>CM055066.1:33613993-33830080 GCA_029204045.2 Tillandsia leiboldiana
GCATAAGCAACCATTTTCCCTTTTAATCACAACAGTTCGAGTAGTACGGTGCATGAAGACTAACACTAACCGTGGCCAGTCTAGTTGAAAGTAAAAACTCACCGTTGAAATAGGCCCACACAACCCAAGCCATTAGGTTTTGAAACAGATTGGAAACGGCATAAATCCACAGTTTAGAACGGCTCACGGGAACATCAATGAAATTAGTAGTGCATAACCCAGCAAGATATCTCAACATCCACAACTACACCCACACGGTATCGAGAACCGCACAATAACCTACGGTTCTGAATGAAATGCAGAGAATGGATGATACAGCATACTAGGGCTCCCTCAGTCTGACTGCTACCACCTCTGTCCACCGTCGCCTACCTCTACCCTGGAGTACCTGTCACAGAGGGTGTCAGCGACACTATCATAAGAGTAGTACTAAAACAGTAAGTAATACCAAGTCCCAAAGCAAGAACTAGCGGAACAACCGCTCTACTCTAACGGTACTCGCAACCACCTGTACCACCTGTAACACCTGTAACCCCGTTACACCTGAACCCTGACCGGTCGGGCACCGACCCGGCGGTCTCACACCTGACTACATCGGGATCCAATCCACGTAAGTCATCCACACCTGACCACATCGTGAATCCAATCCCCACGTAGTCTCACACCTTACACCATCGGGATCCCATCCCACGTTATCCTCACACCTGACCACATCGGGATCCAATCCCACGGTATCTCACACCTGACCACATCGTATCCAATCCCCGGTATCTCACCTGACTAATCGGGATCCATCCCGCGGAGATCTCACACCTGACCACATCGGGATCCAATCCCACGGTAGCTCACTGCTCGCACACCCCGCTGCCTCAGACCCCCCATCGTCAGGGCCCCCCACTACTCACCTCGTGGGGTAACACGGGTCAAAGACCCGCCTTCGGAAAATAGCACCCTTGCGGTGGCCAACACGCGGTGCGCGTGTCGCAACTCGAGCATAATAACCAAGTAACCAAGTAACCAGTAACCAAGTAACCAGTACCTGTCACCATGTCACGGGGTAGGTAGTACATCATAGAACCATCAGTGTTAGTACCGATTATAATAAAAGTCCCTTTTGGATTAACCAACACAATACTCAGCTCGTCGACCGTAAACCCACCTCAACACAAGCGATCCCGGAATCCGCTGGGAGTCTCGCCGTCTAGCGACTGACTGCTAGTACCTGAAAATAATCCAAGTCAAAATAGCCTCTCTCTCTCGTATCCACCCTCTCACCTCACTGTGTGTGCAAGCTATACGGCAACCTTCGCCGAAGTCCCGGATTTGTGCCGGCACTTTACGGAAACCGATTTCCGCTCACGAAGCATTGGGCCTCCCACGAAGGTTTTAGAGATCATGGGCTAGTACAGCCCAAAACAGCCCATGAGCTACAATTGCAGTTAGACCCGAGAGTCTTACCCAATTGCACATTTACAATGAAATCAGAGTCGTTTTTGCTCGTTCTCTTAACTGGGATTAATTTTTACGAACCGTCACTTCCAGTAAGTGACACTCGACCCGCTGAACACCGGCTCACCCTTTGCAGCAGCACGGTACCCGAGGAAACTTCGGGCCATAAAATACCTCTCCAACATAGCTTAAATGCATTTTTTTTTGTCTTCGGCTCAACGAAACCGAGATCTGACGCGAGCATCGCGTCCAGTGACCCCAATTAGCCAGGAGCTCACTGTCGCGGCCCTCGCAAACCCCCGGAACAGTGTTTGGGCTACCTATTCTTTTAAGGGTTGGTTACCTATAACTTCACTTTAACAATCCAAATCAAAATCTGCTTTAGGGTTAAGCTCACAGCAACCTAAAAACCCTGGGGCTTGCTTCATTAGCCCCAGCATTGCTGGATCGACCAGATCCCACCTAGTCCACTAGCAACGCATACAATGCACCACCAACCTCAGTCTACCCAGATCTAACTATCTGAAGTGAGCATCAAGCTCAGGGACATTTTTGAGCAACTTTCATATTCTGTTCAAAGCCTAAATCCAAACAGAACCTCTCTCAGCATTTCATCAAACAGGTGGTTGCTCTATTCCTCTCACCACGCACAGCCATTCCCCGACCTGTTCTCAGCAATTACTGCCAAATCCTGTGAAACTTGAAGGGAAATGCTCCACAGGACACAGGCAACATCCCAGCATTTTGGTTTTTCGCCTTGCACCCTCGGATGGCCGGGGCCCGAAGTTGAAGAGATGCCTCAACCTCGAAATTCGGGACTGTTCCACCAAGGTTCTGGGACTTAACCAAAGCATCTACAGGTGCTAACACCCTCAGAGAACCCTCCTGTGCCTGTGGCCGGCAACAGAACACGGCGGCGGCGCGGCGGTGGCAAGCTCGGTTTTGGAGCTTTTAACCAACAATGGCAACTTTTCACTCAATGGGTTTCGGGTGAAAAGGACAGCGGAAATAGCTTCCTAGCAAGTTTTTAGGAAGGTCTGGCCTTGTCCCCGCCGTCGGAAGTCGCCGGATCACCGGCCGCCATTAATGGCCTCAAGCTCGGCCACCCATGGCGGCCCTCATTCGGGCTGCATGGAAGCCATGCAAAGGCATGGATGCAACCCTCTCATCCCCAGGGAGCTCCTCGACCACTTGGCCGGAGGGGGAGGCCCGCCGGCGCCGGAGCACATGCCAGCTCGGCCAAGATGAAAAACCCGAGAACTAGGGTTTCAAACTGCAACGTGGTTACTCAACCAAACTCCACCAAACTTTGCAGAAATGACCTATTGGTCCTACAGTCCCAACCCATCATTTTACTTTTCATTAAAAGTCGCCGGGAGCAAAGATAGCTCGAGGCGAGCTCTCGCTGTGCAACTCGGCCGCCGACCAACCGATGGCTTCCCATTTTCGGGGCTGTGCGTGGAGCATCCTTAGAACCTACAAAGCTCACTTCCAAAGGTCTTGGCCTCTAAAACTCCAAGAGTAAAGAGGGCTTACCTCACCGGAGTTGGGGAAGATGGGTTGGTGCCCGTTTCGCTGCTCCTCCCAGCGTCGCGCGGCCACCCGGGGAGGATGCAGAGGAAGTGGGAGAAAGCTTTGATGGGGATTGGGTGCAAGAAACTCTGTGTGATCCCCCTCGTCCTCCAACGTCCACTTTCCCTGTTCATAACGGCCTCCCACCTTACTACGAGCCACCCGACTCGCGGAGAGTGGTTTGGGAGTGGGCGTCGTGGCAGAGGTGGTGAGGAACGTGGACAAGCAGGTTGCAACCGCTCACCAACCCACCACCTTAGTGTATAGGGTAATTTAGTGAATTTTCCACTTCTTGGGCATTTTGGTCCCTCTATACCTTGTTTATTACTATTCAGTCCATAGCTGTAGGTCTTTTATGCATAGAGGTCCCTCTCCAAGTAACCTCATTGCATTGACACATAAAATATGGGCTTTTTACAAAAATACCCCTTTTTTTCGACGTATTTCACGCATTTTGAGAGAATGGTTCGTCAAACTGCGAAACCGACTTCGCCACGCGTGTCCGGCTCGTCGAGACCATATCAAAGTAGCGTATTGTTTGCTTGATTCAGCGCTCGAATAAAATCCGGGCCATAAAGTTCTGTAAGTTGCAGTATGACGCATCGCACTTCGATGCACCCGGATCACTAACGCGAATTCGTCAGTGCCATTGTGCTCAGAATGGCGGTGCCATTCAAATCGACTACCCGAATCGCTAGACTTCGGACTCCAGACAGTGAATCGGCTAACGTTTCGCTCGTGGGGAATTAAATCAAGGAGGTTAATATTCACGACTTAAGTCGTGGGGCCCCACAAGCTTCTTTACTGATTTCTGAACAATCCGACGTCGGATCGACAATTAGTTTATATCATTTTCAATCGATTCGACGAGACGGTCGCACTAGTGATTTCAGATTTTCGAGATCAGATCGGATCCGAAAGGCAGACATAGTGCTCCCGGTAAACTGTGTCAATACGCGCACCGGTTATGAAAGGTCACTAAGGTTTAGATCTGCTTTCCCGTCGTCGCACCATACGTTGAATTTCTCGAGTGCTACATCACTCACACCTTAAAAGAAGTTTCGTCCCCGAAACTTAAATACACATTGAATCCAATAAGTGGGGGAAAGGCTCAAGCATGCCTGACTTGCGCTCCCAAAAGGCTTTGCGCCTTCACTGAATCGCTCGTCACTATGGAAGAGGCATTGCAGTTTCCCCCGCCGAGGCGTAGACGTTCGGCCCCTATTGTTGACCCCCCCCCCAGGCACGAGCTACAAATTGGCGTTACACTCCTCTTCATCTTGGGCCACAGGAGGTCTGCTTGAGGTCCCTGTACATCTTTGTGCCTCCTAGATGCGCTGCAAACGGGGCGCTGTGTGCTGGGCAGGAATTTCCTTCTTTCCATTCCGGGGTGTCCGGCACAGCACAATTCACCCGCGGGACCGTAGGGTATCATCGCCTTTCCACTGAAAAGTCCCCTTCCTGATCCGGTGAGATCTTGTCTGTACGGGCGTAAGTGCGAGTCCGCCTGCTGGTCCTCTCGAATCTTTTCTAACAGTGTTGGTTGACCACCAGAGTTAGAAGTTTGCGAACCGTGCCTGTTGGCACGACTTCCAACCTAGTCGTGAAAATTTCACGATCAAGTTGCTCTGTTTAGCCCTCGCACCTACCGATTCTTCCCACAATCGCCCCTTCCTGCTCAAAACGTCCGCTACCACGTTTGCTTTCCCGGGGTGATATTGGGGTCGTTAGGTCGTAATCCTTCGAGAATTCCAAACACCGCTTCTGGTGTCGTCGTCGGGGGTTGGTGACACTTTGCCTGCTGCAGTCGCGGTAGTGGTTACTCCCGCGAAGTTCCTCCTCCGGGGTTTTGAACAGACCAAACAACTAGGTAGGGTTCTCTCCTCGACACCTGTAAGGGATTCCTATCTAGCGTTCGCAACTCCTCAGGCGGACTAGGGGAGTACCCCCACTCCTATCCTATATAACCCTCCCCCCCCTTGACACAACCGTACCGTACGCGGAGGAAGAAAAGACAGATACGGAAGATGGGAATCGTGCCTAACCAAAGAAAAAAAACCGTAAAGGGAATTAAAAATATATATATATACCTGTCCTAGGATTCTGCATCACTGCTCCCCGGGGTGGCTGGGGAGGTCCGTCCACAACCTTTAGGCCAGCTACGTTCGACGTGGCGGGGTGGAGTCTCGGTATCGGAAGAGTCCGTCAGGCGTGGGTCGTCGGGTCTCGGTGCCGGGGGTCTGGTGACACCTGGCCTCCGGGGACACTCGTAACGTGTGTGGCCCGGCCTGCCACACCGGAAGCAATGCTCATTCCGCCAAGGGCACTCCATCATGGGATGCGCACCGTCACAAATGACGCACGGGGTCGGTGGTGTAGGTCCCTCTCTCATTGCCTGCCCGGGTTTCGACCTGTTCCTCTGGCGCTTGGTCCGCTCTGCCGCACTGGTAGGGGCCCCCTGTCGGCCCGGGGTAGGGGTGTGCTCGTCGTGTGCGCTCTAGCTCCGCGCGCACGGCCAAATTGACCGCTCCCTGAAAGGTGGAAACGCTAGTCGGGGGTGCCCCACGGGGGTTAACACCACCGGTGCCGTGCTGGGCGCGGTCGACACTCTCGAGCTCTTGGGTCAGTATGCCCACCTGCTCTGCAAGAGTTAGCAATTTCACAGCCACGTCTCGCAGCTGGTTGCGTAGTACGCGGTTCGCCTCTGCCGTAAAGTCCATGGTTTCTATCTGTGCACACCATGGAAACATATTAGTCTCAGCATACCAAAGAAACCGTGCGTAAATAAATCACACAAATTCCCCTTTCCCCCACGTTCACATCACGTCCTACAACCTTACGTCCCACACATTTCATTTATTCGTAGTTAAGTGTGATATTTCAGTGGATGTTGGGTCGTCACTGTTGTGATTAAAACAAAGTCTCTGATACCATCTTAATCTGTCACGCCCCGGGGGTTTTATTTTAGCGGAAACGATACCTCAAAGTACGCGTAAAGTGCGTACATCTTTTTTTTTTTTGATTGTTTAAAAACCTCCTTCCCCGGCGCGTGCCCAGACCCGCCACATATACAGATTCACTCGAAAATCGGGCAGAGTCTCCTCTGTATATGCACGGCGTCGCGGCTGTTACAATAGTCGAGCATAAGCAACCATTTTCCCTTTTAATCACAACAGTTCGAAGTAGTACGGTGCATGAAGACTAAACAATACCCGTGGCCAGTCTAGTTGAAAGTAAAAACTCACCGTTTGAAAACAGGCCCACACAGCCTTAGGTTTTGAAAACAGATTGGAAAACGGCATAAATCCACAAGGTTTAGAAAACGGCCCAACGGGAACAATAAAGGAATTAGTAGTGCATAACCAGCAAGAAAGTACTCAACATCCACACGACCCCACAAGGGTATCGAGAACCACACAATAACCTACTGTTCTGAATGAAATGCAGAGAAAGTAAATGATACAGCATACTAGGGCTCCCTCAGCCCGTCTGCTACAACCTCGGCCTCACCGTCGCCTACCTCTACCCCCTGGAGGTACCTGTCACAGAGTGGGTAGTCAGCGACACTATCATAAGAGTAGTACTAAAACAGTAAAGTAATACCAAGTCACCAAAGCAAGACTAGCCGGAACAACCGCTCTACTCGTAACGGTAACTCGCAACCACCTGTACCACCTGTAACACCTGTAACCCCGGTAACACCTGTAACACCTGACCGCGTCGGGCACCGGACCCGGCGGTCTCACACCTGACTACATCGGGATCCAATCCCACGGTAGTCTCACACCTGACCACATCGGGATCCAATCCCACGGTAGTCTCACACCTGACCACATCGGGATCCAATCCCACGGTAGTCTCACACTGACCACATCGGGATCCAATCCCACGGTAGTCTCACACCTGACCACATCGGGATCCAATCCCACGGTAGTCTCACACCTGACCACATCGGGATCCAATCCCACGGTAGTCTCACACCTGACCACATCGGGATCCAATCCCACGGTAGTCTCACTGCTCGCACCCCGCTGCCTCAGACCCCCCAGCGGTCAGGGGCCCCCCACTACGTCACCCTCGTGGGGTAACACGGGTCAAAGACCGCCTTTCCGGAAAAGAGCACCCTTTGCGGTGGCCAAACCGCTGGTGCGCGTGTCGCAACTCGAGCATAAGTAACCAAGTAACCAAGTAACCAAGTAACCAAGTAACCAAGTAACCATGTCACCATGTCACGGGGTAAGGTAGTACATCATAGAAACCATCAGTGTTAGTACCGATTAATAATAAAAAGTCCCTTTTTGGATTACCAACACAATACTCAGCCTCGACCGTAAACCCACCTAAACACAAGCGATCCCGGAATCCGCTGGGAGTCTCACCGGCTAGCGACTGACTGCTAGTACCTGAATAATAAGTCCAAGTCAAAAATAGCCTCTCTCTCTCGTATCCATCCCTACTAACTCACTGTGTGTGCAAGCTATAACGGCAACCTTCGCCGAAGTCCCGGGATTTTGCCGGCACTTTCCGGAAATCCGATTTCCGCTCAACGAAAGCCATTGGGCCTCCCACGAAGGGTTTAGAGATCATGGGCGTACAGCCCAAAACAGCCCATGAGGCTACAATTGCAGTTAGACCCCTAGAGTCTTACCCAATTGCACATTTACAATGAAATAAGAGTCGTTTTTGCTCGTTCTCTTAACTGGGATAATATTTTTACGAACCGTCACTTCCAGTAAGTGACACTCGACCCGCTGAACACCGTGCTCACCCATTTGCAGCAGCACGGTACCCGAGGAAAACTTCGGGCCATAAAATACCTCTCCAACATAGCTTAAATGCATTTTTTTTTTCTTCGGCTCAACGAAACCGAGATCTGACGCGAGCATCGCGTCCAGTGACCCCAAATTAGCCAGGAGCTCACTGTCGCGGCCTCGCAAACCGCCCGGAACAGTGTTTGGGCTAACCTATTCTTTTAAGGGTTGGTTAACCTATAACTTCACTTTTAACAATCCAAATCAAAATCTGCTTTAGGGTTAAGCTCACAGCAACCTAAAAACCCTGGGGCTTGCTTCATTTGCAGCCCAGCAGTTGCTGGATCGACCAGATCCACACCTAGTCCACTAGCAACGCATACAATGCACCCAACCTCAGTCTACCCAGATCTAACTTGATCTGAAGTGAGCATCAAGCTCAGGAGACATTTTTGAGCAACTTTCATATTCTGTTCAAAGCCTAAATCCAAACAGAACCTCTCTCAGGCATTTCATCAAACAGGTGGTGTGCTCTATTCCTCTCAACACACGCAAGCCATTCCCCGACCTGGTTCTCAGCAATTACTGGACCAAATCCTGTGAAACTTGAAGGGAAATGCTCCACAGGACACAGGCAACATTCCCAGCATTTTGGTTTTTCGCCTTGCACCCTCGGATGGCCGGGGCCCGAAGTTGAAGAAGATGCCTCAACCTCGAAATTCGGGACTGTTCCACCAAGGGTTCTGGGACTTAACCAAAAGCATCTACAGGTGCTAACACCCTCAGAGAACCCTCCTGTGCCTGTGGCCGGCAACAGAACACGGCGGCGGCGCGGCGGTGGCAAGCTCGGTTTTGGAGCTTTTACCAACAATGGCAACTTTTCACTCAATGGGTTTCGGGTGAAAAGGACAGCGGAAATAGCTTCCTAGCAAGTTTTTAGGAAGGTCTGGCCTTGTCCCCGCCGTCGGAAGTCGCCGGATCACCGGCCGCCATTAATGGCCTCAAGCTCGGCCACCCATGGCCGGCCCTCATTCGGGCTGCATGGAAGCCATGCAAAGGCATGGATGCAACCCTCTCATCCCCAGGGAGCTCCTCGACCACTTGGCCGGAGGTGGGGAGGCCCGCCGGCGCCGGAGCACATAGCTCGGCCGAAGATGAAAAAACCCGAGAACTAGGGTTTCAAACTGCAACGTGGTTACTCAACCAAACTCCACCAAACTTTGCAGAAATGACCTATTGGTCCTACAGTCCCAACCCATCATTTTACTTTTCATTAAAAGTCGCCGGGAGCAAAGATAGCTCGAGGCGGAGCTCTCGGCTGTGCAACTCGGCCGCCGACCAACCGATGGCTTCCCATTTTCGGGGCTGTGCGTGGAGCATCCTTAGAACCTACAAAGCTCACTTCCAAAGGTCTTGGCCTCTAAAACTCCAAGAGTAAAGAGGGCTTACCTCACCGGAGTTGGGGAAGATGGGTTGGTGCCCGTTTCGCTCCTCCCAGCGTCGCGCGGCCCCGGGGAGGATGCAGAGGAAGTGGGAGAAAGCTTTGATGGGGATTGGGTGCAAGAAACTCTGTGTGATCCCCCTCTCCTCCAACGTCCACTTTCCCTTGTTATAACCGGCCTCCCCACCTTACTACGAGCCACCCCACTCGAGGGAGAGTGGTTTTGGGAGTGGGCGTCGTGGCAGAGGTGGTGAGGAACGTGGACAAGCGGTTGCAACCGCTCCCAAACCCACCACCTTAGTGTATAGGGTAATTTAGTGAATTTTCCACTTTCTTTGCATTTTGGTCCCTCTATACCTTGTTTATTACTATTCAGTCCATAGCTGTAGGTCTTTTATGCATAGAGGTCCCTCTCCAAGTAACCTCATTGCATTTGACACATAAAATATTGGGCTTTTTACAAAAATACCCCTTTTTTTCGACGTATTTCACGCATTTCGAGACGAATGGTTCGTCAAAATGCGAAACCGACTTCGCCACGACGTCCGGCTCGTCGAGACCTATCAAGTAGCGTATTTGTTTGCTTGATTCAGCGCTCGAATAAAATCTCGGGCCATAAAGTTCTGTAAGTTGCAGTATGACGCACGCACTTCGATGCACCCGGATCACTAAACGCGAATTCCGTCAGTGCCATTGTGCTCAGAATGGCGGTGCCATTCAAATCGACTACCCGAATCGCTAGATTCGGACTCCAGACAGTGAATCGGCTAACGTTCGCTCGGTGGGGAATTAAATCAGGAGGTTACTATTCACGACTTAAGTCGTGGGCCCCACAAGCTTCTTTACTGATTTCTGAACAATCCGACCGTCGGATCGACAATTAGTTTATATCATTTTCAATCGATTCGACGAGACGGTCGCACTAGTGATTTCAGATTTTCGAGATCAGACTCGGATCCGAAAGGCAGACATAGTGCTCCGTAAACTGTGCAATACGCGCACCGGTATGCAAGTCACTAAGGTTTAGATCTGCTTCCTCGCTCGCAACCATACTTGAATTTCTCGAGTGCTACAGCAGGCCGCCTCGGGGCGCGTGCGTGCAGGGTGGCAGGCGCGCACGTGGGCGCGGTCGGGGGCTGAGTGCGGTCCACGCGTCGGCATCTCCGCGCGCCACGTGTCGAGCAGCGGATGGCCGGTGTGGCTGTCCGCTGTTCGGGTGCGACGTGGCAGGCCGTGGGTGTTTCGGGCGGCTACAGTGTTGGGCCTGGCCCAACACTGTTCACGCCCGATTCTGCCTGCGCCCGAAAATTTCGGCCCAAAGCCCATTTTCGGGATTTTTTCGGGTGGGCCTATAAATAGGCCCTTTGCACTACCCTTTTCAGGCTTTTCCCGAGCTCTCCGGCCTGAGGGCCCTTCACCAAATTTGTTGCTCACCTTGTCGCGCATCTTGTGGAGGAAGCTCGGAATTTTTGGAAGGCGCGGCGTCGACGACTTCGGCATCGTGGCACAGAGTGACATATTTTCATCGCAGGCCCGTTATCGTCGCAGTTTGGTATGAGAGGTCCATAGAGCCACCCCGATAATATTTTCGGATGATTTTCATGGCATCGGATTCATGAGAGGTAGATCTACAATTATTGTATTGTCCACTTTTCTCAGATTTGAGCTCTGTTTGGGGTTCCGGGTACGTTTCTAACCCTCCTTGCCGCTGATGGAAATTCTGGACAGCACCATCTTGCCGGATTTTTATCTCCGCAACCGGGCATCGGATGGAGACGAGCCTTTGGACATTTTTCATCTACTCGACGCGAGGATTGCCATAGTATTTTTCTTGGATTTTTCTGAGGCTTTTCCGGAGGTATACTTTTCTCCCTTTATCTGTATAAGAGTTTACAGATGTGTGGTTGTGTGTTTGTGAGCGCCCTGTATTGTGGAATTTGTAACTCGGCCTACGGGGCTCGGAATTTGACGTGCAGGTACTCGTTTCGAAGGTATCGACGCGACGATCGCGACAGTATTTATTTTGGAATTTTCTGAGTTCTCGCTACAGGTGAAATAATTACATCTTTGGGACTGATTTTCAGACTGTGTGTACTTGGTTAAATTTTGGAATAAAAATGTAATGTTGGGCCTTATTGTTGTACCCAGGGGTGTTTGCAAGTGTTGCTGGACCCGTTGGATCTGCAGATTTTGATTTCGGGGTACTTTCAGCTGTTTGGAGTCGAGGCTTTCGCGACGTGCACCGAGGATGCAGTTTCGGCAGAATTTGGACTGTGAGCGTCTGCACACTTCACCGACTTCAGGTTTGCCTTGGTTTAAGCGCTTCAGGTGGGTAAGCTTAATATTGATAAGGTTTTATATTCTGGTGAATGTAAATGCATTTGTGGGGATGTCACCCCTCTATGACTGACATCAGGCAAAATGGATGTACAACCGATATGAGCGAGAGTTAAGCAAGGAATAGCCTACTTGGGGGAGTGTGGCATACCATAGTAGGAATATTTTAGCATGCTTTGATAATATATGTTTCACCCACTTCTATCGTTTCTGAGGACAAAAGCATGCTTGTATGGTCATGTAGTCAGGCCATCTTTTACTGCTGCACTACTTATTGGAACTTGACTTAGGAGAAACCATGCTTTTCCTTTCTCCTTCTTTGTTAGTCAAGTGGTCAGTGTTGCTCGGGTTCGAGCAGGGGTCTGGGTAGTGTAGTCAGGACTTGGTGTCTGGGATAGGTTGGATTAGTTGTGGGGCTTTGCGGCAACCGCGGATATTGGGCGGTTGACCGGATATTTATTTATGCACCAGATTGGGCATCTGAATTCTCTCGTGGACAGAGTTTCCCACGATTTGAGTACTTTTGCATTTGATTGAGGACCGAGGCTTTCTTTAGTGGTTGGGCTTTCCCACTTTGATCAGAGTCATGATCCAGTCCTTCTTTGGTTACTTATCGCACCGGCGCAGTTATTGCCCGGGGATGCTTTTACCACACCGGCGCGGTTATTGCCCGGTGATGCTTTCCTCGTGTGGGTCGCTCCCCTCGAGATCCCCTCCGGAGGCTGGGGCCAGACAATTATTGATAGTTTTTGCTATCACATCGGCGCGGTTATTGCCCGATGATGACGGCGGCAGCAGGCAGTACCAGTTTCACTGGTGACACTAGATTGAGTTTATTTCAGGCTTTTACTTTATTGTTGCACTCGTGTCAGGGGGACCGAGTGGAGTCTAGTAGCTTTGTTTAGACCAGTGCTAGTGTTGTCGGGAACCATTTGGGGGTTGACGGTGGTCCCGAGGTCGTTGTGAGTTAGTCGACCGTTGTGCGAGAGGTTTGGTGATCTTAAGGCTATCCGTTCTGAGAGAGAGAGTGGATTTTGACTATAGCCTGCAAGAGCCGCTACTGGATAGCGAGTTAGTCCGTTTGGACGCCCTACGTAATTCCTGCCCGTCAGCGGGAGGTGGTCGTAGGTGAGGCGCAGGTTTGACTGGACCAGATGTGGCAGTCAGCTCGATTGGGTCGATTGTGCACTTCATGTGCTAGTGGTTGCATACCATACTTTGTTTCTCCCCTCTTGAGCATTTAGATGGAGGCTTGGTAGCTGTTAGGTGACATCAGCATTCTTGTTCAGTTCCCACTTCTTTGGTTAAATTATGTCTCTTGAGGACTTAGTTGGCAGACCGTCGGGTCTGGCGGTGGTACCCACTGAGAACTCCCTTTTGGTGTAGTTCTCACACCCTTTGGGGTTTTTCCCCTCCTTTTTCCTTCCTCTCCTTTGTTTTGCAGAGTCTTAGCGGGTGTTGCTGATTCTGCGGTTGTTGATCGAGGCGAGGGAGTCGCGAGCTAGATCCCTACCCATCGTTGGAGAGTAGCGGTACCCCTTCAGAGGAGATCCTCAGTAGATTAGTTATTTTATTTTCCTCTTTTGAGAGATTGTTGTAGTGAGGATATATCATGTATCGAGAGACTGTACACTGATGTAATTATTGGAGATATCTCCCTGTTGAGTTTTGAGCTGTGTATATGAGGATATTGTACCATTATTATTTTGGGAGATGGACATTGTTGTATTATTTCCAGCTGTACAGTGGTTGATTTTAGTTATACAGCAGGTTTTTATTTATAGCTCTGATATCTGTTTAGCTGTAGTACTTTTCTTGCAGGTAGAACGCTTCGCCTATGCGGGTTTGGCATAGGTGGCGGATCTGTTGGCGAGCCCGGGTCGCAGTTTCGACCCCGGGGCGTGACACGAGCCGTGCGGGCCGATCCCGCGGTTTCGAGCCTTGTGTGCAGATTCCACTGAGCAGGCAATGCCAGTTCTACTGGTGGTACATCTGATTGGGTTATTTGGACAGACACGGTTTTCTGATGCATTCATACAGTCATCTCTTTTGATACTGCATTTAGAGGCATAGTAGTGATAGTTTTCCTTATCAGTAGCCTTTATAGCTTACTATTGTTTTCCCTTTTTGCCTCTAGTAGTCCTAGTGGGCCGTCAGGGTTTGAGGTTTTGCCCACTATGGGAGACTACTGTTTTATATAGTAGTTCTCACCCCCCATTGTCTCTCTTTTCTTTTCCCCCTTTGTTTTGCAGAGTCTTCTGCGGGAGTTGCAGGGCCGTCTCGGGCAGATCGAGGTAAGCGGATAGCGGATTAGATAGTTCATCTACCCGACTGCGAGCGTAGCGGTGTACCAGTTGTACCCTTTTCTTTCTCAGACAGTTGTAGTTTATTTTGGGTCTGGCTCTTGCCAGCTGTTTGTACTTATTTGGTGAGCTGGGAGAGACACTTGTATATTTTGAGAGTTTTTACTATACTTTTACTTTCCAGCTGTAGTCTGAGATGTAGTAGTTTTATTTTAGCTCTGTTTTATGCTCCTTTATTATATCTTTTATATCTGAGCAGGTTACCAGCACTTCGTGTACACGGGAAATTCTGTGTGCACGGCGAATCTGTGGACGGGCCCGGGTTCTGGTTTACACCCGGGGCGTGACACCATGACTTCCAATAGACGCAAGCATCTATTATTAATCACCCCCGTGAGATTGGGGCACCTTCGATTAAGAGACCTTTGTGAGGAGGATAGAATAAATCGTATCCTAATGATTGACCAAATCCTAAGTATATGCGTTTGGCTGTAGCTGGATTTGAAATTGACTTGATCCCGATTATATGTGTTGAGGACTAGTCGACATTAAACTCTAATTATATGTGTTAGAATTTAATTGGGTTCAAATGGCTCTAAGTATATGTATTGGAGTCCAATTATATTTGATTCCATATTTGGCGTATGTTCCAAAGTGGAGACATGACCAAACCCCAAAGATATGTATTGAGGTGGATCGGATTTGATGCTACTCGAAAGTAGGAGATGGCTAAGTCCTATATGTATTAGGATTGGCCGAGCTTGATATGTTTTTTCCTCTAGTTACATGTGCTAGAGTAAAAGGTTGACTAACCCTAAGTATATGTATTAGGATTAGTTGAGTTGATTTGGTTTCTACCCTAGATATATGTGCTAGCGTAAAATGTTAACTACACTCTAAGTATGTGTATTAGGGCTAGTTGGGTTGGTTTGGATGAACTCTATGTATATGTGTTAGAGCTCGATCAAATTTGATTTGACTAAATTCTAAGTATATGATGTAGAATCTAGTCGGTTTGGATATAATTTTTGCCTTAATTATATGTGTTAAGGCGATGGGGTTGAATGAGTTTTGATTTTTATATGTGGATTGGATTGAGTTTTGGATTTTATTTGTAGATCGAATGTGTTTTGGGTCTTATTTGCGGGTTGAAATGGGTTATCAGTTTTATTTGTGGATTGAATAGGTTTTGGGTTTTATTTGCAAGTGGACTGGATTTGGGGCAGTACGTGGACTGGGCCTATGTTATATATGGATTGTATTTGGGACCCGTATATGGACTGGGTGCGTTATTTATTTGGTCTCTTGGACTTTGGCTCCAAATTGATTAGACCCTATTTGAATCTTGTTTGAAATCGACTCTAGATTCAAAGAAATTTCTGTTTGTTTCGATATCCCCTTTTATTTTATTTTATTTGGGATCCGAAGTAAATCCCGTAATCTTATCTTGGGGTTCGAAGAAAATCCCTTACATTATCTTGGGATCCGAAGAAATACCATTATTTTATTTTGATGTGGGGTTCGAAGAAATTCCCTTTTTGAAATTATTTGGGATTCGAAGAAATCCATTCTTTGAAATTATTTGGGATCCGAAGAAGTCCCTTTTTGAAATTATTTGGGATCCGAAGAAAATCCACTAATCTTATCTTGGGGTTCAATACCTTTTATCTTGTAATTTGATTAGGGATCCGAAGAAAATCCACTAATCTTATCTTGGGGTTCAATCCCTTTTATCTTGTAATTTGATTTGGGATCCGAAGGAAATCCACTAATCTTATCTTGGGGTTCAATCCATTTTATTTTGTAATTTGATTTGGGATCCGAACCAATCCCTCTTTGACTTAACCTAAAGTTAGGGCGTCCAAAGAGGTCCCGAACCGGCTTTGTTAAATTTCCTTTTTTTTTTAGCCTAAAGTTGGGGCGCCCGAAGAGGTCCCGAACCGGCTTTGTTAAATTTCCTTTTTTTTTCTTTTGAGCCTAAAGTTAGGGCGTCCGAACAGGTCCGAACCGGCTTTATTAAATTTCCCTTTTTTTTAGCCTAAAGTTGGGGCGTCCGAAGAGGTCCCGAACCGGCTTTGTTAAATTTCCTTTTTTTCTTTTGAGCCTAAAGTTAGGGCGTCCGAAGAGGTCCGAACCGGCTTTATTAAATTTCCTTTTTTCTTTTTTTTTTCTTTTTTTCTTTTTTTTTTTTTTTTTTTACCTGAGAAATACGTCGGAAAAGATGGCCGAGGAAGTCGATCGGAGGTGCTGAGGAAGTCGATCGGAGGGGCTGAGGAAGTCGATCGGAGGGGTTGAGGAAGTAGATCGGGGTTGCTGAGGAAGTCGATCGGAGGGGTTGAGGAAGTAGGTTGTGCTTCTTCTTTTTTCTTGATGTGGCGATGAGGGATATGTGGTGGAATCTGGGAGGAGGTTGTTTTTTTTTGTGGTGGAATATGGGAGGAGGTTGTTTTTTTTTTGTGGTGGAATATGGGAGGTTGTTTCAGACAAGGCAAAAAAAAAAAATCTCCTTTTTTTTCTTTCTATTTTCTCTCTTTATAGTGGGGAGTGGCAGAGAAATATCGCGTGGGGTTTGTTGGGATTTGTTAAGGGGTTGGCGAGAAAATGTGGGTTTGTAGAGGGAAAGACGTGCGTGGGAATATGGTTTCGTTGAGGAAAAGACGAGGTTTAAATTTAAATACGGTGAGGAAATTATTATATTCAAATTTCAAATTTCAAATTTCAAATTTTAAAATTGAATATGTTCGAATTGCGGGAAGATGGTTATATTCAAATTTTAAATTTCAGATTTCAAAATTGAACGGTTATGTTCAAATTTCAATATGTTGAGGGGGAATGGTTATGTCCAAATTTTAAATTTCAAATTTCAAAATTCAAAATTGAATATGTTCGAATTTTAAAATTAACCGATTATGTTCAAATTTCAATGTGTTCAAATTTCAAAATTGAATGGTTATGTTCAAATTTGAGAAAGTATGATTGTATTTAAATTTCAAAATTAAACGGTTATGTTCAAATTTGAGGAAGTATGGTTGTATTTAAATTTCAAATTTTAAAATTGAACGGTTATGTTCAAATTTGAGGAAGTATAGTTGTATTCAAATTTCAAATTTCAAATTTTAAAATTGAACGGTTAACAAACGAGGGAATTTGCTTGGATTCAAAATTTGATTAGAATTTGGTTGGGAATTTGAATTTCGAATATGAATTTGAATAAATCGGCTGAAAGATATTTTGAGATAATTGATAAATGAAGGATTTCGGCTGAATTCAAAATTCAAATTTGAGTACAGGTGACGTTTGAGAGATAAATTCAAATTTGAGTATAGGTGGCATTTGAGAGATATTTTAAAATTTCGTTAAAAATTTAAAATTCAAAATTCAATTTGAACATAATTTTTGAAATTGAATCTTTAAACAAAAAGTTGACTATAATGTAAGGCCTGCGTGGCAGAAAAAAATAGAATCCGACTGATTTGGTGACTAAAAAAAATCGACGGACTTTGATGAGACCTATATGGTTGTGTTCACAAATGACCTATTAATATGGCTTGAATTTATAGTAAAATTTTTTGGACCCAAATTATTAATATGTTAAAAAATTTGGGACATAATCTTTCCCCCTATTTTTTTATTATAATTTTTTTTGTATGCCAACAAAATGCCCCCCATCTTTTCGTTGTACGAGGCACGAGTACGGTGAAAAGATGCACGTTCAATTGTTTTTCTCTCTTCATTCCTTTTTCAAATATTTTTAATTTTTTTTTTTTCTTGTACGCAGTTAATTTAATTTCTTAGATTAGTGACATGGCGGTCGATTTGAATAAGGGTTGCTCAGTTTAGTGACATAACGGTCCATATGATATGTGCTGCTCAGTTTAGTGACATGGCGGTCTATATGAATATGGGTTGTCAGTTTAGTGACATGGTGGTCGATATGAGTATGGGTTGCTCAATTTAGTGACATGACGGTCCATATGATATGTGTTGCTCAGTTTAGTGACATGGCGGTCTATATGACTATGGGTTGCTCAGTTTAGTGACATGGCGGTCGATATGAGTATGGGTTGCTCAGTTTAGTGACATGACGGTCCATATGATATGTGTTGCTCAGTTTAGTGACATGGAGGTCTATATGAATATGGGTTGCTCAGTTTAGTGACATGGCGGTCGATATGAGTATGGGTTACTCAGATTAGTGGCATGGCAGTCGATATGAATATAGGTTACTCAGTTTAGTGACATGGCGGTCGATATGGGTATGGGTCGCTCAGTTTATTGACATGGCGGTCGATATGGATTTGAGTTTAGTTTAAAGACTTTCCGGTCGTTTGAAATTGGGTTTAGTTTAATGACTTTTCTGTCGTTTGAAATTGGGTTTACTTTAATGACTTTTCGGTCATTTAAATTTGGGTTTAGTTTAATGACTTTTCGATCGTTTGAACTTGGGTTTAGTTTAATGACTTTTCGGTCGTTTGGAATTGGGTTTAGTTTAATGACTTTTCGGTCGTTTGGAATTGGGTTTAGTTTAACGACTTTTCGGTCGTTTGGATTAGGGTTTAATTTAATGACTTTTCGGTCGTTTGGATTTGGGTTTAGTTTAATGACATTTCGGTCGTTTCGAATTGGGTTAAGTTTAATGACTTATCGGTCGTTTGAACTTGGGTTTAGTTTAATGACTTTTTGGTCGTTAGAAATTGGGTTTAGTTTAATGACTTTTCGGTCGTTTGAAATTGGGTTTAGTTTAATGACTTTTCGGTCGTTTGAAATTGGGTTTAGTTTAATGACTTTTCGGTCGTTTGAAATTGGGTTTAGTTTAATGACTTTTCGGTCGTTTGAAATTTGGTTTAGTTTAATGACTTTTCGGTCGTTTGAAGTCGGGTTTACTTTAATGACTTTTCGGTCGTTTGAAATTGGGTTTAGTTTAATGACTTTTCGGTCGTTTGGATTTGGGTTTAGTTTAATGACTTTTCGGTCGTTTGGATTTGGGTTTAGTTTAATGATTTTTCGGTCGTTTGAAATTGAGTTTAGTTTAATGACTTTTCGGTCGTTTGGATTTGTGTTTAGTTTAATGACTTTTCGGTCGTTCGGATTTGGGTTTAGTTTAATAACTTTTCGGTCGTTTGGAATTGGATTCAGTTTAATGACTTTTCGGTCGTTTGAGTTTGGGTTTAGTTTAATGTGTAGGTTTTTAAGGATCCACAAGGATCTAAATAGGTACTATCAAACAACTAGAGGGGGGGTGAATAGGTGTAATACTTATAAAACCAAATCTCAGTGCAAAATAAAAACCAATGCGGAAATTAAGAATAGCACACCGAGATATACGTGGAAGCTCCAATCCAGGAGAAAAACCACGGGACCAACACGCAATAACAATCCACTAAGAATAGAAGAATAACAAGGTGATTACCGACTCCACGGACTCAAACCCCTCCTTCAGCTTTTTTGGACCTTGCGCTCACCGATTGGATGTCCACGCAATAACAATCCACTAAGAAAAGAAGAATAACAAGGTGATTACCGTCTCCACGGATTTAACCCCTCCTTCAACTTCTTCGGACCTTGCGCTCCAACGATTGCACGTCCACTGCACACGTTCGAATCCACGAACGCCACTCGAATCCACGAGCACACGTTTCGAATCCACGAAACGCCTTTAGCACACCGAATCCACGATGCCACGTCGAATCCACGACGCAAACTCAGCCGGTAAGAATATTGGCTTCGATGGTGATCCTTTGCTTAGATTATCAATGAAGATCCATGGGAAAAATCTCTAAGCAAAGATTAGATCAATTCGACGAAAGATATGTTCTTGAAAGAACCGTCGAATTGACCTAAAAGAGGCTATAAAGAAGAACGATAAAAACCTAGCCTCTAGGGTTGCTCTCAAGTGTTTTTCCAATTGATCGGCCGTGCTCCCTACGTTTTTGAGAAACCCTAAATGTCTATTTATAGTTTAGAAACCTTTGGAAAGAGATAAGAATCAAAAACTTACCTTATCTGGAAATTTTCAGGAAGGCGATCCGGATCGGATTTACTGTGATCCGGATCGTCGTAACGAGTCAGGCTATTCCAAAAAAACAGGGTTCGGGATCCGGATTGAAATGCCCGATCCGGATCGTTCATGTATTCCAGCAAAAACCCATGTTCGGGATCCGGATCGAAATGACCTTTGATCCGGATCGGATTTGCCAATGAACAAACACCCTTCGGGATCCGGATTGGACTGTCTGATCCGGATCCTGAACATGTCCCATGTCCAGTTTTTGATTTTTATGCAATTAAAAATTCATCCAAGTGTTTCTACACTATAAGAAAGTATTCGGATCACCAAAATTATTTAGTTAACCATACCTGATCCTTTTGAATACTTTCTTCTTGAGATAGATGTAACTGATCCACAATTCTTCAACTTCAATCTTCAAGACTCAAGACACTGAGTGTCAACTTGAGCTCTTGTTGAATCTTCTCTAAGTCTTTGATTGCTGATTGACAATTTGATCCCTTTAAGACTCCGACTCAACTCACTGACTTGACTCACGAAATATGTCAACACCAAAAAGCCGTAACATAATGACTTTTCGGTCGTTTGAAATTGGGTTTAGTTTAATGACTTTTCGGTCGTTTGGATTTGGTTTTAGTTTAACGACTTTTCGGTCGTTCGGATTTGGGTTTAGTTTAATGACTTTTCGGTCGTTTGGATTTGGATTTTGTCACGCCCCGAGTTTAAAAACCAGCGTCTAAATTTTTTTTTTTTTTTTTTTTTTTGAAATCAGAGTTTAAAACCAGCCAGGGCGCAACAGACCGCCACATATATAGAAGAGTCCCAATCCCACTGGGGATTGAGCCCTTTTCTATATATGCACGGCTCCCTTGGCATACAACCAGAGTACTAACTACGTACATCTACTAAGCAAGATTAAATTACAATATCAATAACTCCTCAATTACATTGCATTACATTTGATACAACAAATAATTAAATACTTGATCTTATCGGCTGTCCAGGGTCAAGCTCTATCTCGTGATCTCACCAACTCGTCCCGACATCTCAACACCCGCTCGACCTGAAAAACAGTCACCCGAGGGTGTGAGACACACCGGAGTGTATCCCAGTGGGCACGACGAGCCGAGAAATAGCAGATCGTACCTACTGGTATACAATGCTAGAGGATAGTAATAGATCAGGGGTTAGGGTAAAGCAAATATATAACTGGTGCTGTAAAGAAAGCAAAACTCATAATCTGGGTACAAGCATAGGAGATAATTTTAGCAGAATTTAAAATATGTATCAGGATAAACAACACATCAAGGAGTTAGGATAATCAGCAAGATAACAATGGAACTATAATCAGAGGCATCACATAGAATCATATAAAGGTAGATAACTAGAAGCCAGATCAAAGAATCAAAGAATCATGTTAAAGCAACTTAACAACACATGCATCAAATAGATGAAAACGCAAAGACCCAATCACAAGCTACCATATTGGCCTTCACAAGACCTCAGGCAAGGCTGCCCACTTGGCACCACCTGGTTGACATTCCCCAAACTAGGGTCACGGGTTGCCTCAGCTAACCACTTTACCGGTAAAGAACATCGCTACGGGTAGCAAATCCGCTGATATTCGTGAAGTACAACGGTGCGGGCGAATCATATGCAAATGCTCAAGCTCACGGTCCACTGACCGGGTAATCGGCAACAAGCCGGGAAATCCCCACTGGGATGCAATGACAAGATCAACTAAAACTCAACACTTATGCAGGAACACTCAGTAATAAATCTCAACTCATATGCAAGATCAAAGACAAATCTCAACTCAACATAAGATCAACAGTAAATCTCAACTCAATCAGGCAGACCAACCAAACATACAAAACTGAACGCATATTTTTGAGAAAACTATTTTGAAAAGTCCAAACCCCGAAGAGCGTTGCCCTCGTCCTATCAAACAAGAACAGACTCAGGCGACACTACGAAGTTTGGGTTTTCCAAACCTCGCAGAGCAATTGCCTTTGTCCTATCAAACAAGAACAGACTCCGGCGACCCTACGAAGTTCAGTAATACATTGGTTGATTAAAATTATGTGTTCAGCGGTGTAATATTTAATCATCAGGAAAGCAAGCTCAGAATCTAATAACCAATCAGGCATGGCAATATCCAGAATAATGATATGAATACTAGAAGCACTATGATTAATCATGTAAAGCAGCAGATAACTGATAAAAGTCATAACTCAGGCATGAAGCAGTATAATCTGAATCAAAAGGAAGGCAGGCTCAAAGTAATCAAGTTAAACTACCAAAAACAGGGGTCCAACCAGTATCGCACCCCAGAGGGCCGAACTGATAAAACCCGGACCGAAGATAACCCACCTGATATAACGCAGGCGGCTAAACTGAACCAACTGTACGCTCAGCACTCCAGATGCTACCGAATAACCCTGAATGTAAATTAAGGTTCAGGAATCAACTTACTAACCAGTATATGATGTGACTTTTGCATCTAGACCCCTAGGGCTTTTAAATTTTCACTTTTAGTGCCAGTTTGGGCACTGTTTTCGCTCATTCTTTCAACTGGAGATTCATTTTAACGAACCGTCACTTCCAGCAGGTAACATTTATCTTGCTGAACGCCGTGCTCACCAATTTGCGGTAGCACGGGACCCGAGGAAAACTTCGGGTCATAAAACTCTCCTCTAACATAGCCCTTTTTGCATTTTTGTTTCTCCGAGACTTCCAACTCTGTTTTTAACACGAGCATCGCGTCCAGTGACCCCAAATTAGCCTAGGGCACACTGTCGCGGCTTCGCAAACAGCCTAGAACAAGGTTTTGTTCAAACATTTCATTTAAAGGTTGGTTTCACTACAACTTTTAATCTAAACCTCTTTTAATTAAACTTTATATATAAAAGTGTCTCTAAATAGTACAAGGATCACAGGGCTCACCCTAGTTGCAGCCCAGATCTGCTGAATCAAGAAGATCCATCATCTTGCAACCATACAAGTTCATCTTGCTCCAACTTTCATTCCACACAGAATCCCTTTGATCTGAGGTGAGCACCAAGCTCAGGGGAATATTGGAAACAAGTTTTCTATTTGCAGTACTGTCAAATTCCAATCCAATTTTCTTTGAAGCATTTTTACAAACAGGTGGCATGCATCTCTCATACACACACACACATGCAAAAAATCTGAATTGGGTTCTCTGCACAGAGGGTATCTGGGGCAATATGTTTCGAAGCAAAATGTTCTACTGAGTTCAGGGATCATTTCTCATCAACCTGGAGTAAGCCAAACCTTCTCGGGTTGGCCGGAGCTCGGGAAGAAGATGAGCTCCAACCTTGAAAATCGTGACTAAGCAACCAATGGTTCTGGGTCAAATTTTCTTGCACCAACAGGTGTAATTCACCTCACTGAAGCTTTCCATGCCTGTGCCCGACCGTCGGGGTGCGGCGGCGGCGGCGGGGCAAAGCTCCGGTTTGGAGCTTCAGGAGCTCTAATGGCGGATTTCTACAGAGGCAGTCTGGATCCCTCCAACTTGGATGGAAGTAGTCTACGGAACCACAGGAAACTTCCTGACCACCTCACCCCGGCCGGAGATGGCCGGAGCACCGGCGGCCGCAAAAATCCTTGGTTTCGGGTTCAACCATGGCACCATGGTTTTCATGGTGCATGGGGTGTAAGAACTCGAAATATTTTATTTTAATGATTAGTCTAAAGGTGATTTTTGACCTGGTTTTGATCTCAAAAGACCCCTGTTGGCCTATATGGTCAATCGCCAGTGTGCAAGTTGCACGATTTACGAGGCAAAAAGACTAATTTCCAATCCGGACGTGACCTTGGAAATCCGAATTGACCGTTGCGATCGTCTCATCGAACTGAACGAGATTCATATTCAGTATTTTTCGATCTGACGGTCGGATCGTCCAGAAATCGATGAAGAAGCGAGCGAATCATCGGGACCCATGTAACAGCGGCCTGCGCACAGTGTTTTTAAGTTAACACTGTAGATGAATAGTAACCCCAATCTTCGACACCCCGACGAATGCAACGCTGACTGTTTCCACTGTTCGGATTCCGAACATGGTGATCCAGGTAGTCGTTTTGAATGGTTTCGTCATTTTGGACGCAATGGCGCTGACGGAATTTCTGTTTGACGACCCTGGAGTCTCGAAAAGCGTGAAAACTGTATTCCGGAACTGTATTTTTTGGACCGCGATTTTATCCGGGCAGTTTTTCGAAAATCAGAAATCGCTACCTGATAGGTCTCGTCGAGTCGGACGTCATGGCGCAGTCCATTTTCCGTTTCGACAACCGGATCGTCTCGGAAAGCGTGAAACAAGGCGAAAATGGTGTTAATTGCACATAAGACCCTAGTGAATCTGCCTCGAAATGCGTGCCACTGCTGGGGAGGGGACCTAAATGTAAGAGTGAGCTGCTGTTAAGGGCCCAACTCTAAATGTCTTAAGGAGAGGGACTAAAAGGCAAATATGCCATATACACTATAAGTATATAGCTCGGGTTAGGGTTCCTTAAACCCTAACCCTGCAGCACGAGCCCCCAGCCGCAACCCAACTCCTTCCTCTCCATCAGCCGCACTCCCCGGAGTCCCGCACCGGCCGCCGCCTCCACTGCCGGAGAAGAAGATCAAGAGCTATCTTGATCTCGGGACTTGAGGAGGAAGAGACTTAGGAGGACCCGTGGTGGATCGAGTCTGCATCTGAGGAGTCCTACTTGAAGCCTCAACCGAGCTGAGCCGACCCCGGGGCCAGCCGTCGCCGTGCGCCGCCGCGGGAAGAAGCTTCTTCTTCTTTTATTCCGGCGAGGTGAGTGGTTGAATTTATTGCAACACAATGGCCTAGGGACCCTCCTATTCCTCTTCTGACATCGTAAGGATCATACGGGTGCAGCCCAAGCCGCCGCCGTCGACCCTGTCGGCGGCGGGAGCTCCTGTCGCCGGAAAACCTCGTTCTTGGCCGATCTCGGGCGCCGCTTTCTTCCAACCATTGGATTCAAGATGAGACCGTTCAGATTGATCTTCCCGACGTCTGCAAGCTTCCCTGGAAGTTTGGTGAAGATCGGGACGAGATCCGAGTCGTACGGAGATGCCCTAGAACCGGGTGTTGGGGTACTTCGCCGGATTTCCTCCGCACGGCGCGGCCGTTCATCCGGGCTGCCGGCCACCACCTCGAGAAGCTCCGTGGGGCTGTGGGGAACATTTTGATCCAAGTCCGAGAGCTTGGGATGCTGCCGGCCGGAATTCACCATTAAAGGCTGCAACTCCGGCGATCTTTCTTTCCGGCGATCGTCGGGACTCGTGCGGTGGGATAGCAACTCAGGTAAGCTCCTTTGGTCCTTAGGAGTTTTTCCATTGGGTTGCATGTGAGTTTTTACGTAGGGTTTCTGTTCTCTACAGTTGCACCAACCCTCGGGTCCAACCTCCCTTTCCGGCCATCGTCGCCGCTCCCACCGCCGGCCAACCTTGCAGGTAGACCCTAAACACCTATACCGTGACCCCCATGATTTTAGTTTATGCCAGGAACCCTCTGTGTGTGATTCCTCGAACCTTGCAAACCGAGCTAAGCTTTTCGGGTTGTTTTCCGGCCGCCGCCGCCTCCGGCCGCCGGGGCTCGACCCCATATGGATCAAACCTGATCTGGGACACCCCCTTGACTGATGCTCCTCTTGGAAACAGGTTGGCACCTGTGCTGCTCAAGTTGAACCAAACCGAGCTCCTTGCGGTTTAAGGTGTTGCTCCGGCCACTGTTCCGGCCAGTATCCGGCAACTCGCAGGTGAGCTCCACTCTTCTCTGTCATCACTTAGTACCATGCTCCAGTTGGGCTCTGATTTGATCATGTGTAAATTAAGTTGGAGCATAGTTGCTTTTTGGACTTAGAAATTGTTGGGCCAACCTTGCCCTCGGGATCCGTGTCAGGCCAAACTTGTAAGCACGGCCTTGGTCTCGTCGTAATGAACACGCTGAAACTTACGGCGTCAATTTTGGACCCCCGGATTTCAAGAACGAGTCGAAACAGTAATTAATGTAGTATTACTATAGATATATTATGATGTACTATGGATCTAAATGTAACTGGGACACGCTAGCAGTCTTTCGACAGCTTCTTTTTCATACCTGCTGGACAGGTTGTTAGAGTTCCGTGGACTCTTGTCGAGCGGGAATCGGACCTTGTTCCGTAAATCGGCTATATTATTCCGTGTTAGCGTTGTGTTGCCGTAGTGTTGTCAGGATGGGTATGTGTGAGTCTAGTTCTGACTACAGTCTCTGTTCAGGGCCCAGCAGTTCAGCACCAGCCTCCCGGTAGTCTAGCGGGAGTCCGGGATCGGCCTACATTCAGGTGGGTTTTATTTTCTTTGTCCTAGCATCTAACTCTATCATGTTGGACGGGGTCAATTCTAAGTGTACTGGGGTTAAATATTGATGGGTGATAGCTTATGCATGTTAATGGGTTTCGTCATAATGTTTAGCATCGGTCTTCCGACGGTCGTTTTCCTTTTGATAATTACATGTTGGCGGGCTACCTTCGAGTGCACGTATTATTGCCTTTACTTTGATTATACATGATAGCGGGTTACTTTCGATCGCATATGTTACGGTTTTACTTTTGAGTATACATGTTGCCGTTTTACTTTTGTTATATATATTATGATGCTGACATGATGATGGTTATGGTTACTTGGCTCGAGGCTGTCACACGCGCACCCGCGGTTTGGCCACCGCAAAGGGTGCGCTTTTCCGGAAAAGTGGTCTATGACCCGTGTATACCCACGAGGTGACGTAGTGGGGCCCCTTATTAGTGGTGGGGTTGAGGCGCCGAGGTGCGAGCGGTTGCGACCCGTCGGTTTAGTTGTCCGACGTGGTCGGGTTTCTGCAGGTACGGTATGGGCCGTCGGTTTAGTTGTCCGACGTGTCCGGGTATTACAGGATACAGGTGTACAGGTTGCCGTTCCTCCTTGAGAGGGTGATTGCTCCGGTTGTCTTCACGGTTTGTTTTATTGTATTCTCCTGCTCTGCTATTTTTTACGTCACTGACACCCCACTTCGTGACAGGGTTCAGACGGGGGGAGAGGTAGGCGGTGGTGAGGACGGGACAGGAGCAGCTGGGTCGCTGGGGACCCTGGACTGTATTACTTCTTCCATTCTTGCTTTTCATTACATTGTAGTTATGTGAGAGGTTCTCGATACCCCCGTGGGGTCGGCGTGGATGTCGGTACGGGTTGCATTTAATTTTCCTCTCATGCGTTACTCTTCCTTTATTTCTGTTGGCCATTTGAAATGAAAAAGGGCAAAAGCCAAAGAAAAGATTGCGAAAACCGTTTTTTAAAATCTAAGTGTCGTGTGGGCACTGGTTTCAAAACCCTGTGGATTTATGGATTGCGAAATGGACTTCAAAACTTGGGTGTCGGGTAGGCACCGTTTTCAAAACCTTGTGGTTTTATGCTGATTTCGAAACTCGCTTTCAAAACGAAAGCGCCGGGTAGGCGCTCTTTTAAAACTGTGGATTTATCCTTTCCAATTGATCGGCCATACGTTTTTAAGTAAATTAGAATGCTGGTGGTATATGAATAATTGTTGTGATTGAATGGATGTGTATGTTTGGAATATGTACTGAACGCTACGCCGTGCACATACAGGGGAGACTCTGTTCGTTCGCAGAGTGACCCTGTATGTGTGGCGGGTCTGGGCATGCGCCGGGGAAGAGGGGTTCTCTTTTAAACAAAAAAAAAAATTTTACACGTCAAATGTTGGACTTTTATGAATCGTTTCCGCTTAAACAAACCCCCCGGGGCGTGACAGATTAAATGGTATCAGAGAGTTCTTTCAATCACAACAGTTAGTGCCGACATCCGCGGGAACACCTCACTTGCCTACACATGAATGAAACGGGTAGGGCATAGGACTGTAGAACGTGAGTGACCGAGGGGGGGGGGGGGGGGAATGTTGAGTCCTTTCTCTCACTTTATGGTTGTTGTTAGTAGGGTAGTCTAAAGTTGACTCTTGTGATGTGTGACAGACATGGCCCGTACTAGATCATCGGCCGGGGACGCAGAGTCAGTGTCCGACATCCATGGAGATACCACACTTAGCTACGAATGAATGAATTGAATAAGGCATAGAAGCGTAGAACGCGAGGTGATCGGGGGGAGCGGGGGGGAAAAGTATAGGTCCCGTTTTCTCGATAGTTGGTTGAGTGCTATGCTAGCGGAGTCTAGAACTGACTTGTGTGGTGTGTGAGTACGGGTTAAGTTTTGTTTCTCGGTTTAGCTCGGTTGTCGCGTTTGTGTAGTCGTGTTGTTTTGGCTCGTGTAGTAGTGTTGTTATGGGGGCTGGGATCGAGGCCGGCTGCCACCGAGGTATTGATGGTTGCTAGGAATCAATGGATTAAGCAACCAGCGTGGGACACGGTGGGCCTGCTGACAGGTGTTCATGCACTTGGTGCGGCTGTTATCACAGCAGATCGTTGCGCCGGGTGATGTTTCGCGAACCCCTCCATCTGCCAACGCTTTGGTCGTCGTTAGTAACGGCGACTGGTGGTAGGGTAATCCGCCGGTGGTTGTTAGTGAAGCGGCCGTTTTGTCGGTCGTGAGTAGCTGGGTAGTCTCTTTGCCTAAAATTGTACCTTCCAGGACAACGGGTTTTAGGTTACAGCAGAGAGTCGGCCGATTCTTTCGCATCTTGGATAGGGTAGGGGTAGGTATGAGGACCCTTCCCCTACGGTTGTTACCCACGGTTCGGCTCTTTGCTGTGGTCACTGTGATGGTTGTAGGAATCGTCACGGTGGGGTCTTGGGATTCCCCCTAGGGTTGAGAAAAGAGACCACCGGGGCTAGCGAATCTTGTTCGTTTGGGCTCGATTCTTTCTTTTTGTTGAGCGGACCTAGAACTTAGAATACTCCTAGTTGGGAATGTGATCGTTTGGTCTGGGGGTATGCAGCTCGGCTCAGTGCATGGTGCTTGGAAGGGCAATGGATGGGGACCGAGCGGTAGAGGTTAATCAGAGGGTCGCACCCCCTCGGGTGTCAAGACGGAAGTAGGACCGTGCTTCTTGGGTTTTGTCGCCAGCTCCCCATGACCAAGGCATAGTCTTGAGGTTTTGGGTTGCGAGTTTGTGATTGTGAAGTAGTACAGATCACGAGGGGCGCAAGGCCAATGGGAAGCGCAAGTCGGACATGTTTGGCCACCTTTCCCATGTATCGGATTCCTGGCGTATTTAAGTTTCGGGGATGAAACTTCTTTTAAGGTGTGAGTGATGTAGCACTCGAGAGAATTCTAGTGTGCTTCCGGGCGAGGAAGCAGATCTAACCCTAGTGATTTGCATACCGGTGCGTGAATCGCACAGTTTCCGATGCACAAAATTCCGCCTTTCCGATCCGATACCTGGGTATTTGGTTAGGAACGAACCCTAGGATGACTTGTGTTCACGAGAGAGCGCAGGGTATTGGCATAGTGGTTTGGAGCTCAGGTGTGCTTCACACAGTTGAGTCTCGTTGTTTCGGTTATTAGTCGTACGCACTCTGGTTTGGGATCGTTGTTATTGCAGGGTTAGCCGCGGTCATGGTTTCGGCTGTGGGCTTGATGTTTGAATGGAGCCAGAGTGCTCGGATCAGTTACAGTGGTTAAGGGTTAAATCACTGTTCTTGTCGTAATCGTCCAGCTGATGGCACAGCAGTAGATGACTGTTAATATTGCACTAGCCTCACAGTTTGCTTAGAGGATGAACAAGTTGTTGATCCTTCAGTGTCCCCGTGTCATAATTCAATGGCCTATGGGCCCGATGGTAACCCTGTTTGGGGCGGATGCAAATTGACCCCACCTTTTGCACAGATTTTGTGGATCGACGTGGACTCGCCTATGTGTTAGTCATGGTGATGTTTGTGACCACGAGGTGGTAGTAATCCTTGATAAAGGTTATGTTTTTAGCACTGAGATTGTGTTGGGAGGTATGTGATATACCTTCTGATAGGAGTTGCGTCCCCAACTAGTTGTTGGCGACAGATCTATGGTATTTCGCTGTTCCTTTTGGTAAGCACGTTGGCTGCAGGCAACGGACTGTCGAGAGAACTGAGGAAATACTCTGCCCTGTAATGGGGAGTATCAGATTGGGTCTAAATTAGTAGCCTTAGAGTTGTAGATACCTTGCGACTGACCTGTAGCCCACGATTAAACTTTTGAGCATTCTCAAAAAGTATGACTTCAGGCTGTAAGCTCCGGGAATGAAACTTTTTAAGTTGTAAGTTTCGGGGACGAAACTTCTTTTAAGTTGTAAGTGATGTAAGAACTCGAAATATTTTATTTTAATGATTAGTCTAAAGGTGATTTTTGACCTGGTTTTGATCTCAAAGACCCCTGTTGGCCTATATGGTCAATCGCCAGTGTGCAAGTTGCACGATTTACGAGGCAAAAAGACTAATTTCCAATCCGGACGTGACCTTGGAAATCCGAATTGACCGTTGCGATCGTCTCATCGAACTGAACGAGATTCATATTCAGTATTTTTCGATCTGACGGTCGGATCGTCCAGAAATCGATGAAGAAGCGAGCGAATCATCGGGACCCATGTAACAGCGGCCTGCGCACAGTGTTTTTAAGTTAACACTGTAGATGAATAGTAACCCCAATCTTCGACACCCCGACGAATGCAACGCTGACTGTTTCACTGTTCGGATTCCGAACATGGTGATCCAGGTAGTCGTTTTGAATGGTTTCGTCATTTTGGACGCAATGGCGCTGACGGAATTTCTGTTTGACGACCCTGGAGTCTCGAAAAGCGTGAAAATTGTATTCCGGAACTGTATTTTTTGGACCGCGATTTTATCCGGGCAGTTTTTCGAAAATCAGAAATCGCTACCTGATAGGTCTCGTCGAGCCGGACGTCATGGCGCAGTCCATTTTCCGTTTTGACAACCGGATCGCCTCGGAAAGCGTTAAACAAGGCGAAAATGGTGTTAATTGCACATAAGACCCTAGTGAATCTGCCTCGAAATGCGTGCCACTGCTGGGGAGGGGACCTAAATGTAAGAGTGAGCTGCTGTTAAGGGCCCAACTCTAAATGTCTTAAGGAGAGGGACTAAAAGGCAAATATGCCATATACACTATAAGTATATAGCTCGGGTTAGGGTTCCTTAAACCCTAACCCTGCAGCACGTGCCCCCAGCCGCAACCCAACTCCTTCCTCTCCATCAGCCGCACTCCCCGGAGTCCCGCACCGGCCGCCGCCTCCACTGCCGGAGAAGAAGATCAAGAGCTATCTTGATCTCGGGACTTGAGGAGGAAGAGACTTAGGAGGACCCGTGGTGGATCGAGTCTGCATCTGAGGAGTCCTACTTGAAGCCTCAACCGAGCTGAGCCGACCCCGGGGCCAGCCGTCGCCGTGCGCCGCCGCGGGAAGAAGCTTCTTCTTCTTTTATTCCGGCGAGGTGAGTGGTTGAATTTATTGCAACACAATGGCCTAGGGACCCTCCTATTCCTCTTCTGACATCGTAAGGATCATACGGGTGCAGCCCAAGCCGCCGCCGTCGACCCTGTCGCCGGCGGGAGCTCCTGTCGCCGGAAAACCTCGTTCTTGGCCGATCTCGGGCGCCGCTTTCTTCCAACCATTGGATTCAAGATGAGACCGTTCAGATTGATCTTCCCGACGTCTGCAAGCTTCCCTGGAAGTTTGGTGAAGATCGGGACGAGATCCGAGTCGTACGGAGATGCCCTAGAACCGGGTGTTGGGGTACTTCGCCGGATTTCCTCCGCACGGCGCGGCCGTTCATCCGGGCCGCCGGCCACCACCTCGAGAAGCTCCGTGGGGCTGTGGGGAACATTTTGATCCAAGTCCGAGAGCTTGGGATGCTGCCGGCCGGAATTCACCATTAAAGGCTGCAACTCCGGCGATCTTTCTTTCCGGCGATCGTCGGGACTCGTGCGGTGGGATAGCTATTCAGGTAAGCTCCTTTGGTCCTTAGGAGTTTTTCCATTGGGTTGCATGTGAGTTTTTACGTAGGGTTTCTGTTCTCTACAGTTGCACCAACCCTCGGGTCCAACCTCCCTTTCCGGCCATCGCCGCCGCTCCCACCGCCGGCCAACCTTGCAGGTAGACCCTAAACACCTATACCGTGACCCCCATGATTTTAGTTTTGGCCAGGAACCCTCTGTGTGTGATTCCTCGAACCTTGCAAACCGAGCTAAGATTTTCGGGTTGTTTTCCAGCCGCCGGGGCTCGACCCCATATGGATCAAACCTGATCTGGGACACCCCCTTGACTGATGCTCCTCTTGGAAACAGGTTGGCACCTGTGCTGCTCAAGTTGAACCAAACCGAGCTCCTTGCGGTTTAAGGTGTTGCTCCGGCCACTGTTCCGGCCAGTATCCGGCAACCCGCAGGTGAGCTCCACTCTTCTCTGTCATCACTTAGTACCATGCTCCAGTTGGGCTCTGATTTGATCATGTGTAAATTAAGTTGGAGCATAGTTGCTTTTTGGACTTAGAAATTGTTGGGCCAACCTTGCCCTCGGGATCCGTGTCAGGCCAAACTTGTAAGCACGGCCTTGGTCTCGTCGTAATGAACACGCTGAAACTTACGGCGTCAATTTTGGACCCCCGGATTTCAAGAACGAGTCGAAACAGTAATTAATGTAGTATTACTATAGATATATTATGATGTACTATGGATCTAAATGTAACTGGGACACGCTAGCAGTCTTTCGACAGCTTCTTTTTCATACCTGCTGGACAGGTTGTTAGAGTTCCGTGGACTCTTGTCGAGCGGGAATCGGACCTTGTTCCGTAAATCGGCTATATTATTCCGTGTTAGCGTTGTGTTGCCGTAGTGTTGTCAGGATGGGTATGTGTGAGTCTAGTTCTGATTACAGTCTCTGTTCAGGGCCCAGCAGTTCAGCACCAGCCTCCCGGTAGTCTAGCGGGAGTCCGGGATCGGCCTACATTCAGGTGGGTTTTATTTTCTTTGTACTAGCATCTAACTCTATCATGTTGGACGGGGTCAATTCTAAGTGTACTGGGGTTAAATATTGATGGGTGATAGCTTATGCATGTTAATGGGTTTCGTCATAATGTTTAGCGTCGGTCTTCCGACGGTCGTTTTCCTTTTGATAATTACATGTTGGCGGGCTACCTTCGAGTGCACGTATTATTGCCTTTACTTTGATTATACATGATAGCGGGTTACTTTCGATCGCATATGTTACGGTTTTACTTTTGAGTATACATGTTGCCGTTTTACTTTTGTTATATATATTATGATGCTGACATGATGATGGTTATGGTTACTTGGCTCGAGGCTGTCACACGCGCACCCGCGGTTTGGCCACCGCAAAGGGTGCGCTTTTCCGGAAAAGTGGTCTATGACCCGTGTATACCCACGAGGTGACGTAGTGGGGCCCCTTATTAGTGGTGGGGTTGAGGCGCCGAGGTGCGAGCGGTGCGACCCGTCGGTTTAGTTGTCCGACGTGGTCGGGTTTCTGCAGGTACGGTATGGGCCGTCGGTTTAGTTGTCCGACGTGTCCGGGTATTACAGGATACAGGTGTACAGGTTGCCGTTCCTCCTTGAGAGGGTGATTGCTCCGGTTGTCTTCACGGTTTGTTTTATTGTATTCTCCTGCTCTGCTATTTTTTACGTCACTGACACCCCACTTCGTGACAGGGTTCAGACGGGGGGAGAGGTAGGCGGTGGTGAGGACGGGACAGGAGCAGCTGGGTCGCTGGGGACCCTGGACTGTATTACTTCTTCCATTCTTGCTTTTCATTACATTGTAGTTATGTGAGAGGTTCTCGATACCCCCGTGGGGTCGGCGTGGATGTCGGTACGGGTTGCATTTAATTTTCCTCTCATGCGTTACTCTTCCTTTATTTCTGTTGGCCATTTGAAATGAAAAAGGGCAAAAGCCAAAGAAAAGATTGCGAAAACCGTTTTTAAAATCTAAGTGTCGTGTGGGCACTGGTTTCAAAACCCTGTGGATTTATGGATTGCGAAATGGACTTCAAAACTTGGGTGTCGGGTAGGCACCGTTTTCAAAACCTTGTGGTTTTATGCTGATTTCGAAACTCGCTTTCAAAACGAAAGCGCCGGGTAGGCGCTCTTTTAAAACTGTGGATTTATCCTTTCCAATTGATCGGCCATACGTTTTTAAGTAAATTAGAATGCTGGTGGTATATGAATAATTGTTGTGATTGAATGGATGTGTATGTTTGGAATATGTACTGAACGCTACGCCGTGCACATACAGGGGAGACTCTGTCCGTTCGCAGAGTGACCCTGTATGTGTGGCGGGTCTGGGCATGCGCCGGGGAAGAGGGGTTCTCTTTTAAACAAAAAAAAAAATTTTACACGTCAAATGTTGGACTTTTATGAATCGTTTCCGCTTAAACAAACCCCCCGGGGCGTGACATGGGGTCCATGCAACAGCATGGATGAACTTCCCTTGGTCGCGTGAACATCCCTGGGCATGTGGCCGGCGGCGGAGGGGCTCGCCGGCGCCGGAGCAACAAGCTCGGCCGAGTGCAACAAAAAGCCCGAACTAGGGCATAAAACTGCCATTAATTGGTTCAACCATACTCCACCAAATTTGGTGGAGTTGGTCCTCTCCTCCTACAATCCAAGCACCTAAATTTTGGGCCGTTTTGGTGCAAGGGATGCTGAGTTCACTCGAGGCGGAGGAAAACTAGGTTTCCGGCGACCCATTGTGGCCGCCGGCCAACCGTGGTGCATGGGGGCTCGGGGATTTGCTGGGATGATGCTTAGGGCCAAGGAAACCGACTGCACGTGGTCTAGAGGGCTAACATACACTGGTTCGAAACCCTCACCTTGGCCGAGCTCGGGGAAGAAGGAGGAAGCCGGTTCTATCTTCTTCTTCTTCTTCTTCGCGCCACCTCGGACAGCACCTAGGGAGGTCCACCGACACCAAGGAAGTCCCCCAGAGCACTCTAGATCAAAGCTTGGAGGAGTTTGGTTCAACTTCCCTTCTTTCTCTCCTTCTCTATCTCTCTCGGTTTGGGAAAAGCAATGAAGGTGTTCTTTGGCTCCCCTTCACTCCGGGCTCGGTTTTAAGGACAGCAGGGAACCAAAGGACACGAGTGGAGCAGTTACAAGAAGTCTAAGAGGCAATATAGAGTTTAATAAAAGATTCTTTAACCCAAAAACCCCCAAGCTCCATTCACACCTAAACACAAAGCTCCGAGATCCTCTTATTAGGTGCAAAATGCCCAAAACCCCTTATGGTTACAAGCCCTAGCACTTAGGCACATAAAATATTACCTTTTGTTTAGAAATGTTGCATTTTGATCACTTTCTACGCATTTCGAGACAATCCGGTCGCCGTTTTGCGAAACAGACTTCGCCACGACGTCCGGCTCGTCGAGACCTGTCAGGTAGCGCATTTGCTTAGTTTGTTCGACGCTCGGATTAAAAGTTGTTACATAAAGTTCGACGATTTACCGCGCGTGGCACGCACTTCGATGCACCCGGGTCGCCAAACGCGAAATCCGTCAGTGCCATTGCGCTCAGAACGTCGAAATTAGCTAGGATCCATTACTCATACTCCTAAGTTAAAACTCTAGATAGTGGTTCGGCCATTAGTGAAAGCGAGGGATTAAAAACTCGAGGTTTACTATTCACTTAAGTCGCGGGGCCCGCTTTTTGATTTCTGATTTCTGGAAGATCCGACCGTCGGATCGAAAACATATGAATATGAAACTTCTATGTTTCGACGAGACGATCGCAATGGTGATCTCGGATTTTCCAGATCAGACCCCGATCAAAAGTCGATATCTCTGGGCCCACTATTGACCCACTATCTCTCCACTTTTGCCAAAATTGACAAATTTTAAATATTTAAAGGCAAACAGCGACTTTTAAATTCTAGATTTCTACAGATTTAGTTTAATGACTTTTCGGTCGTTTGAAATTGGGTTTAGTTTAATGCTTTTTCGGTCGTTTGGATTTGGGTTTAGTTTAATGACTTTTCGGTCGTTTGAAATTGGGTTTAGTTTAATGACTTTTCGGTCGTTTGGATTTGGGTTTAGTATAATGAGTTTTCGGTCGTTTTGATTTGGATTTAGTTTAATGACTTTTCGGTCGTTTGGAATTAGGTTTAGTTTAATGACTTTTCGGTTGTTTGAGTTTGGGTTTAGTTTAATGACTTTTCGGTCGTTTGAACTTGGGTTTAGTTTAATGACTTTTCGGTCGTTTGAAATTGGGTTTAGTTTAATGACTTTTCGGTCGTTTGAAACTGGGTTTAGTTTAATGACTTTTCGGTCGTTTGGATTTGGGTTTAGTTTAATGACTTTTCGGTCATTTGAAATTGGGTTTAGTTTAATGACTTTTCGGTCGTTTAGATTTGAATTTAGTTTAATGACTTTTCGGTCGTTTGGATTTGGGTTTAGTTTAATGACTTTTCGGTCGTTTGGAATTGGGTTTATTTTAATGACTTTTCGGTCGTTTGAAATTGGTTTTAATTTAATGGCTTTTCGGTCGTTTGGATTTGGGTTTAGTTTAATGACTTTTCGGTCGTTTGGATTTGGGTTTAGTATAATGACTTTTCGGTCCTTTGAAATTGGGTTTAGTCTAATGAATTTTCGGTCGTTTGAGTTTGGGTTTAGTTTAATGACTTTTCGGTCGTTTGAAATTGGGTTTAGTTTAATGACTTTTCGGTCGTTTGGATTTGGGTTTAGTTTAATGACTTTTCGGTCGTTTGAAATTGGGTTTAGTTTAATGACTTTTCGGTCGTTTGGAATTGGGTTTAGTTTAATCACTTTTCGGTCGTTTGGATTTGGGTTTAGTTTAATGACTTTTCGGTCGTTTGGATTTGGGTTTTGTTTAATGACTTTTCGGTCGTTTGAAATTGGGTTTAGTTTAATGACTATTCGGTCGTTTTGGATTTGGGTTTAGTTTAATGACTTTCGGTCGTTTGAAATTGGGTTTAGTTTAATGACTTTTCGGTCGTTTGGAATTGGGTTTAGTTTAATGACTTTTCGGTCGTTTGGATTTGGGTTTAGTTTAATGACTTTTCGGTCGTTTGAAATTGGGTTTAGTTTAATGACTTTTCGGTCGTTTGGATTTGGGTTCAGTTTAATGACTTTTCGGTCGTTTGAAATTGGGTTTAGTTTAATGACTTTTCGGTCGTTTGAAATTAGGTTTAGTTTAATGACTTTTCGGTCGTTTGAAATTGGGTTTAGTTTAATGACTTTTCGGTCATTTGAAGTTGGGTTTAGTTTAATGACTTTTCGGTCGTTTGAAATTGGGTTTAGTTGAATGACTTTTCTGTCGTTTGGATTTGGGTTTAGTTTAATGACTTTTCGGTCGTTTGGATTTGGGTTTAGTTTAATGACTTTTCGGTCGTTTGAAATTGAGTTTATTTTAATGACTTTTCGGTCGTTTGGATTTGTGTTTAGTTTAATGACTTTTCGGTCGTTCGGATTTGGGTTTAGTTTAATGACTTTTCGGTCGTTTGGAATTGGGTTCTGTTTAATGAATTTCGGTCGTTTGAGTTTGGGTTTAGTTTAATGACTTTTCGGTCGTTTGAAATTGGGTTTAGTTTAATAACTTTTCGGTCGTTTGGATTTGGGTTTAAATTAATCACTTTTCGGTCGTTTGGATTTGGGTTTAGTTTAATGACTTTTCGGTCGTTTGGATTTGGATTTAGTTTAATGACTTTTCGGTCGTTTGAAATTGGGTTTAGTTTAATGACTTTCAGTCGTTGGATTTGGGTTTAGTTTAATGACTTTTCGGTCGTTTGAAATTGGGTTTAGTTTAATGACTTTTCGGTCGTTTGGATTTGGGTTTAGTTTAATGACTTTTGGGTCGTTTGGATTTGGGTTTAGTTTAATGACTTTTCGGTCGTTTGGAATTGGGTTTAGTTTAATGACTTTTCGGTAGTTTTAGTTTGGGTTTAGTTTAATGACTTTTCGGTCGTTTGAACTTGGATTTAGTTTAATGACTTTTCGGTCGTTTGAAATTGGGTTTAGTTTAATGACTTTTCGGTCGTTTGAAATTGGGTTTAGATTAATGATTTTTCGGTCGTTTGAACTTGGGTTTAGTTTAATGACTTTTCGGTCGTTTGAAATTGGGTTTAGTTTAATGACTTTCGGTCGTTTGAAATTGGGTTTAGTTTAATGATTTTTCGGTCATTTGGATTTGGGTTTAGTTTAATGACTTTTCGGTCGTTTGAAATTGGGTTTAGTTTAATGACTTTTCGGTCGTTTAGATTTGAATTTAGTTTAATGACTTTTCGGTCGTTTCGATTTGGGTTTAGTTTAATGACTTTTCGGTCGTTTGGATTTGGATTTAGTTTAATGACTTTTCGGTCGTTTGAAATTGGGTTTAGTTTAATGACTTTTCGGTCGTTTGAGTTTGGGTTTAGTTTAATGACTTTTCGGTCGTTTGAAATTGGGTTTAGTTTAATGACTTTTCGGTCGTTTGGATTTGGGTTTAGTTTAATGACTTTTCGGTCGTTTGAAATTGGGTTTAGTTTAATGACTTTTCGGTCGTTTGGATTTGGGTTTAGTTTAATGACTTTTCGGTCGTTTTGAATTGGGTTTAGTTTAATGACTTTTCGGTCGTTTGGATTTGGGTTTAGTTTAATGACTTTTCGGTCGTTTGAAATTGGGTTTAGTTTAATGACTTTTCGGTCGTTTGGATTTGGGTTTAGTTTAATGACTTTTCGGTAGTTTGCAATTGGGTTTAGTTTAATGACTTTTCGGTCGTTTGGAATTGGGTTTAGTTTAATAACTTTTCGGTCGTTTGGATTTGGGTTTAGTTTAATGACTTTTGGGTCGTTTGGAATTGGGTTTAGTTTAATGACTTTTCGGTCATTTGGAATTGGGTTTAGTTTAATGACTTTTCGATCGTTTGGATTTGGGTTTAGTTTAATGACTTTTCGGTCGTTTGGAATTGGGTTTAGTTTAATGACTTTTCGGTCGTTTGAGTTTGGGTTTAGTTTACTGACCTTTCGGTCGTTTGAAATTGTGTTTAGTTTAATGACTTTTCGGTCGTTTGGATTTGGGTTTAGTTTAATGACTTTTCGGTCATTTGAAATTGGGTTTAGTTTAATGACTTTTCGGTCGTTTGAAATTGGGTTTAGTTTACTGACTTTTCGGTCGTTTGAATTTGGGTTTAGTCTAATGACTTTTCGGTCGTTTGAACTTGGGTTTAGTTTAATGACTTTTCGGTCGTTTGGAATTGGGTTTAGTGTAATGACTTTTCGGTCGTTTGGATTTGGGTTTAGTTTAATGACTTTTCGGTCGTTTGAAATTGGGTTTGTGAGTCGATTAAGTTGACTCAGCAGATTTATTTGGAGTTAGCTCGGTTTGGACTATTGATTTGTTTCAGTTCGGGTAGAGCTGGTTTGCTTGATTTGGATCATCCATGAAGTTCGATTTGAACCTTTGTTCAGGTTGGGTTCAAGTTGAATTAGTTTGAACCTTTTGTATTTGATTTGGGCTGATCCGATTTAGGCTTTCACTTGATTTTTCCCTTTTGAATTTGATTTGAGTCGAACCGTTATACTTTGGTTCAGAACCCTTTGAGACATGGTTTAGGTCGAACCTTTATGACTTAGTTCGAGACCCTTTGAATTCAATTTCAGTCGGGCCCTTATAATTCAGCTCAACTTGGACTCTTCTGCAGTTCGGTTTGGTTCGGCTCGTAACCTTATGGTTAGGTTCGAGATCCGTTTGAACTTGAAACTCCATTGCATTTGGTTTGGATTTGGTTTGAATCACCCTCTTTACGGTTTGGCTCAAAACACTTTGACTTTGATTTGGGGTCGAGATGGTGCATGGTCCAGTTCATATGATACCACCTAAATTCGATTTGGGTTGAACTGGCTTATAATTTCGGGGCATTTTGTTTTTTTTTTTTTTTTCTCTTTTTTTTGTATTGAAATATATGAGTTTATTTTGTCTCGGGAAGCAATCGAAATTGTTGCGTATAACCGACCCTAAGGTGAGTTAGAATTCCGTAGTAGACAAAATATGTTTGAAAAAATATATATATTTTTGAGTATTGAAAAATATGGATTTATTTTGATTTATTTTGAAAATTATGGGTTTATTGAAAAATATGGGTTTATTGAAAAATATGGATTTGTTTTGAAAGAAAAATATGTTTTGGTGGCAATCGGGCGCCCATATGAGTTTTCACTCGATATCTTTCCCTAATTTTTGCCTGTGAGTTTGAATTGCGTTTTCTCACGGCGGGAATCCCATTTTCACATGTGAGGTTATACCACAGCGGGGAATGGTTTTTTTTTCTTTTTTTTTTTCTTTTTTTTTTTTCTCTTTTTTTCTTTTTTTTTCTTTTTCTTTCTTTTCTTTTTTTTTGGTTTTTTTTTCTTTTGAGATTTTTTTTTTCTTTTTTTCTTTTTTTTTTCTTTTTTTTTTTTGTTTTCTTTTTCGTTTTTTTTTTCTTTTTTTTTTCTATTGAAAAATACGAGCAAATAAAATTGTTGCGCATAACCGATCCTAAAATCAATTAGCTGTCATAGACAAAATATGTTTGAGTATTAGAAAATATGGGTTTATTTTGATTTATTTTAAAAAATATGGGTTTGTTGAAAAATATGGATTTGTTTTGAAAAAAAAATATGTTTTGGTGGCAATCGGGCGCCCACATGGGTTTTCACCCGATATCTTTCCCTAATTTTTGTCTGTGAGTTTGAATTGTGTTTTCTCACAGCGGGAATTCCATTTTTGCCTGTGGGGTTATACTACAGCTGAAATTTTTTTTTCTTTTTCTTTTTTTTCTTCTTCTTTTTTTGGTTTTTTTTTCTTTTTTTTTCTTTCTTTTTTTTTTTTTGTTTTGTTTCCTTTTTTTTTCTTTTTTTTTTGTTTTTTTTTCTTTTGAGATTTTTCTTTTTCTTTTTTTTCGAGATTTTTCTTTTGTATTTTTTTTCTTTTTCTTTTTTTTTGATTTTTTTTCTTTTTTTTTTTTTGAGAGATTTTTTTTTGTGACATTTTTTTTTTTTTTCTAGTCGATGCATTTCGACAAAAATAGTCGCGAACCTCCGGTAACCTTTTCTCAGTTGAGTCGGTGGCGATTACTCCTCTTAAAGGAAGCTCCGGTTGGAGGGATTAGCGATTACTCCTCTTAAAGGAAGTTCCGGTTGGAGGGATTATAATTGTCGTGCCACTAGAAATATCAGCCTATCGAATACCGACGACGATTTCTGTGACTGGTTCTTCGAAAATATGAACTTGCCTTTGAATATCATACTTTTTGATGCAGGTGAGTAGGTGAGCCATTCACCTACGGGTTAGTGAAGAGGATTGGGTATGCCCCCATTAGATTATTTTTTCGAGGTTGTACCCGAGGAATTGACCATATTGTGTGCATTCTTGGAAAAGGGCAGTAAAGGTAATCATGCCCCCAGTAGAAGCAGCATATGTTTGTGCTATTTCTTTGATGCATGTATTAGGATTTACCTTTACCGCTTTTTTTCTTTTTTTCCTTTTTTCTTTTTTTGTATATATATTAAAGGTCTAAAAGATGGAAGGAAAAGTCATGTCCCACCGGGCGTGCCATTTTGTCTGCGATCTCGAATGACTCATCTCGCGCGGTTCCTCTTTTTCTTTCGGGTTTACCATGGGATGGTATTCACGATTCAGATTTATATTTGTATGTGTGGATGGGTGTATGTGGGTATCAGGTATTGCGGATCCATGACTTCCAATAGACACAAGCATCTATTGTTAATCACCCCCGTGAGATTGGGGCACCTTCGATTAAGAGACCTTTGTGAGGAGGATAGAATAAATCGTATCCTAATGATTGACTAAATCCTAAGTATATGCGTTTGGCTTTAGCTGGATTTGAAATTGACTTGATCCCGACTATATGTGTTGAGGACTAGTTGACATTAAACTCTAATTATATGTGTTAGAATTTAATTGGGTTCAAATGGCTCTAAGTATATGTATTAGAGTCCAATTATATTTGATTCCATATTTGGCGTATGTTCCAAAGTGGAGACATGACCAAACCCCAAGGATATGTATTGAGGTGGGTCGGATTTGATGCTACTCGAAAGTAGGAGATGGCTAAGTCCTATACGTATTAGGATTGGCCGAGCTTGATATGTTTCTTACTCTAGTTATATGTGCTAGAGTAAAAGGTTGACTAACCCTAAGTATATGTATTAGGATTAGTTGAGTTGATTTGGTTTCTACCCTAGATATATGTGCTAGCGTAAAATGTTAACTACACCCTAAGTATGTGTATTAGGACTAGTTGGGTTGGTTTGGATGAACTCTATGTATATGTGTTAGAGCTCGATCAAATTTGATTTGACTAAATTCTAAGTATATGATTTAGAATCTAGTCGGTTTGGATATAATTTTTGCCTTAATTATATGTGTTAAGGCGATGGGGTTGAATGAGTTTTGATTTTTATATGTGGATTGGATTGAGTTTTGGATTTTATTTGTAGATCGAATGTGTTTTGGGTCTTATTTGCGGGTTGAAATGGGTTATCAGTTTTATTTGTGGATTGAATAGGTTTTGGGTTTTATTTGCAAGTGGACTGGATTTGGGGCAGTACGTGGACTGGGCCTATGTTATATATGGATTGTATTTGGGACCCGTATATGGACTAGGTGCGTTATTTATTAGGTCTCTTGGACTTAGGCTCCAAGTTGATTAGACCCTATTTGAATCTTGTTTGAAATCGACTCTGGATTCAAAGAAATTTCTGTTTGTTTCGATATCCCCTTTTTGAAATTATTTGGGATCCGAAGAAGTCCCTTTTATTTTTTTTTGATGTGGGGTCCGAAGAAATTCCCTACATTATCTTGGGATCCGAAGAAATACTATTATTTTATTTTGATGTGGGGTCCGAAGAAATTTCCTTTTTGAAATTATTTGGGATTCGAAGAAGTCCTTTCTTTGAAATTATTTGGGATCCGAAGAAGTTCTTTTTTGAAATTATTTGGGATCCGAAGAAGTCCCTTTTATTTTTTTTTTATGTGGGGTCCAAAGAAATCCCCTAATCTTATCTTGGGGTTCAATCTCTTTTATCTTGTAATTTGATTTTGGATCCGAAGCAATCCCTTTTATCTTACAATTTGATTTGGGATCCGAGGGAAATTCACTAATCTAATCTTGGGGTTCAATCCCTTTTATCTTGTAATTTGATTAGGGATCCGAAGGAAGTCCACTAATCTTATCTTGGGGTTCAATCTCTTTTATCTTGTAATTTGATTTGGGATCCGAAGGAAATCTTGGGATGATTTGGGATCCGAAGGAAATCTTGGGATCCGAGGGAAATTCACTAATCTAATCTTGGGGTTCAATCCCTTTTATCTTGTAATTTGATTAGGGATCCGAAGGAAGTCCACTAATCTTATCTTGGGGTTCAATCTCTTTTATCTTGTAATTTGATTTGGGATCCGAAGGAAATCTTGGGGTTCAATCCTTTTATTTTGTAATTTGATTTGGGATCCGAACCAATCCCTCTTTGACTTAACCTAAAGTTAGGGGACCTCTTGATCCCTCTTTGACTTAACCTAAAGTTAGGGCGTCCGAAGAGATCCCGAACCGGCTTTGTTAAATTTTCTTTTTTTTTTTCTTTTGAGCCTAAAGTTAGGGATTAAATTTCCCTTTTTTTTTTTAAGCCTAAAGTTGGGGCGTCCGAAGAGGTCCCGAACCGGCTTTGTTAAATTTCCTTTTTTTATCTTTTGAGCCAAAGTTAGGGCGTCTGAAGAGGTCCGAACCGGCTTTATTAATTTTTTTTTTTTTTTTTTTTTGTTTGTATTTTTTTTTTTTACCTGAGAAATACGTCTGAAAAGATGGCTGAAGAAGTCGATCGGAGGTGCCGAGGAAGTCGATCAGAGGGTTGAGGAAGTAGGTTGTGTAGGAGGATGTTGTTTTTTTTTGGTGGAATATGGGAGGAGGTTGTTTTTTTTTTTTTGGTGGAATATGAGAGATTGTTTTAGACAAGGCAAAAGAAAAAAAACTCCTTTTTATTCATTCTATTTTCTCTCTTTATAGTGGGGAGTGGCGTGGCAGTGGCAGAGAAATATCGCGTGGGGTTTGTTGAAATTTGTTAAGAGGTTGGCGAGAAAATAAGGGTTTGTTGAGTTTGGAATTTGTTAAGAGATTGGCGAGAAAATAGGGGTTTGTTGAGGGAAAGACCTGCGTGGGAATATGGTTGAGGAAAAGACAAGGTTTAAATTTAAATACGTTGAGAAAATTATTATATTCAAATTTCAAATTTTAAATTTTAAAATTGAATATGTTCGAATTGCGGGAAGATGGTTATATTCAAATTTTAAATTTCAAATTTCAAAATTGAACGGTTATGTTGAAATTTCAATATATTGAGAGGGTATGGTTATGTCCCAATTTTAAATTTTAAATTTCAAAATTCAAAATTGAATATGTTCGAATTTTAAAATTAACCGATTATGTTCAAATTTCAATATGTGTTCAAATTTCAAAATTGAACGGTTATGTTCAAATTTAAGAAAGTATGGTTGTATTTAAATTTCAAATTTCAAATTTCAAAATTAAACGGTTATGTTCAAATTTGAGGAAGTATGGTTGTATTTAAATTTCAAATTTTAATATTGAACGGTTATGTTCAAATTTGAGGAAGTATGGTTGTATTCGAATTTCAAATTTCAAATTTTAAAATTGAACGGTTAACGAACGAGAAAATTTGCTTAGATTCAAAATTTGATTGAAATTTGGTTGGTGATTTGAATTTCGAATATGAATTTGAATAAATCGGTTGAAAGATATTTTAAGATAATTGATGAATGAAGGATTTCGGCTGAATTCAAATTCAAATTTGAGTACAGGTGACGTTTGAGAGATAAATTCAAATTTAAGTATAGATGGCAGATATTTTAAAATTTCGTTAAAAATTTAAAATTTAAAATTTAATTTGAACATAATTTTTGAAATTGAATCTTTAAACAAGAAGTTGACTACAATGTAAGACCTGCGTGGCAGAAAAAAATAAAATCCGATTGGTTTGGTGACTAAAAAAAAATCGACGGACTTTGACGAGACCTATATGGTAGTGTTCACAAATGACCTATTAATATGACTTGAATTTATAGTAAAATTTGTTGGACCCAAATTATTAATATGTTAAAAATTTTAGGCCATAATCTCTCCCCCTATTTTTTTATTATAATTTTTTTTGTATGCCAACACAAATCAGCAACCAAACAGAAAAAAATCCAAACCAGATAGCAAAAGTCTAATTTGTATTACGCAAATGATTAGTATCTATTCAAAGCAGGTAGTTCCATAAAGTACCTAAGATTACATAAGAGAAAAACTGCAGGTTATTCCACTGTTCCGAAGATTACATAAGAGAAAACACACAATCCCCAAAACAAGCTTTAATCAAAATAAATATACAAGTGAAATAAATACGCCAAGCCTTTCTACCTTCTTATGAACCTAGATTGCACCACAAACCCTGGTTGCCCAGAGGCTCACTCAGAACTTTGAACTGTTTTACCCTGGGGCTTTTCACTGGTTGCTTTTACAGCAGAGATGAATCCCAACATCTTGTTCAACGCACTTACGTAGGCACGAACACTGGAAACAACGATATCCATTGCTGCACCACTTCCACTGAAAGATAAGACAAAAGAAATTCATCAGCACAAGGTACCCTTGAATACTTTCTGAATCGATTCCTGCAATAAATAGGGGAAGGACGACCTGAAAGTGCGATTAAAAGTTAGCGCCATTAAGGCGTGCGTTGAAGTATTGCTGTTATCCCCACTGATGACCACCCGTGTGGTGGCGATCGCATCGATGCCTTCAGTGACGGCATTCATGCTGTATTCTCGAAGAACAGCTGGCACCTATACAGAAAAAAAGTTACTATAGAGTAAAATAATTTATTTACTTGAATCAACAGTATTGAGAAAAGATATTAAAGATTATATAAAAGCTTGTGACGTTTCACATCGGGTGTCTGTAACAGTGTTATCTGCAAGCATTATTGGCGCATGGTTTTTGTTATCTGCAAGCATTATTAGCGCATGGTAAACCTATGACAATAGGCTGCAGTTTTTGTACAATATTAGTACCACATATAAACCTTCATGGATCCATATAGGAACATTCTATTACTCAACCAATTTCCACATCCTATATCTATACAATGACGATTTTAGGGGCACTTCATCAATGCCAACTGAAAATGGTGAGGCTTAGATATTTTACAACAAATGGGCTTTATTCTATTTTTAGTCCCTTTAATATTAATTTTCATTCAAGACTTGAGAAGCCAAAGTTGGATAGAAAAATATATAAACAAAGTTATCCGCCTCCAGCTTGCATATCCATCATACGTTATTAGTAAGCTAAGCACTCACCAGTATGAAAATTAGACAAAAGGAAAAAAATTGCCAGAAATTTTTCCAGCCACACCTTTATTATGCTATCGATGGCTTTGTAAGCAGCATCAACAGGACCTGTTCCAACAGAGCAAGCTATTTTCTCTTCTCCGTCTGAAGCTATTAGTTTCACTGTTGCTGTAGAAAGGCCAAGTGTTCCACAAGTTGCCTGAATGTTGAGACATTAATAGGTAAACATAATCTATAACGCACAAAACTATTCTGGGAGATTTCTTTGAAGCACATATTCACCTGTAGCTCACCAAGGGACCAAATGACCTTAGGCTGAAAAATCTCATCAGATAATAGTGCTTCTATATCTTCATCAGTTATACGCTGCAACCAATTGTATTTGTTGAGTACACAGAACAAAATTGTAAAACTATTAAAAGTGTATTTACATGCATACATACAAAGTCGGTATATTTTCATATGACGATATGCTTACAATGATATATGGGATACTTGTGATTATATCAAATCGACTAGGAAGTCTGTCTACAATCATTTTATCAATAACATTTTACATGTTATGGTTAGAGAGCCTTCAGACTGAACATACAGGACATCACTAGATAGCCGATGAGGCTCATGGATAAGTCACTTCAACTACTACTTAAGTTCCAGCTTTATAAGATATCAGATGAGCAGGGAATCTTGATTTTCACATCTTTTATTATGTTTGCGTAAACTGATTTGAACTTGCATCATATTTTCACATTCTGCAAAATTTGTTGCCATTACTATGTGTAAAGAAAAGTATTGAAAGAGCAAAGTGGGCCACATGGAGATGATTGCCTGCTATAGCTTAGCCATTGGGACAATAAGTTAGAAATAAGTAAAGATATGGTTGTTTACATTGAAGAAGTTAGATTCTACATCGTATTAGAAACGGGAAGAAGTCCTCTTTCTTCTTTTCTTATGAGATAGTTCTGCCCCTTTTCCCTTCTCTTATCACCTCCTTTCCTCAGCTGAGATGCAGGATCACACTGAAGCAAGTATAGAGCAATAATCATCCTTCATTCCAGCACTTCCAATGTATCCAGATTCTCTTATTGGTAGAAAGCTTCAAATTAATCTGATCACACAGTACTTAGGGTTTACTACATATTAGTTGCTCTAATGTTGATGTTAAGTGAGTCCCTTAAACCCTGTTATCTAGGAGATAATCCTCCATATCATTATCTGTTCTGCACTTTAGTCCTGTTAAATTACTTCAAACAAATTTAAAGACATTTAGAGAAGAGAAGTTCATTTTGCTCCTATGAGGTAGAAAAGTATTCATTCCCAAATCTGTACCTCTCTCTTCCAAAACACCACCTACTTTCCCATTCTCCCTTACCACCTTTCATCCCATTATTCAGAACTGTTGCTAACTTGGGTCTGATAAGTAGACTAGAGGATAATTTAACAGGCTACCTTGTTAATAGGAAGCTTATTATTTATGTGCAGAGATCAAAGATTAGGGACAAAAATATAAAAAAATTAATTTTCATTTTAATCCACTTGAAATTAAATATAACCAAGGTTACATAATTTAGTGACAATGCAAGACTTCAGCTTTTATTTTTCGCTGTATGATTTATCGTACTCTGCTATGAGAGCTATGATATCGGCAATGAAGCAAATAGACGCCCCCAGCCCATACAATGTACAATACCTCATGAACTCACCTTTTTCTTCTCTGCAACCTCTTTGTAACGCCTGAAAAAATCTTCAAATTCTTTCCCACTTAAATCATAACCAAGCTAAAAGGATCAAAAAGTAGCACATGACTCAATAATAAGTGTAATGCCCAAAAAAATACAACCAGTAAAACATATCTACAATTAAATAGTACCTCCAAAAGTTTAGACTTCACAGCATGCCGCCCGCTAAAATGAGAGAAAGTAGACAACAATCAATAATCAATCTTCACAAGAAAAGACTCTTTTGTTATGCAAACTAAGAAAAGGAATTAAAGAGCAGTGATACAGTGTTATGATAAAACAATACCATGAAGGCAACTACTTACTTCGATTAAGCCGTACTATACGTACTGACTACAAGCAAGCTTCATTTAACTAAATCTCCAGTAAATTAAGGAAAAACATGTGCAATATATAGGCTTCCATAAATAAGAAAACGGACTCAAACATACCCTATTGTAGATAACAAATGATATCAATTTGTCATAGCTCAAGGTCTTGGTTCAGTTAACCTCCTTAAGTTCATCTTTAAGGTGGCTTTATCTCATATTCTTTCTTCACCATAATGAAAGCCATAAATAGTGAACTTACGAAGGTTAGGAAATTTATTTTCAGCTTCAGAATCCGGACCTACAAGCAAGGATTTCTCGGACATTCAGCACACCACAGCATGCCACAAGCACGCTACTTCCATGTCAGTCCATGTCATGCTACTTCCATGTCAGTCCATGTCATGCTACTTCCATGTCAGTCCATGTCATGCTACTTCCATGTCATTCAGCACACCACAGCATGGCATGCTCTGCTTCCATGTCAGTCCATGTGATACTACTGACTTAGTTTTTTTTAGATTTTATGTGTTTTTACAGTCTTTTCTAGTAAATTGATGCAATTACTTGTAATGTCAAGAAAATTCTTGAAAACGATATACTTAATTCATTAAATAGAGGTCTAAAAATTTTATAAAAAAATCCCCCATTAACTCTTACATTAAAATCTTTAGCAGTACAATAAAGCTAACAATGGGTAAATCCAAAAGATCTACTCATTACTAGTCATTAATTCGATCAAATTTTACTATGTGGTTTCAATCTAATTATTGGAGATTGGGGACATCAACCTTTTCTCAGATTATTGGAGATTGGGGGCATCAACCTTTTCTCAGATTATACACAACTGAATCAATCAAATGCCTAAAATGTATGAAGAAGGCACTCATGAAGAATTTTTCCAAGCACCTTTTTCTCAAGAGAAAACGAAGTTTTCGTGCAGTACCAGCAGCACGGGTAATTTACCGTGCGGACAACTTATTGGGGGTACCTGGAATCAATAGCTACAAGTATAGGTTCAATGTTTCAGCAGTTTCAGATTAATTTCTGTGTTTCCAACAAAGACTTCAAGGAAAAAAAATACCAACCCCAAACCAAACAAAGAAACAAACATTGATGCACCTGGATATCTAAATATATTAAACTTAGTAATCTTGTTGGATACTTTTGCTAATTTTGAACAGAAATATTTAAAATATGAACAGTTGTGAGTACAAATTACAAAATTGTCAAAGAAAACCCTGAAATATCATGATTTACACTACATCCTCCTTGAAACAAGCCAATAATCAATTTGTAATATCATAGATTTTGTAACACTTAATACCTCCTGCTAATAAAGTTTCCGTTTAATGCAATTAACGTAACGGGTTTACTTAAGTCGTTAATTCGGAGGTGCGGATATTTTTCTGCGATAGAGATCGGAAAACGGAGAATGGCAGTGCGATCGGATCCGGATTCCGACTTACGGAACTCCCGGAAAGGGGTAGAAAGTGATCGTAATGGCCAGGGGTGCATCTAAATCCGCGTAAGTGATTTGGCACGCTTTCCGAGGAAAAAGTTAGAATTATCTTTAAGGAATTATCCTGAAGAATCGAAAATGAGAAATTAATTAATTGGAGAATTAATTAATTGGGGAATTAATTAATTAAGAAATTAATTAATTGGGAATTTTAAATACCCAAAGTGGTTATTGTCGTACGAAAAGATATTTCGTTATCTTCTCCCGAAAGAAAGAGAGAGAAAAAGAAAAAAAGAAAGACGAAACCCTAACCGGAGGAAACAAGAAGAAAGGCGAAACCCTAATCGAAAGAGAACGGTGGAGAAGAAGGTGAAAGCTAAAGGATCCAAACCCTCCCGAAGAACGCGCCAAAACCGGGAGCGAGAACGGATAGCCGTCTCCTACGATTAGATGTAAACTAATTTAATTTTGGTATAGTTTCGCTCGGTTTTTGGGTATCGGTCTTTCATGAAGTTTAGGAGTAGCCGTTTGCTACCCAACGTGTCGCGCCGCGAAGCCCTAAGGCGTCGCCGCGCGACCGTAATGCGCGCCGCGCGGGGACGGTGCCCGCGCGGCCGCGGCTAGAGACGCGCGGGATCAAGCTCCCCGCGTGGCCGCGGCTAGGGTAAACGCCGCGCGGGGCCGCCCGCGCGGCCGCGGCATCGCACGCGGCGCGGGGCCATGCCCGCGCAGCGGGGCGGGTGCCCGCGCGGCGGCGGCATCGCACGCCGCGCGGGGCCATGCCCGCGCGGCGGCCGCGGCGGGTAACGCGCGGGGCGGGTACCCGCGCGGGGCGGGTGCCCGCGCGGCGGCGGCATCGCACGCCGCGCGGGGCCACGCCCGCGCGGCGGCCGCGGCGCGTGCCGCGCGGGGCGGGTGCCCGCGTGGCGGCGCCATCGCATGTCGCGCGGGGCCATGCCCACGCGGCGGCCGCGGCACGAGCCGCGCGGGCGAGTGCCCGCGCGGCGGCGACATCGCATGCCGCGCGGGGCCTTGCCCGCGCGGCTGCAGCTTGTGCCGCGCGGGCGGGTGCCCGCGCGACGGTGACAGCACGTGCCGCGCGGGGCCATGCCCGCGCGGCCAAGGCTAATGCTGCGCGGGCGGGCGCCCGTGCGGTTGCGGCACGCGGGGTTGGTGCCCGCGCGGCCGCGGCGGTTACCGCGCGGGGCCGGCGCCAGCGCGGCCGCAGTTTGCGCCATGCGAGGCCGAGGTCCGCACGATCGCGGAAGGTGCCGCGCGGGGTTGGTGCCCGTGCGGCCGCGGCTTGCAACGCGCGGAGCTAGGGCCCGCGCGGTCACGGCAAACGCCGCGCGGGGCTGGTGCCCGCGCGGCCGTACGATCCGTGACACCGCGGGGGCGGCCGCGTCGCTCGACGCGCACGGGCGCCACCGCCGGGTAAAGTTGTCCTTAGTGTTTTGAGTTGTTTAGGCTCGGTTTATCCACTACTATATTGTTGATCTGACCATGGCTCTTTTGGGGACTACTTCTAGGTCCGGGCATCAACAGAGAGCAAGGTTCAGTCTCCGGAATACGCGTTTCGCATAATCAAGGTGGGTAGGTGTTGGTTATTACCGGTGAGGTGTCGTTTCCGAATACTCGTTTTGATAAAGTAGATACGGTTATAATTTGACTAACCCCTAGCATGTGAATCCCTTTTACTATTTCAATCGAGCGGCTGCGGTCGCAGGTGCGGTATACTTTTCTGGTTATAGCGGCTGCGGTCGCAGGTGCGTTATACTACTCTGGTTATAGCGGCTGAGGTCGCAAGGCATTGAAACACTCATATTGCTTACACGCACACCGGCAGTTTGGCCACTGCAGAGGGTGTATTTTTCCGGAAAGATGGTAAGTCATTTACCCGTGTACCCCACAAGGGGAGGTTAGTGGGGACCCCTCAAGGGGAGGCGGCTGCTACTTGGGCAGTCGAGGGGTTGGAGGCACCAAGAAGATGAGTACGGTATTGGGGTTGGTGCCCAAAATATTCAGAAAGCTGGGGTAGGTGCCCAGCGGGACTTCCAACAGGGATTTAGCGATACATGAGGGGGAGGGGAAAAGTAAATGCCCGGTGACGCGGTGTGTTCTTTCTATTTATTGCGTTTACTTGCTTGTTCTCTACTTTATCAGTCACTGACAACCCACACTGTGACAGGTTCGAGTAGGGGTGGATTTCGGGACGACGGGGAGGCATCAGTTAGAGGACACTAGCTAAGAGGGCTACTAAAACGATACTTTATTTTATTTACTTTTGGTTATTGCTTTACTACGGTTAGTTAACTGTGATTCATATACTGTGGTTTCTGATGGATGTTGGGACGAGGACTTTCTTGTAACTAACTGGTGAATGATAGGATGTGTAATTGTGGCTTGTTTTCAAATACAAACCGGTTTCAAAGATGTTTTCAAAGCAAGTGCCGTGTGGGCACCGATTTTAAAACCCGTGGATTTATCCTTTCAAGTTAATGGCCGCACAAAGAGTTTGCGAAAACGATTTAGAAAACTGGGTGTCGTGTGGGCACCGATTTCCAAAACCCATGGGTTTATGCTATAGACTGTATAAGATAGCGGTGATGGTTTGATGTACTATATCCTCTCCTCGTTGCATGTCATGATTGGAATGGTTAAAGCATTGGAATTGATTGTGACGCCGTGCATATACAAAGGAGACTCCGCCCGTCTGGGGAGTGAATTTGTATATGCGGCGGGTCTGATACGCGCCGGAGGCAAGGTTCATGTAATTATTTAAGAAAAAAAAATGGGTACATTTTCCGCTCCTTTAGAACCTCCGGGGCGTGACAGATTTTATGGTATCAGAGAAAACGGCTTTAACCAAGGAGATCGTGACCAACATCCACAGAATGTATTATCACGAGTGACTAACCAAGTTGATAACCAAAGTATAGGTGTGTCACGTATGAGCGTGAGCGCAGGGAAAAAGGGATAGAGTCCCAGTGTTCGTAGGTCAAGGGGCTAGACCAATTAAGTATAGAACTAACTTGGTTTCTTTGTATGCACGGTTAATGGCCCGAAACCGCTCTTCAATCGATGGTGCAGAAGAGGATACGACGGTTCTGGCAACAGTGGAGAATCGGCTACTCCAACAACGGATTACGCGACATGGCGTAGCGCTTTCCTTTTTTTTGTTAGGAAAGACGAACCCCACACGGCTCGCCTTCACAAGGAAGGTCTACATAGCGACACTATTCGGGTAATACCGACGGTGGGCTTACCCGCTTACCGAGAAGTGATCGACAGGACCACTGTGGTGGGGCGGGAATTGGCCGTTTCACGCACCTGGCAGAAGAATCATGAGCCTGTCGGGGCCCGAAACGACCCAAGCCATAACCCGAGAATGACTTTCCCAACGGGGGCCGACCACCCCAGTATCCGAAGACACCGCAAAGAACCTGAAACACATCAAACAAGGGAATCGACACGTCATGGAGTATCGACAAGAATATGTAAGGTTGGCCAATTGTGTTTCCTTTGTTATAAGGGATGAAGCCCACAAAGCCCGCCTCTTCGTAGACGGATTGCGGAGCAATATTTTCGAGGTTGTGCAAGCGGTGGAACTTCACACCTTCCAGAAAGTGGTGGATAGGGCCACCATAGTGGAGCGCGGATTCGTGGTGACGCGTGCCCGATGAGAGGACTCGGAGTACAACAAGGACAAGGAACGACCCCAGCCCTTCTTCGAAGGGGGATTTTCTAGCAGGGACTGGCCATACCTCACCTACAGAGGGGCACCCCGGGGGATTATTCGTTTTCGGAAGCACGACCATTGCTTCTGATGTGACAAACTGGGACAGTTCCGCTTTAACTGCCCCGAACCCGGGAACAATTCTTCGGAGTCGCGACACGGGTGAGAGGTCTTATGCGACGACACGACAAAGGACGCACTACCCGAGGGAAGTAGTAGCAGGAAAGACCCCTTACGAAGAGTAATGTTGGTCTTGACCTCAGGAGAACCGTTAGAAGCAAATACTTTGTACTTTCCTGCCCAATAAGGATGCGAAGACTTAGTTGTCTTTGGTGTTGGCCATTTATTTATGGATCAAATAGGTCCAACTTTCTGCCTTGTGACAATAGGCCCGGGGGACTAGTAGGTTGAGTTGGGTGAATCCAATAGGTTGAGTGGGGCTGCGGTCCACAACAGACCTAACGGCAAGAGGCCCAACAATAGACCCAACGTCCAGGTGGTTAGAGTTCGGTCGAGATCTGTGGCGCTGTGTACGTACGCTTTAAGTGAATCGGTTGCGTACCTCTAAAAGCTCGAGCTTTTGGGGTTAGTGGTTAGCGCCAACAATCCGACATTTGTGACTTAGTGGTGTCACTGCTAAGAGAATTCGAGGGGATACTCGGAAGGGATTGGCTCACTGAGTATCAGGTGTTAGCCGAGTACGAGAAACCGAGCGTGCCGTCCTGGGGCACACCCGTTCTATTCGTACGGAAGAAGGACGGGAGTCTACGATTCTGCATCGACAATCGGGGATTAGATAAGGTCATAGTAAAGAACAAATACCCCTCACCTTGGATTGATGACCTATTCGACCAATTACCAGGAGCGACGGCGTCTTCAAGGATTGATCTGCAGTCCGGCTATCGCCAGGTTAGAGTCCGGAGAAATGACATACCGGAAACAGCCCTTCGAACTCGGTATGGTCATTACGAGTTTACGGTTATACCGTTTGGACTCATTGTCGCTCCAGCAGTGTTCATGAAAGTGATGAACAGGATCATGGAACCTTTCTTAGACCGGGATGTAGTAGTCTTTATAAATGACATCCCGATCTACACTCGCACAGACAAAGAGCACGAGGAACACTTGCGAGTGATCCTCCAGACCCTCCGGTACCAGAAAGTGTATGCCAAACTCAAAAGGGGTGAGTTCTGGCTCCGCGAGGTAGACTTGTTGGGACACATAGTCTCAGTGTCGGGAATAGTGGAGGACCCGAGGAAGATAGAATTCGTGACCGACTGGGCTCGGCCAACAACGGGGACAGAAATCCGAAGCTTTCTAGGACTGGCGGGGTACTACAGACGTTCCGAGGTAGACTCGTCAAAGATAGCCACTCCCGTGAATCGACTCACCCGGAAAGGGGAGAAATTCGTCCGGACAGTCAAATGCCAGAAGAGCTTCGAGGAACTTAAAGACAGACTCACACGGGCGCTAGTACTCACATTGCCGAAGCCCGGTAAGGACTACGAGATCTTTTGTGACGCATCTCGAAGCGATCTTGAAAGCGTCTTGATGCAACAAGGGAAGGTCATAGCTTACGCATCAAGACAGCTCAAGGATTATGAGCGGAACCATCCTACACACGACTTGGAGCTCACGGCAATCGTGTTTGCGTTAAAGCTCTGGAGGCACTACCTCTACGGGGCGCACTGTAATGTGTACTCCCACCACCAGAGCCTCAAATACTTGTTTACGCAAAAGGAGTTGAACTTACGGCAACGGCGGTGGTTGGAACTACTGAAGGACTACGATTTGTCCATCCATTACCACCCCGGAAAGGCAAACGTGGTGGCCGAAGCCTTGAGCCGGAAGGGACAAGCGGGGGAGACGGCACTGAGCGCCCTTACCCAACAGGATCGGCTAATTGCACAATTCTCGCAACTGAGACTGGAGGTAGTGCCAGCAGGAGCAGTTGCGAAATTTCTGTCCTTGGTAATAAAGCCTACGCTGATAGAGAGGATCGCAGAAGGCCAAGCGACGGACCCACAACTACAGCAGGTGCGGGACAGGTCATCCTCGGAACCAGGTGGGGATTTTGTGATCGGCGTTGACGACGTGTTGAGGTTCCGGGGACGAGTCTGCGTGCCTGAAGTGCCAGAATTGAGAAAAGAAATTCTGGCAGAAGCGCATAACGCCCCCTACACTGCGCATCCCGGAGGTACAAAAATGTACAGAGACCTGAGACAGACCTTTTGGTGGCCTAAATTAAAGAACGGTGTGGCGTAGTTCGTTGCACAATGTTTGGTGTGCCACCAGGTGAAGGCAGAACACCAGCGACCGGCAGGAAAACTACAACCGTTGCCCATACCGGAGTGGAAATAGGAACGGATCACCATAGATTTTGTGACCGGTTTTCCGCGATCGCAACAAGGACACGACGCGATATGGGTCATTGTGGACCGTCTGACGAAATCGGCCCACTTTATACCGATTCACACGACGTGGAGTAGAGATCGGCTGGCGCAGACCTATATCGACAAGGTGGTGAGGTTGCATGGAGTACCATCATCCATAACCTCGGACAGGGACACGCGCTTCGTGTCAAACTTTTGGCGGAGTCTGCAGCAGGCGTTGGGGACCAAGTTGCAGTTTAGCACGGCTTTTCACCCGCAGACGGACGGACAATCGGAGTGAGTGATCCAGATTCTTGAGGATATGCTTCGAGCTTGTGTGCTAAGCCTGGGGGAGGGGTGGTCGCGTTACCTACCCCTCGTGGAATTTGCTTACAATAATAGCTATCAGGCTAGTATTCGGATGGCCCCGTACGAAGCCTTGTACGGGCGCCAGTGTCGATCGCCCATTTGCTGGGACGATTTGGGAGAACGGAAACTCTTGGGGCCAGACCTCGTAGAGGAAACGGAAACAAAAGTGCGCCTTATCAGGCAGCGGTTGCTGACCGCCCAGAGCCGGCAGAAAAGTTACGCGGACCGGAGGCGACGGGAACTGGAATTCTCGGTAGGGGATCATGTGTTGCTACGCGTGTCACCGTCTAAGGGGACGAGACGGTTTGGCATAAGAGGGAAGTTAAGCCCACAGTATGTGGGACCATTCGAAATCTTGGAGCGCGTGGGGCCGGTGGCATACCGGTTGGCCTTACCGCCAAATCTTGAACAGGTGCATAACGTTTTCCACGTTTCGATGCCCCGGAAGTACTTATCTGATCCGTCGCACGTCCTCGACGCCTCGGCCGTTGAACTGCGGGAAGACTTGAGCTTCGAAGAAACGCCGATGCGGATCTTGGCAAGAGAAGAAAAGAACCTTCGGAACCGGACGATCCCCTACGTAAAGGTGCAATGGAGTAACCACGAGGAGCGCGAGGCGACGTGGGAACTTGAAAGAAAAATGAGAGAGTGTTACCCCGAGTTATTTAGTGAGGAGTGAGATTAAGTTTCGAGGACGAAACTTCTTTTAAGAGGTAAGTGGTGTAATATCATAGATTTTGTAACACTTAATACCTCCTGCTAATAAAGTTTCCGTTTAATGTAATTAACGTAACGGGTTTACTTAAGTCGTTAATTCGGAGGTGCGGGTATTTTTCTGCGATAGAGATCGGAAAACGGAGAATGGCAGTGCGATCGGATCCGGATTCCGACTTACGGAACTCCCGGAAAGGGATAGAAAGTGATCGCAATGGCCAGGGGTGCATCGAAATCCGCGTAAGTGATTTGGCATGCTTTCCGAGGAAAAAGTTAGAATTATCTTTAAGGAATTATCCTGAAGAATCTAAATTGAGGAATTAATTAATTGGAGAATTAATTAATTAGAGAATTAATTAATTAAGGAATTAATTAATTGGGAATTTTAAATACCCAAAGTGGTTATTGTCGTACGAAAAGATATTTCGTTATCTTCTCCCGAAAGAAAGAGAGAGAAAAAGAAAAACAGAACGACGAAACCCTAACCGGAGGAAACAAGAAGAAAGGCGAAACCCTAATCGAAAGAGAACGGTGGAGAATAAGGTGAAAGCTAAAGGATCCAAACCCTTCCGACGAACGTGCCAAAACCGGGAGCGAGAACGGATAGCCGTCTCCTACGATTAGAGGTAACTAATTTTATTTTGGTATAGTTTCGCTCGGTTTTTGGGTATCGGTCTTTCATGAAGTATAGGAGTAGCCGTTTGCTACCCAACGTGTCACGCCGAGAAGCCCTAAGGCGTCGCCGCGCGACCGTAATGCGCGCCGCGCGGGGACGGTGCCCGCGAGGCCGCGGCTAGAGCCGCGCGGGATCAAGCTCCCCGCGTGGCCGCGGCTAGGGTAAACGCCGCGCGGGGCTGGTGCCCGCGCGGCCGCGGCAAAAGCCGCGCGGGGCCGGTGCCCAAGCGACTGCGGCGCGTGCCGCGCGAGGCGGGTGCCCGCGCGGCGGCGGCATCGCACGCCGCGCGGGACCATGCCGCGCGGGGCCATGCCCGGGCGGCGGCCGCGGCGCGTGCCGCGCGGGGCGGGTGCCCGCGCGGCGGCGGCATCGCATGGCGCGCGGGGCAATGCCCGCGCGGCGGCCGCGGCGCGTGCCGCGCGGGCCGGTGCCCGCGCGGCGGCGACATCGCATGCCGCGCGGGGCCTTGCCCGCGCAGCTGCAGCTTGTGTCGCGCTGGCGGGTGCCCGCGCGGAGGCGGCGGTGGCGGTGCATGCCGCGCGGGGACCGGCCCGCGCGGCTGCAGTTTGTGCCGCGCGGGCGGGTGCCCGCGCGACGGTGACAGCACGCGCCGCGCGGGGCCATGCCCGCGCGGCCACGGCTAATGCTGCGCGGGCGGGCTCCCGTGCGGTTGCGCCACGCGGGGTTGGTGCCCGTGCGGCCGCGGCGGTTACCGCGCGGCCGCGGTTTGCGCCATGCGAGGCCGAGGTCCGCACGATCGCGGAAGGTGCCGCGCGGGGTTGGTGCCCGTGCGGCCGCAGCTTGCACCGCGCGGAGCTAGGGCCCGCGCGGTCACGGCAAACGCCGCGCGGGGCTGGTGCCCGCGCGCCCGTACGACCCATGACACCGCGGGGGCGGCCGCGTCGCTCGACGCGCACGGGCGCCACCGCCGGGTCAAGTTGTCCTTAGTGTTTTGAGTTGTTTAGGCTGGGTTTATCCACTACTATATTGTTGATCTGACCATGGCACTTTTGGGGACTACTTCTAGGTCCGGGCGTCAACAGAGAGCAAGGTTCAGTCTCCGGAATACGCGTTTCGCATAATCAAGGTGGATAGGTGTTGGTTATTACCGGTGAGGTGTCGTTTCCGAATACTCGTTTTGATAAAGTAGATACGGTTATAATTTGACTAACCCCTAGCATGTGAATCCCTTTTACTATTTCAATCGAGCGGCTGCGATCGCAGGTGCGGTATACTTTTCTGGTTATAGCGGCTGCGGTCGCAGGTGCGTTATACTACTCTGGTTATAGCGGCTGAGGTCGCAAGGCATTGAAACACTCATATTGCTTACACGCACACCGACAGTTTGGCCACTGCAGAGGGTGTATTTTTTCGGAAAGATGATAAGTCATTTACCCGTGTACCCCACAAGGGGAGGTTAGTGGGGACCCCTCAAGGGGAGGCGGCTGCTACTTGGGCAGTCGAGGGGTTGGAGGCACCAAGAAGATGAGTACGGTATTGGGATTGGTGCCCAAAATATTCAGAAAGCTGGGGTAGGTGCCCAGCGGGACTTCCAACAGGGATTTAGCGATACATGAGGGGGAGGGGAAAAGTAAATGCTCGATGACGCGGTGTGTTCTTTCTATTTATTGCGTTTACTTGCTTGTTCTCTACTTTATCAGTCACTGACAACCCACACTGTGACAGATTCGAGTAGGGGTGGATTTCGGGACGACGGGGAGGCATCAGTTAGAGGACACTAGCTAAGAGGGCTACTAAAACGATACTTTATTTTATTTACTTTTGGTTATTGCTTTACTACGGTTAGTTAACTGTGATTCATATACTGTGGTTTCTGATGGATGTTGGGACGAGAACTTTCTTGTAACTAACTGGTAAATGATAGGATGTGTAATTGTGGCTTGTTTTCAAATACAAACCGGTTTCAAAGATGTTTTCAAAGCAAGTGCCGTGTGGGCACCGATTTTAAAACCCGTGGATTTATCCTTTCAAGTTAATGGCCGCACAAAGAGTTTGCGAAAACGATTTAGAAAACTGGGTGTCGTGTGGGCACCGATTTCCAAAACCCATGGGTTTATGCTATAGACTGTATAAGATAGCGGTGATGGTTTGATGTACTATATCCTCTCCTCGTTGCATGTCATGATTGGAATGGTTAAAGCATTGGAATTGATTGTGACGCCGTGCATATACAAAGGAGACTCCGCCCGTCTGGGAAGTGAATTTGTATATGCGGCGGGTCTAATACGCGCCGGAGGCAAGGTTCATGTAATTATTTAAGAAAAAAAAATGGGTACGTTTTCCGCTCCTTTAGAACCTCCGGGGCGTGACACAATTCCTCAAAGCTTACACCTTTACCACTTAACTCCATTCATATTTTCCGCCTAGGAAAATAATGAAGTTCAATTCAAGATAACCCAATTTGCCAATAAATTAACATTTTCTGACAGTTCCTAGCTGGAAAATGTGGCAGGAGATTATGTGCCAGCAATCAAAATATTGATAAAGTTAAATGTAAGTTTTAATTACAATTATTTTAGGTGAAAATCAGGATATTTTCAAGGGAGTCTTCTCCATTTTAGCTTTACCTAACTCAATTTTAAATAATATTACATTAGGAAGCAATTTGGTAAATAGCCATAGGATGTTAAATTGCAATTGATGGAAAAGAGGAACATTGACCAATCATGTAAATTTTAGGAAAAGCTAGCTATGAATTTAAAGAATGTAAATTTGGATGATTGAGAAGCTCAAAATAAAAACTTCATAAAGTGGAGATAATTATACAACATAAAATTTGGCACTCTAATGAGGAAAAAAGCAGTTGATAGACTAAATAAAACACTTTATGTCTACTATGTAGAACTATCTTCGTTTTTATGCATTATCCTTGGTATTATTATTCAAGCTGCATAACCACCTACAGTACCCTGCCTCCTACAGAATATGAACATATTTCATAACCTTGTATGTAGAATTTTGAAAAATAATCATCCATAGAAATACAGTGATATTAGCAGATATAGTTAGGTAAAACCTAAACTAATATTACAATAGATGGAAATTCTAGAAAAAAAACTTGGATAAAGTCTATGGAATACAGGGCACTTGGTACCTAAGCTTTCCAAGCACAATACCACATTCATTAGAACGAACTAAACCAATGTCTTCAGGTGAAATAATTTCATAAGTTTCTTTATTTTTAAGCATTCCATCCTGCAAAAAGAAAATAATGAAACAGTATTGAAGATGAAAAAAATTATGCCACAGGAAGAAATAGTAATAATGTTCATAGTGTGTACAAGCTAAAATGCATCGAGGAGCTCATATAAAACAAAATAAGAATACGACAAGCCAAGTTTGTGCAGTTCAACAAAACTTGTAAAGAGTTAAAATCAAAAGTGATTTGACACGAGCTAGATTAAGGTATCAGACAGTCATCAGAATAAATTGATAAATTAAAATATAAGGAGAGAGCAAAAAAGATAGTATACTCAAGACAGTAGAAGTAATAGCCAGAACATGTCAGTCCCCAAGGGCAGTGTTTAATCAGGAGTCAAGACAACCAGGGTGATTCATAGACATACAGGAAATTCAGCATTGAAGTATCTACAAGAAATTCACATCTAACAGGTCGCAAGTGTTTCTTGAGCTCATTTATAAATCCGACCTTCATGCCATATCAACAGTTTATAGGAAAATGTCAATCGAAACCATTTGGACAATTATTCTATGCTCCATCCATCTTCCTTCTTTCATTAATTCAGGTTCTTGAACTTCCCCTTCTTCCGCACAGAACTTAGATCCTTACAAAAGGATAGATGGCCGAAGATAGTGAAGCATATATCAGATAAACTACAGAGTTTTGTTCCTATTGAAACAAATCTGCATTAATTGGGGAGCGGTGGGAGGGATGGGTGGGTGATACAAGATATTATGGTTACTGGAAAGAGACCGTCAAATAAGTACCAAAGACTAGCGCAAAAGACAGTGGTCTATATATTGGAATATGAACCAACATATGGGGCTGCATATGTGACTGAACAAGCAGTTTGGGGCACTAAATGCACCCATACATAGCATATGGGCGAGTCGCATATGCGGCGCATATAGGGTGTTATATGCGTTACGAGTATGCAGTCCATTTGCGGCCGCACATGCGGTGGGCAACTGCTCCTGCAGGTTTTTTAAAACTGAGTTTTTGGGCAAGTAAGCTTATAAAAATTGTTAATTGTAACTACAGCTATCCAAAAATTTTATTTGTGAAATTAGGCCAAAATGGTGAATGATGTACCACTTTTAGAAAGCAGTGCTAAAAGCACTAAATCATTAACCACATTTATGTAAATTATATTTTTCCTAAGTTCGAACTCCTAAAGGTGTATACTGTTTTCAAAGCAGTAAATGGTTTGCCGTTTTTACGAGCACTACAAACAAATTTAATATTTTGAATTAAGCGGTGAACGATTTGCTGCATTTAGAAACTAGTGATTTGTTCACCACTTAGGCCTAATTTTGTAAATAATTTTTTCAAACAACTATTTTATAAATATAATATTTTATAAGCCTATTTATAAAAAAAAAAAGGCTAAATTACAGAAAACTCCCCTATAATATCCCGCTTTTTCACTTTGCCCCTGTCTTTCAAAAACCTACATTTTGCCCCCTCATAATTACGGCATTATCTTTAGGGGGAATCGAGATAACACAAACATCCGAAAACTCTCACAAGTTGCTAGTCTATAGGATTAAGACCATATAAAAATTGATATGGTGACTTTCCTTTAAGAACAGTAAGAGAGGGCAAGCAATTAGTAAGAAAAACAACTTGCATTAGGGCATCTGCCCAAAACCAAGAAAGCATACAAGAATGGAAAAAGAATGGTTCTCACTACATTTATCAAATGTATGTGTTTGCGCTTAGCTAAACCATTCTATTGTAGTGTGTGAGAGCAAGAAATACGATGAATAATACCAGTTTGACGAAAAAGAGATGAAAATTTCTCATTGACAAATTCTTTTCCTCCATCAGATCGGAAAATCTTAATTTGCTTATCAAAAATATTTTCAATCATACCCTTAAATTCAACAAATTCATCAAAAACCTCATTTTTATGTTTCAAAAGATATATCCACGAGTAATGAGTAAAATCATCCACGAAAACAACATAATATTTATAATCAGAGGTAGAAGAAATAGGTGATTGCCAAATATCAAAATGAATTAAATGAAATGGAGAAACAGACTGAGATTGTGATTTATTAAATAGCGGTTTAACATGTTTACTGACATGACGAGAATTGCAATGAGAAATCTTAACTTCAAACTCCCCTAAAAAATTATTATCTTTAACAAATTTAGATAAAACATCTAAAATTGGATGCCCTAATCCTTTATGGCATAAGTCACCATAATTAACTTTTGAGGCAACAAAAGCACCTCTATCTCTATTTCTAATACTTGCAACTATTGATCATAAGGAAAAAAGTGAAGTTCCTGAACAACGGTATCGGAAGAGCTCATTCCCTATTTCCTTGTCCTTCACACAAAAACCAGCATAATCAAATTCAAAGGAGTTATTATCAGTACAAATTTTCAAACAAAGAGCAAGTTTTTCTTAATCTGAGGAACAACAAGAACATTTTTGAGACAGAAGGATTTGGATGAAATATTCAAAATAAATTCACCTGTATGAATAATAGGTAGCAAATGACCCTTACCAACAAATATTTTATCTATTCCTAAGTAAGACTTAGAATCAAAAAGTATACCCTGCATCTGATGTCATGTGATTAGGCGCTCCAGTGTCAAGGTACCATACCTCCTCAAAAGGCTCTTGAAGTCTCGTGGTAGCAAAAGTTTGCGGTATGTCATCCACAATAAAAATATAGTTGTCTCTGCCTACACTTAAGAGCAGTGTGGTTGAAGTGACCACAGATTTGACACTGAATCCCAGTGCGAGGCATCATTGGTTCAGGACTATACTGAAGAAGTTGAGGAATAGGTGAGTATTGTCTAGGATGCATAGGTTGCGTAGGTGAAAAATATTGAAACAGTGCTTCTCCATGCTATCCATGCCAAGGCTGTGGATGACGACCACCTCGCTGTCCTTGTTCTCCTGTTCCTCGTCCACGGTTTACATATAGGGCACTAGAATCTCTAGAAGTGGACGTAGTATGGCTCGAATGACGTTGCACTTCTATTTGTTCTTGCAACAGAAGAGGACGAAGCAAATCAAAAATCGGTTTGGTTCTGTGAGTATTCAATGCACTCACAAAACTCGATACTCTTCTGGGGGCCCTACCAAAACGGTCATCACAAGATTGTGGTCGGACTCGCCTTCCCCGATGGCTAGAAGTGTGTCTCCAATAGATTTGACCTTCTGCATATACTCAAACATAGTCATTGACTCATTCTTAATGCTACACAATTCCACCTTTAGAGAAAAGGCAGTAGAGGCGGTTTTGTCAAAGAAGTAATTTTCAATGAAGACCTAGGCATCGCGAGCTAAATTCAGCAAATTGGATATCACCATCGGAAGAATAGAAAAGGATAATATTGCATTGATCCATGAGAGGATTGTTGAACACCACAATAGTCCCACATCGAATAAAAAAGAAATTCTAATTGGAAATATATAAGACCACGGACGCTAATAATAATAACTAGGCTAAAGCATTTTGGGTCGATGGTATGGGCCCAACAAGTTATTATTGTGTAGCACTCCCAGGATTTGGATTAATCCTATATATAAGGTATAAATAGGGCTAAACCTCTTAATCTGGCTATAGCATTTTGGGCAGTGGCTAGACCCAAAAGGTTAAGAGAGTTAAGCGTGCTAGAGCTAGAGTAGTTCTAGGATGGGTGACCCCCGAGAAAGTTGGGGCGTCGCAGTTGGTATCAGAGCCAATCACAAGCCAGAAATGTGAGATGAGTCTCAGCTGAACAGGGATTATACAGTGGGCGAGCACAGCTCCCCGGCTGATAACCGTTGTGGGTGGAGCGTGGCTCCCCACAAGATCGGTTAAGGCTAGAGAGACGAGTCTCACATCGCCTGGTACTTGCGAGTGTGCCTGAGCCTGACGAGGACGTCAGGGCTTAAAGGGGGAAAAATGTAACACTCCCATGATTTGGATTAATCCCATATATAAAGGTATAAATAGGACTAAACCTCTTAACCCGGCTATAACATTTTGGGCGGTGGCTAGGCCCAAGAGGTTAAGAGAGTTAAGCGTGCTAAAGTTAGAGTAGTTCTAGGATGGGGGACCCCCGGAGAAGTTGAGGCGTCATATATTGCTAGCGGGTCGAGTCGTTATAATTAATATCAGAGATGAATACCAGCCGGAAATGTGAGAGCTAAGTGTTATGTGGGACAAAATGCTACACCATGGATTTGGTGGGAGCCACCTTTTGAACCCGCAGAAGCCACCTCTAGAATCTCACATCGTCTGGTATTTCTGATCTATGCCTGTGATCTAGTTTGGACCTGTCAAGGACGTTAAGATCTAAACGAAAGGAGTCTGTAACACCCTAATAGTCCCACATCGAATAGAAATGGAATTCTGATTGGAAATATATGAGGTCACGCACACTAATAATAATAATTGGGCTTAAGCATTTTGGGTCGGTCGTCTGGGCCCAATAAATTATTATTGCTAGCGGGTGGGGTCGTTACAATTATAGTATCCTCTATTTCCCATTGTAAATAATAAGGATTGGTGCTAGCTTTTTTTCGACCTCTACCATTCGAGATGGTGGTACACCCATTCCATCAACATGTGAGGCTACTCCGAAGCTTTTCAACACGTTGAAAAACACCTGTTTCCAAGCCAATATGTAGTGTCTCTGATAGCTCTATAGGAATAAGCGCCTTGATATTCATCACAGGTAGAGAAAAAATATTAGCCGCCATCAAAATAATTAAGATGAAGGGAACAAGGAATAACTCTGTGGCAGCAACAATTAAAGAAACAAAAAACAACACTGACAAAATACCCTAGAGAAAACCAGCAAGTAATAACCACAAATCCAACAACTACAAAACCGTAGTTAGGGTTTTGCGAACGTATATGAGTCTAGCCGGCTACAGGATCACCACTAGTAGAGAAGAAAGAGCGACATACTGTAGCAAATATTGTAGCGGCAGTACTATAGCGGCGATACTATAGCAAAATAATATAGCAGCAATACTGTAGCAAAAATTGTAGCAACGGTAGAACGATAATAAAGAGGCAGAAGAAAAACTTGCGACGAAAAAAAAGTTAGAAGGATGACAGCTCTGTTGATTTTCTCTAGAGGAATTGTGTTTTGATACCATAAAAGATTTGAGTAAAGCTGTAAAGGACCCCTCTAGGATCTCCATTGAATATATAGAAAACACAATTATAAAAAACACCTTATAGTACAGGTTGTGTTAAACTAGACCTTGTACAAGTAAAATACAAATGACAATAGCACTAATCACATAAATGCATTATTACCTAGACTCTAACATGTCTTCTTTGCATTTTTTGGGTTCTTTTTGAACTTTTTTTAGAGAAAAAAGTTATATAATGGTTTTTTGAACTTAAAACATGTAGATCTTATAAATATACTAACTTTTTGGTGCAAATAGATGGCCAATTGCGTAATTAGACCAATTTGTTTTGAAGTAATACGAGATTGATAGTGGTAGTGTCTTCCTGTAAGTTTTTCTATTATGACTCTAAATTCGTCTTTGTGAGTGTACTTTCATATCATATTGTATCCTTGATTTATTAAGATGTTTATTACTCTTTTCACGCTAAACTTTGTAAAATATTAACATTTGGACTATTTTTGAATGTATTAGAGACATTAAAGCACTCTCTGAGGAACTTATTTTTCATGAAAAACTAATAAAAAAAATCCGTGCCAAACTATGCCAATATACCAGTTGGCACAGGGCATGTCGCTGTGCCGTGCCATGACTTTGGCATGACGACACGCCCCATAACACTTGCATGGCAATCCTTTCTACTATTTTAATAGCTAAACCACATATGCAACAGCAATATGCGCCCGTATACCATGTATGCACTATGTGATGAGCTGATTGCCTGCAAACCACAAAACACTTTTTGGAACATTAATAAAAGCAAATGAGGAAGCCACATACCCTCTAGACCTTGTGATAATGAACATATGCAAGTTCATTTTTTAAATACAAAAAAAGATACTTTTGCAAAATTGTTAACAAGAAAGATATCCTACAAACCTCACAAAATAATTAAATCCTCATCTTGGCCTTGTGAAGTCTCCCCCTTATATTTAGCTTGGTCGTAATGAGAGAGAATAAAGGAAAATAGCCATATTTTGGTCCGAATAAAAACAATTTACCAATATCAAAAATAACAATCAGCACAATAGATCACAGCTCGATGTTAAATCCTTCTGGAATCCATACATAATATATTATTAGAAGTTTAGAACCTGAAGGATATGTCACAGTATGATATTATCCAAAGTAAGAACATACAAAGGACTATTTCACTAGTACAAGTTCACTTACATTTCCATGTTCCAAAGTATTGGAGAACTGAAGATTTACCTGATGAATACCACTTTCATGAGCAAAAGCATTAGCACCAACAATAGCTTTGTGTGGTTGTACATGCAGTCCAGTATACTCTTGTACCTGTATACAAGAAACCATGTCATGTTAATGTATAAGCTAGAAAGTAGATTCACCGAAATTCCCAACAATCATAAGCGTAGAATTTTACCATCTTGCTTGTCAAAGAAATATATTGTGTGCTGATTCCTGTATATACCCCGCCCATGAGTTCCTTGTGGAGCTTTATGGCCATGACAACCTGCATAGAGAGATTGAAGGCTGAAATAAAGTTGAGAAAAGGTAAAAAGGGAAACCAATAACATAACAAGGATTTGAATGCTGCAATGGAACCACAACCATATGCAGTTGCTGGCATGATGTGACACGTGCCACATGCATGGCCCATGTCGTTGTACGGTACGGCATAGCAACACAGAGCATGCCGAAACCATTTCGGCACACTCCGCGTGCCACACCACTTGCGCACTGGCACACATGCACAAATGTTTTAGAGTGCTTTAATATATCTAATGGCTATAAAATTAGCTTATGTGATATATCTCATACAATTTAGAAAGAATATGGTCATAAGAATCTTAATAACAGAAAAAATGAAAACAAATATGCATGAAACAATTCTGAAGTCATAAGTGGGTATATATTTATCGAAAAGCACTACCACGGTAAATTCACTTGATCTAAAAAAAATAAGTAAATAAATAATTGGGGAAGATCTTCTTATTTGTAATTTTTCACTAAAATTTGGTCTTATTATGGAATGGAACTCTCCTGTTGCTCCAAATGTTAACAAATTTAAAAGATCTACCTATTTCAAGTATAGAAAAACCTATATAAAACATTCACCTCCAAAAAATTCAAAAACCACGAAAAACTAAAAAAGAAAAAAACATTTTGGCACGACCCCATGCAACATGCCAGCACAGCATCAGCATGATATGGCACAGTACAACACATACACACTAGATTCTATGCCAGAATTAGCTCAGTGGCTCATGATTCGGAGTAGCGATGGCAATGCCAACCCATGCTACATCTTTTCAATGCCCAGGGCTCTTTCGATCTTCAAATGCAGCAGAGAAATGGACTTCAAAGATCCAAGGACTTCAATGATGGTACCAACATGTTTAGGGTTTTAGACTGGCTGCTCAATAAAAGAGGAGCATGACAAAACAGATGACCAATGTCCAGTAAAGTTGGGCTTATACTCACTATTCAAATGAGCGTCTACATAACTTACGCTATAAAGAGGGAGTTCTGACTCTGTATTCTAACTTGGGCAGTGGTAACACAAACCCAAATTTTGAAACAGTTTTTACTTCACAAACCTAAACACTAAATTAGGCCCTTATTGCCACTTCTTTGAAAGGCCATCTTAGAGCTCTGTAGCAAGCCATATTGCATTGCAGCACAGACGATGAAGGTCAGCCTCCCACTGACCTTACGTTGCACAGCATAAGGAAACACAAGAGGCACCTCCAAGCACCAAAAGAAGCTACCAGTACCATGGCAACAAGCTGGTAGATAGATATAACAAGATTGTCACACCGTAGCATAAACAATTTGGCAAATCCTTTAACATAGGTACAAAAGCAAAGAGCATAGAACAATGATTTGATAGGATGAAACAAGCGTAAGATTGTAAATGTTTGTTATATGATTAATACATTCACCAAAATAAAACAAAATCACCCCATTAAAGCTGCCTAAGTTTTCAAAAGATCATACGTAAAACTTATACTCTATTATGCTATTGAACTTAAGGCCTGTGCGGCCATATTGTATAGTGATGTTCAACGAAGTGTTGTTTCCATAGTGCAATTAGGAGAAACACTATGTTAAAATTCCTCAACAAGTTCTAAAGCTCCAAATTGGAGCTTCAACTTTGGGAGTCAAAATCTCATTTTAGCTTCGTGACTCAATGGAAGCTTGAAACTTCTGCTAAAAGCTCCACTACAGGATGTAGTAGCTAAAAATGAAAGCAAGGCAAGGCGAAACAGGCATCCAAAAAAGATGATGTTAATTTTCTATCATTCTCTCTCCCTATCCATCCCTTGAAATTCAAACCAAACAGGAGAAAATGATTCTCTTCTACTTTTCTCATTTTTCCTATCCAATTCTCTCCATCCAAACATACTATTACTGGTATAATATTCAAACCTATTTTCTGAACAAGAAAGATATGGCCTTTAGACAAAGTTGGTCAAAGAGACTGACCATACAGTGAATGTTACACACCAAAAGTGTGCAAGACTCTTTTGCCATTTTTAAACAAAAATAACAAAATGGCTACAGTGGCTACATTTCAAACTCAAAAGAGATTTTCACAAAAGAAGAGAAACCAACGGTAACCATTCTAGGTCTTGTAAGAGGATCATTGATTAAACTAAAAGAATCAAGAGCAAAAAAGGCTATATAAAAAAACCAAAAGAAAAACAAAGCATTAAAATTACAGAAGAACAATGCGTTAAAAAAATAATAATAATAAAGAACAAGGAATCACAAAAAATAAAAATCCAGCTAATTGGATAACAAAAAAAGGATTCAGATTGTTAAAAAATTGAATTAAATGGCGTTCTTAAAAAAAAACTAAGCAGCATTTCACATTTCTATATGAATAAATTGTCAATTATACCTACTTGGAATCTAAGTGTCAACTCAATTTCACTTGATTCCTCTACAAACACTCAAATATGACGGGAAAATGCAAATCAATGCTTCACATTTTCAAAGACCAGACTAGGTTCCTGAAAAGACTTGGATACAGTAATAATAGTTTATGAACAAAGCATAGTACTTGCTTCCACAGGGATTAAGCAGCTTTGCTAGATTGCCTTACATCTAATTCAAGCTATTAATGGTTTTCAATCGTTTTGCGCATTAAGTAATCAGGTTTATGTCATTTGCTCAAATTGTTATTACACCCTTGGTGAAATATTAAATATTTGGACCACATTGTATAACGAACAGATTTCAGGTTCTAAATTACCAGAGCTTGAAAGTTTAAGAAGCTCAGAGCAATCACAGACAAGTTCAAGGTCCAGTGTTTTGTTTCATCCTTCCACAAACAACCAACAACACAAAATTGAAAAATCATATTCTTCTTCTAGACTAGCTTAATGCCGAAGAGGCTTTTTGGCTGCTTGCATTTTAACCTACATTGCAAGTACAACTACAGAAAAGTAAAAATTCCATTTGGTTTGTTGTAGTTGCATCTACATACAGCACAAAGGCCTACACCCCAAGTGGGCATAGTTGGAATGTGACGCCCCACTTCCCGGGGGGTCACCCATCCTAGAACTACTATGACCCGAAGCTTGCCCAACCCTCTTAACCTCTCAGAGCTAGCCACTAGCCAAAATGATATCAATAGCCAGGTTAAGATGTATAGCTGTAGTGTCCTGGATCTCAGCAGCTGGGTTGAGTTACAGTGTGGGCAGCTGATCAACTTGCCTATGGAACTTGTCTGTGGAATGCCGGGGGGGCTTCCACTATAGCCCGGGGCGTGACGATAGCCAGACTATACCTTCTATATAGGACTATTCGAAATCCCGGTTGTGTCACATGACTCACATCCTGTCACGCCCTGGGTGACACCGAAACCTGGGCTCGCCAACAGATTCGCCGCATACACGAGAAGCCCCGTGCACACGAAGCGCTAGTACCCGCCCAAATATATATAATAGCCATACAAAAGAGCAAAATAGAGCTAGTACATAAAACTAACTAAAGACTAAATTGTACAAAAACATCATCCAGATACAGAATCCAACTCTCATATGTAAAAATAAATACAACCAGCTGACTAAAGGCAGACCCAAAATGTACGGTACTCTAACTAAAACAGTATCCAGGTCCACTTCTAGCCCACAAAAAAATAGGAAGGAGAGCTATCTAGCCAGCAATCCCCTTATATCGATCCGCAGTCACCGCTACCACTGCAGAGGACTGCAAAAAAGGATCAACAGAGGATGTGAGAACTACTAAAAACCGTTAGTCCTCAGTAGGTACGTCATCGACAACTACAAATTACCCACTAGGTCTATCAGAGGTATAAAAAGAAAGCAGTAAAGAATAGATAGAAACTGCTGAAAGGAAACTACCACTACAATGCCTCTACACTAGTATGGAATGAAAATAATATACATTAACTATAGTAAACCGCCGAGTGTAACCCAATCAATCGACCGGCTCGAAAGCTCAGTCCCGCCTGCACTAGCATCACATATTATCTCACAATAATCCGTGAATCGCCGACGTGGAACATACTGTAAGTGAATCTAGCCGCCTATCTCTAGAGTGGCAATCGAGGGAAGCAACCCGCTCGATGAATAAGTAACCGGGTAAAGTATGTCGCAGATTAAGATCAATGCTCTTGACCAAAGTGACACATCCTAACCACTAATAAAAAATCTCTGCATAATCTGATGCATAAATAAAAACCCGGTACATCTGTCCAAAATTCACGGCTACCGTAAATCCCAAGAGTCAATAATCTGGTACTATCCCACCCCGACTCTATGATCACCACACTATCTCTAACCCATGCTCAACATTCCGAGCACTAATGAACTAATCAAAACATAAGAAAAAGGGTTCTTATTCAAGTTCATATTCAACATGTATAGATAGTGTGTATGTAAAGTGAATCCTAACTAGATGACCAATCAAATTCATGCAAGAAAGCATAGAAAACATATGATAATCTCAGTATAGGAATCATATCAACCATATCTCAAATTAAACACAAAAATTCAGCATTTAACACAATCACTCATGCTGAAATTAACTAGACATAGGGAGCAGCCTGCTATTTTAAACCCACCTGGAGCGCAAACCCAACCACAGTTCGGAATGAAACTCAATCAGACCCCAAATCACCAAACGGAGCAATAAAATCCAAGGATCCCTGCTAGATCGAGCCGAAAAGAAAATCAAACAAAAATCAGCCATAATTCCAACAAACATCGTTTCGGTTAGGAAAAACTGAAATTCAGCGATGCTCACCTCAAACCAGCGGCTCAAACTTAAATCTTAGGTTCCCCTCAACCTCAGGAACACCAAGGATGCTTCAAATCGCAGCGAGGAAGCTCAAATCAAAACCAATTTCGAAATTACTTTACTGCTGTCCAGAAACTGCTGCAGCTGCCACTGCTGTTCCAGCTACTGCTGCTGGAGTTCTTGCTGTTACTGCGGCTATTCCAGCGCATCCATAGGACAACCAAGTAAAGGAAAATGTGGACCACACTCCTAAGTGTGTTCCCAAGCTCCTAATCCATCAGAAAACCCCATAATCACCACAAAATTAACATGCAAATGTGTTTAAACTGAGAACACCAACTCCTCAAATTTTTTGCTTTTTTTTTTCAGTTGAAGAACTCAATGAAAACAAAAATTCACTTAAAACCAACATTCAAATCAGTCCAAACGAAACTCCCAAATTCTATAGTTGAAGTTAGGATCACCCCCAACCAGTCAAAAGCGCAGCTACACAGGTAGATTAAAAGAAATTTCATTAAGAACTCAGCTTGCTCAAAAACAGCATAAAACCTCAATTTCAATGACCTTCACCATTTCAGCAATTAATCAAAACTTACTAGGTCATTTGCAGAATTAAAACATCTCCTAAGTTCCTTTTCACCAAGAATGCAAGCAACTAATTATCTAGCAATTTGGATTTCGAAATTCCTCACAATTCCATCTTGAACTCAGCTCCAGGCTGCAGTTCCTGCAGTGCTGCAGCAATTTCAGCAACCTTTACCAAAACTTCAATTAGTGAATTAGATAACTCTCACAACTTCAAGATCTACGAGTGTAGGAAATTCTCCAAGTGTCCAAAGCCTCGAAACACCAACCAAAACCAAGAAGAACTCAAAAGGAGCTATGCTGCCATTGTTGCTATTGCTGCTGCAGTACCCGCAAGGAGAGAAGGCAGCATGAGAGAAGAGAGGATAAGGAGAAAGAATTAAGAGAAAGGAAAAGAAGAGGGAGAAAGAGGAGTATACAATTCTCAGTCATCCACTAAAGTTCAACATCATGTGTTAAGATAGTGGGATTTTGTTGTAAAGTGCTTTAGGCACCAAATAATAAAAACTGCACCAGCTGAAATTTAAATTCCGATTCGGAATTATTTGTGACATCAATTTCGCGCCCGAATAAATTTCGAGTCGTCCCAACACTATCCAGAAGTGCCAACGAGTTCTAGAACTGTAATTATTCTGGCAAAATAGATTTTAATTTTTCTAGAATACCGCATCATATATGAGATAAAATAAGGCTAAATTTCTTAACCCGGTTATAGTATTTTGGTTGGTGGCTAGACCCAAGAGAGTAAGAGAGTTAAGCGTGCTAGAGCTATAGTAGTCCTAGTATGGGTGACCTCTTGGGAAGTAGGGCATCACAATTGGTATCAGAGCTTATGGATAAGTCATTTGGGATTTAGAAAACCCTAGACTTTTGGCTGACCCTAGGATAATAGGGCAAGAGAGACGTGATTTTTGACGAAAGTCAGTGATTTGTTCTGCAAACTCTTCATGTGTCACGCCCCGGGAGTGGTTTAAAAGCGAAAAACAATCCTTTTTTTTTTTTATCGATTCCCTACGTAAAGGTGCAATGGAGCAATCATGAGGAGCGTGAAGCTACGTAGGAACTCGAAACGATGAAGAGGGAGCGTTTTCCGGATTTGTTCTCGATTGATACTAGTTAAGTTTCGGGGACGAAACTTCTTTTAAGGGTCTCATGACGTAGTGCCCATGGTTTCACCCTTCGAATCTCTTTCGGTGTGTGTGCTGTTTTTCCTATTTTCTTCTTGTGTCGTTCTCGTTGGTTTTGGTCGTCATGTCATAGAGCTTATTAAACGGAGAATGGCGGTGCGATCGGATTGGAAATCCGATATACGCATCTCCCCGTATGATTTTTCGATGTTAACGGATCCGAAAAGGCTTTTTAAATACCTGTTAATGCTTTGTGGTGCTTTGAAATCTGTGCTAACAAATGAGGGACGTTTCGGTTATCTTGGCACGCAATTCGAGAAAAAAGCGGTTAAAGCGGTTGAGAATCTTCTTATAAATACATGAGAATCGGGATTTATCTTATACGTAAGAGAAAAAAACAAAAATCCTAATCCTTTTTTCTAAAAGATTGGCTTTTCTTCTTCCATGTTGTGCTCGCCGGGTTTTGGAGTCGAAAACGTCATCATCGATGGAGGCCAGATTCGAGAAAACCACCGCCGCCAGAGATCGGAGATCAGAGATCGCAGATCGGAGATGCATCATCTTCCCCATCGAAACAAGGTTGGATCTTGGTTTTCGTTGCCTTCGTTTTGTTCTCTTTAGGGTTTTCGTTCTTTCGTTTTCGGTTTCTTGTTTTTCGTCGGAGCGGGAGGTTTGGGCAAAGTTATTGGCAAGGCCACTGCCGCCGCCGTTGCACTAGCCGCAAGGCCGCCGCCGCCGCCGCCGTTGCCCTAGCCGCAAGCCGCTGCCCAAGCCTTGCCTAGCGCCGCATAGCAGCGCCGCAGCCCTCACGTTGGCAGGCGCCGCGCATCCAAGCCGTCGCAATCGCGCATGGGCGCTGCCGCACCAAAGCAGGCCGCCCACCAGGCGCTGCCGCACCGCAGTGGGCCGCACTCCAAGCGCTGCCGTGCCGCTCCGGGCCACGCGCGCTTGGGCGCTGCCGCATTGCCAGCCGGGTCGTGCGCCAAGCCGCTTGCGGGCCGCGCACGCGCCAAGCCGCTTGACCGCGCCGCTACCGTCGCTGGACCTTGTTGTGATTTAAGGATCGTCCTGCATGTGCTATCAACAAAAATACACGAACAAAGAAATAGCGAAAAATAATAGAAAGGAAATATACAAAAAAAGAGACAACGATTTACGTGGTTCGGCAAGTTGTCTAAGTCCACGGGGAGAGCAAGAGAGATATATCCTTTATATGAAGAAACCATAAAACAAGGCCACACATTTATGTTTGCCTCAACCTAAATACAAGAGCCTTATGGTTATTGCCACCCTTCTCTTGTTACAAGAAAAAATCCCTTATCTGATCTCAAAATGGATTTTTCTAAACAAAAGAGAGAAACTCAACAAGCTACTAATTAAGTTTTCACCTCACACTTAATTAGTTTCCTTTTACGTTTGCTTGCTTGCTTGCTTGCTTACTTCCTTTCAATCTGAAGAATGGAATTAACAACCTATTTATAGGCATACATGCAAATGCTGGCAACTTTATTTGTCAAACCTCATTAATTAGCCTATATACATAGGCATTGACATTTGTAACATGCATGTGTTTCATGCATATGCATGAAACACATTTGTATGCATGCACCAGCCAACATTAACCCATTTCATTCACACTTAATGATTTCGGTAGACCAAGTGCACCGTGAACCAAGTTTCATCTTCTTGTCCCTTTTATCTATAGAAAATTTATAGGCCAAAAGAAAGTAACGAAATAAGAAATATAACCAACAGACCTAGCCGCCGCCGTTGACGGAATTGGTTTCTAATTGGGTTTTTGTTGACGGTTTTGGGTTCGTTTTTCCGTCAGGAGGCTTTCGTTAGCTCGTTTTTCGTCGCGGGTCAACGCAACGGTAGGAGCCCGAACTCTTCCTTCGCCACCGAGAGGTCCGTCGATCGCATCCGGACAAGGTCGCAGGGACATAGGAAGGTTTTTGCGCTCCGTTATCGTCATCGGTTGAGGTGGGTACCCGATCCGAGGTACGGGACGTTGTTGAACGGTGTTGTTCAACCCTCCTCTCCCTCTTGTTATTTCTTTTGACATCGTTATTATGAATGTAAGGAAGGGCATTGTCACGGCTAATGTGACGGAACGGTACATACATAAAGGGCATGGACGGATCTTTTAACCTTCTCGGTTTCAATTACCGCGGCTTGTTACACAGTAGCGACTGTTGTCGCAGAGACTTTTACACGGATATGTGATTGTCAGGCTCATGGCGCTGTTCACACACGCCAGCGGTTTGGCCACCGCATGGGTGTACTTTTCCGAAGAGGTGGTCTGTTTGACCCGTGATCCCTACGCGGCGAGTGCGTGAGGGGACCCCCGCGGACATTGCGAAATCGCAGACATTGCGATATGGGTTTGTTTGGCACCGGTTAGATCAGCAGGTTTGTTGTATTGCCTAAGGTCAAAGGACCAATGAGGCGGGTATATCCGGATTACTGTGGTGGGAACCGGGATAGCGGTATGGTTGACTTGGGTGTTCCGATTTACGGTTTGGTGTCCTGTTTACTTTATCGTACCTATCTTTTGCAGTCGTTCATCGTTTTATTTATTTTTCCTTACTTTGGTTTTTGTCACTGACTCCCACCGTGTGACAGGTTCTGTCGGGGGCGGGGAGCTTGACGGGGGTGAGGCTATGACTAGGGAGTGACTCTATGTGATACTTTACTCTTCTCCTTTGGTTACTACTTGTGATCGGTATTACTTGCATAAGGTATGGACACTGATGATGTGGATGTTGGGGCAGATGGATGCTTTTGACAGCTAGTGATCTTTTGGATTCGGTTTTATGATTTTGTGGATGCATGTGGAATGCGGGATCTTTTCAAAGTGATAAAACGTTTGCGAAATCTGTTTTTAAAACTGAGTGTCGGGTAGGCACTTTTTAAACTCTTGTGGTTTTATCCTTTCAACTTAGGGTACGTCGTGTGGGTGATGTTCTCTTGTATGAATCAAAAGACTAGCTTATTTCCTTATTTAATACTCTGTGTATGAAAATCTGGATGCGGTTGATGTATATATTTTTATACGACGTCGTGCATATACAGGGGAGACTCTGTCCGTTTGTATAGAGAGATCCTGTATATGTGGCGGGTCTGGGCATGTGCCAGAACGGGAGACTTTATTAAAAAAAATAGGGTTGTTTTTCGCTTCTAAACCACTCCCGGGGCGTGACAGATTAAGATGGTATCAGAGCGAAACGGCATCAACCACGGTGTTTTCTTGTTTAAAATGTAAGCATATGTCCAACATCCACGGTATTTGATAATTCATACGGTTGACCAATGTAATAACCAAAGTTCCTAGATACGTGAGAGTGTGGGTTTTCAGAGTCGTCTTGTCGGTATTGCACGGTTTTTGTGTTGGTCGTTTTCTGTTTGCTGACCCCATTGACTGTGTGTACAGAGTATGGCTCGTACTAGATCGTCGGTTAATGGCGGGGGAGACGATGGGGCGAGGCTGTAGTGCACCGATTTCTGCGAAATAGCAAAACTCGGTAAAAATACTTGTAACACATTTCAAATGTGATTACAAGTGGGTTGGAAGCATTTCGATTCGACGCAAAAGCCGTTGAGTCGAAAAGTGAGTTGTAGTTGAAAGTCGAAGCTTCAAGCTTGCAAAACTTAGACCCACGTTCGCCGAGTTCGCAAAATGGCGAAATGCGGCGAGAAGACTTGTAACATGTTTTAAATATGATTACAGTCGAGTTCGGTGCGTTTCGGGCCGACGCGAAGAGCATCGGGTCGAAAAGTGACTTGAACCCCGAGGACTTAGCGAAAATTCAGAGATTCTGAATTTTGTGATCGCGAAGCTTTTTCGGAGCCCTGTTTCGAAGACTTAGAGTAATCAAAAAATTCAAAAGAAATCGTGGGGTGTCTCAGAAAAGTTTCCTGATTAAAAGGGGTGAAAAATGCTGAGGTGAGCAATTAGAGGAAAGTAGGAGAACGAAACGAAGAAAAATGCTTCGTGAATTCTGAAACTGCAGTTTTAACAACGCAGTTGATCGCGGAGCTTTTTCGGGGCTCTCTTTCGAGGGCTTAGAGTAGCCCAAAAATTTAAAAGAAATTATGGAAAGTTTAAGAAAAAATTGTAGAATAAAAGGGAGAAGAAAAATTTCAGTTTCGATCTCCCAGTTGACGGCAAAGCATGGAGAAAGAGGGATAACCGAAATTGCTCACTGCAGTGAAAAAAACTGCAGAGTTGAGAGGGCAATTTGGTGATATAAGGAATTTTGGGGGGGCATTTTAGTAAAATCCCCTTCTCCCTCCACCTACCCCTCTGCTGAGCAATTAAGGCCCTCTCCCTCTCTCTTGGAAAACTCACTCTCTCTCTCTGTTGGAGCAGGAAACGAAAGAGAGAAAGAAGAAAGAAAGGAGAAAGAAGAAGGAAAGAAGAAAGAAGAAAGGAAAAAGGAGGAAGAAGGAAGAGAAGAAGGTATTACTCTCACTCTCTCTCTCTCTCTCTCTCTCTCTCTCTCTCTCTCTCTCTCTCTCTCTCTCTCTCTCTCTCTCTCTATTCTCCCCTTCCTGTGTACAGGGCCTTGGGGCTGCTGCTGCTCCAATGCGCAGGCAGCTGCAGCTGGCCTAGCTGCTGCTGCATTGAGCAGCAGCAGCTGCCAGGCTGCTTGCTGGCTGCGCAGGCTGCTTGCTGGCTGCGCAAGCAGCCAGCCAGCAGCAGCAGCCACCTGGCTGCAGCTGCTGCAGCCAGCAGCCCTGGCTGCAGCTAGCTGCTGCAGCCAGCAGCTTGGGCTGCAGCAGCCAGCAGCCTGGCTGCTGCAGCTGCAGCAGCCAGCAGCTGCTGCAGCTGCTGCTGCCAGCAGCATTGCTGCAGCAGCCAGCAGCCTGGCTGCTGCAGCTGCCGCAGCCAGCAGCAGGAAAAAAAAAAAGAAAAAAAAAAAGAAAAGAAAGAAAGGAAAAGAAGAAGAAGAGATTATCTTCTTTTCTTCTTAACGTGCAATGTTGCCGATTGATGGGGAATTACTCAAATTGAGTTTTTCCCCCAATTTTGGACATTTCGCCCTAAGTTAAAGAGATCAAAATTCTCTTAAGCGAGCGTGGCAAGAATGAGATTTTCTCCCCTATGCCCTACAAATCGATCCAAAAAGAGACTCAATTAAGGGGTTTTCCCATCTATGTTCTAAAAAGGGATTTTAGTTTTAAAATATTTATGGATTTAGTGAATCGTGAAAATTAATTGTTTCATGATTTTCTTTCCTTACAATTTAGGGAAAACTCGGAGATCAAAAGAGCGAAACTTGTCTCCTTCAAGAACCAAGAGAACACACCGAGGTGGGGGATTCTATCGAGCGAGGGTGACCTCTCCCCTTATCTTTTGCTTTTCTTTAGAAGCATGTTAATAGAGTGGTTAGGATTTTCTCTTTTATGTTAGTGTAACAGTGATTTGTGGCATATGAAATTCTCGACTTAGGAAGAAAACTAGATTAGGCTCTAATGTGTGGCATTCACTATAGGACTCCACGAGTGGCATCTTTGCTTGAGTAAATTAAGTGTATACATGGAATTAGGGCTTAAGTTAGAGTTATGTCTCTAAGGGAATCATAGTATAGTTGAGGTTAAAATCCAAAGTGAATGTAATCCCTAGAGTTGTCATAGGGAGTTGGGTTAATACATTTATACTTTAACTTCAACTTGAGCACAATGTAAATAAAGAATTAAGTCCAAGGGACTTATGTTACCTTGAGGCATGGACCTAGGGTAAAGATATGAGTACATGAAAAGATAAGATAAAAGCTGACTTGAAAAGAGCGAAAATGGCCAGGAGGCAATGTGAGCTATAAGCTCGAATGAAAAGGAAGCTAAGTGCATAAGAGCAAAGAGAAAGGCAAAGGCTTAAAGTGCAAAGAGGCTAAGAGCAAAAGCAAATAAAAGAGATAATAAAACGGGCGTACCTTCGGGGTGAAACGTAGTCCTGGTTGGAGTTAAGGGCAGGTCCCTCTCCCGGGCAGTGACCCGTATGACACGTTTTCCCGTAGGACGGGGTAACACTTGCAGGTGTTATCGGCAACCTTAGAGGACTTGTCTTATGGCAGCATGTCTGCCGGGCTAGGGCCCGTTGGGCAAGATTCTCCGAGGGTTAGCAACTTTAATTAAAACACAAAGAAAAGTAAAGAAAGGGATTGGACAAGTAAATGGTTGGTTAGAATGGCACCTTACAACGGCATAAAGTCATGTCATGGCAAAGGTAAAAGTGTTAAGCATGCTAGCTAGGATTTACAGCTTTTATTATTGTATTTCATTCTCTATTATATTGCTTCCATTAGACTAAGCGGTGTAGGGCATTCTCTCTCGGTGGTTGAACCCACTGGGAACTTTGTTGTAGTTCTCACACCCTTTGGGTGACATCCCCACAGGTCCAGGTACATCGAGCGAGGCACGCGACAGGGGCAAGGGCCCAGCAGAGTAGCGACCTAGTAGTCTAGAGTCGCCAGTACCACTTTGGAGTTTTATTTTCTTGAGCGAAATTTTGTATGTGAGGAACAATGTAACCTTTAAATGTTTAAGTTTCATGTTGGAAAAGAAAAAAAAAAAATATGAATGTAATTTGTATTGTAGTTGTATGTTAAAAGAGAGTTGTATTATAAACAAAAGTATTTGTTTTCGCTCAAGTGATGCACTTTCATTTCTTCTAACTATTTGTTTGAATGATTGGAAGTTTTAAATTCTTAGATTAGTTCTCTGATTGCTTATTCTTCCGCTACATTGAATTGTGATTGTTGGAATAAACCGTTCCTTTCGGGTCTTGAAAGATCATGCCCGATTGGCGGGTCTGTTGGCGCACCCGAACTGTCCAAATTGACAGTCTCGGGGCGTGACAGAGTCCGATGGCCGCCGAGGCTACTTTGGCCGCTGAGAACCGGTTGCTTTGGCAACAAGTTCAGGATATGGCGGGGCAGTTGTCGGCGCTCACCGAGGTAGTACAGCAGATAGCCCGCCAGACGAAGACACCGGTTACTGCTACTCAGCTTCCTAGTCCCGAGCCGATTGTACCTGTGGCGGATGCGCCAACAGCAGGTGGCGATGATAGTACGCCTACTCAGACTACAACGGCAGGGGTATCAGCGGTTCCGGCGACAGTACCCTCAGACGTTCCTTTACCAGTGGCTCCGGGACCGATGCCGAGAGCTACTGTCAGGGACGCTGTGAGGAAGGTCGTCATCACTCCTCCCACTCCGTCCGCCGCCGTTGTTGGAGGGAATCTGACACTACACACGGAACCGGCTAGAGTGAGGGCAAATTTGGCAAAGTTTCAAAAATACAAACCACCCATCTTTGAGGGAGAGACGACCGATCTGTGGGTGGTGGAAAAGTAGGTGGACACTATGAAGAAACTTTTTGAGGATTTGATGATGGAGGAGGACGAGCGGGTTCCCTTAGCAGTGTACTTTCTCGAGGGGACCGCCCGCATCTGGTGGAATACAGTGCGACCTGCTCCTTCCAGTGGCACTGTCTTTCCTCCATGGACTACTTTCAGGGAGATGTTGTTTGGAGCGCTCTTTTCGGACAGTGTGAAGCAACAGCTCGAGGATGATCTAAAGAATATCAAACAGGAAAATCGTGCGGTGATGGAATACCAGCGGGAGTTTGTGAGATTGGCCAACTGCGTTCCTTTCATTATACGAGGCAAGTCTCACAAGGCCCGTCTTTTTGTGGATGGCTTAAGGGGCGACATTTTCATCGCAGCGCCAGGGCCGAGGGAGGTCTCCTACAGTATCATCTGGACGCCCTCCGACCCCTCGACGGGAGGAGCGGGCACCACAGCAGCAGCAGCAGCAAACTGGTGGGAGGATTTATGCTATGGCACAGCAGGGTACGAACCCACCAGAGGACGTGGTCACAGGTATGGTTTTACTTTCAGGCATTCGTGCTAGAACTTTGTTTGATACCGAAGCGTCCCACTCTTTTATATCGCGTACTTTTGCTCATACCCATGGTTTTGAGGAGAGACCCCTAACTAGAGTGTTGTCAGTTTTGACCCCGGGGCCACCTATGGAAGCGGATACCTATGTACCTACCGACCCGACAACGTTGGGCAATCGAGTTTGCCCGGGGATCTTGTAGTTGTTCCTATCAGGAAGTTTGACTTTGTGCTTGGTATGGATTGGTTAGCCAGATACTATACGGTGATTGATTGTGAGAAGCGGAAGGTGCATCTGCGAGAACCTGGATATCCGGAGCTTGTTTTCCAGGCGAGTAAAAGCACTTTCTTTGCGATGTTCATCTCCGCTACCCGGGCGAGGAGACTGATTGAGGGTGGATGTACGACTTATGTAGCATCAGTGGATTTGGCCACGCGGCCTTCGTCGTCACTCACAAACATTCCGGTTGTGAGGGTGTGAGGACCCGAATCCCGGCGATAGGATTACTGTTGGATCAGCAGCTTCTGGAGGCTTATGTTGAGTGTTGGAGGTGTTTATGTGCAAATTAGACACAAGTGATGGACTCAGTGTGAAAAATAGATCACGAGTGTATTAGGATGCCCCGCCGAATTTTAGAAATGGAATTGGGCAAAACGGACATCGGATTTGGAGTCAGCGCGCGAAAACGATGAAAATCGACTACTTGGTTCTATTTTTCTGAGTCCGGACGCCCGAAAAGGGACACCCGGAAGTTTTCTAGTGTTTTGGGTACACGGTGGACCGGTGGACCGACGGTGTGCCACGTGGCGGCCTCTGATTGGCGCCGTACGCCACGTGGCGGAGCAGGAGACACGGCGCAATGGGCGCGGGTGCCGTACGCCACAGGGGCGGGCACGGGCAACGCGCGGGCCGGGCAAGCGCGCGGGCAGGCACGCGGGCGAGCGCGGAGCGCGGGGGCGGCGTGCCACGTGTCGTCTCCCCGTTGGCTCGTAGGTGACAGGTGGCGGCAGCGGGTTGGTTGGCGCATCAGGCGCGGTCCACGGAGCAGGCTGGGAGGCGCCTCGGGCTGCGTGCATGTCAGGTGACAGGCGGCACGGCGTGGGCGCGCACGTGGGCTGGCAGGCGCGCGTTGACGCACGGTTCCCGCGCGTGGGCGCGCCACGCGTCAGCTTCCGCGGTGGGCCACGCGGCGCGGAGAAGGTGGCGGGCTTCGTTGTTTGCTGTGCGGGGGTGACGTGGCGCTCCCAGGCGGTTTCGGGCGCTGGTCGGACGGGTGCGTCCGACCGGATTTTCGGCGCCCGAATGTTTCGGGCGCCCGAATCCGGGGACACCCCGGGTATTTTTGCATTTGTTCGCCCAAGCCTATAAATAGACCCTCTTCCCCTCCGTTTCTCCGTTTTCTGGGTTTTACAAGGCTCTTCTCTGAGGGATTTCCTCAGTGAAGTTCCTCTCCTCCCTCTTCTCCACCCTTTGATGTTTTCCCGAGATTTTAGGAGGCCTCGGTATCGGTGTTTTCTGCGACGCGGCGCACTTCGACGCTCCTTCGTTTTTGGCTTCTACCGTCGCTTTTCAGTCCGAGAGACCCCCTGGACTACCCCGATGGACTTTTGAGCTGATTTTTGCGGCAGCACGTTCACGAGAGGTACGCCTTCGATTTCCGTATTGATCACTTCGTCTCATTTTGAGTTTTTGGCACGATTCCCGAGGTAAACTTTGACCTCTTGTACTGCTGTGAGATTTGGGACAGCGATGGAGTATTGTCGGATTTTCTCGGTCTACGAGCATCGAAATGAGGCGTTTAAGGACTCGATTGATATCTAAGCTTCGAGAGGAACGCACCCGTATTTTTATCGAAATTTTTGGAGGACTCTTCGAAGGTGATAATTAAGCTTCTTTCGGACTGGTTTCCTACATAATTTGATTGTGGATAGTTTGACTTACCGCGTTGTTATAATTATATCTTGGCCTACAGGTGTCGGAACGAGGTGTATAAATACTCGATTTGGATCTACTCGTCGCGAGGATAGCAACCGTGATTTTTCTAGATTTTTCAGAAGACTACACGCAGGTGAAAATCCCCTTTCTCTTTACTGGACTGTAAAAACAGCAAGTGCTGTTTTATTTATGCAGGGTTTTGATTATTGTGTTGTAGTTGCGATGTTGGTTGGAGCAGAGGCTTGTGCGACTGAGTACCGAGAGTGCGGTTTCAGCAGATTTTGGATAGCGTGTGACTACGCACTTCACCGACTTCGGCTTTGCCTGCGGAAAGCGTTTCAGATAGGTTGCTTCGTCTCCAGAACCGGTGGACGGTTCTCTAATTCTATATGTTAGAATGCATGCATGTTTAGGGAACATTGTATGTATTTGAGAGGTAAGCTAGTAATGATGATTGTATAAGGGAATTGCAAGATTAATATTCATATTAAATATTATTGAGGACTTGCAAGACTTGGATATCCATGATAATGAATAGTAAAAGCTTACCTAAAGGAATTTACCCTATGTGATTGTTAGCATGCATGTTTAATTGTACAATATCTAGCATCGAGATGTAAGCTTGAGGAATGGCCTAAATCATGTAGAGATTGACTTACTATAGTAGTGATCTTTTAGCATGCCATGTTGCACATAGTCTTTTATGATATGATTACTCGATGGGGTAGGATGCTATATCTATGTGCGGGTATCATTCTGATGATTTATGATGGACCATGGATTATGGACGGGTGTAGCGGATTAGTGGATTTGGCATGTGGTGCTACTATTTGCTATATTACCTTTTATCTTCCTTGAGGACAAATGCATGCTTGTATGGACATCTAGATAGGCCATCATTTATTGCTACACTATCATGTTGGAACTTGACTTAGGAGAAACCATGTTTGCTTCTTTTCTCCTTATTCGTTAGTCAGGTGATTCAGGTTGCTCAGGTTCGAGCAGGGGTTTGGAATAGTGTAGTCGAGACTTCGAGTCTGGGACAGGTTGGATTTGATTGTGGGTATTGCGGCGACCGCGGATATTGGGCGGTTGGCCGAGTGTCGGTTGTACTTGATTGTGGATGGCAGGATAGAGCGGCAACCGCGGATATTGGGCGGTTGACCGGAAGTCGGTTATGGGTTTATGGATTGTGGGGCATTACGGCAACCGCGGAAACTGGGCGGTTGACCGGATATTTACTTATGCATCAGATTGGATATCAGATTTCTCTAGTGGACGGAGTTTCCCACTTATTGAGTACTATTGCATCTGATTGAGGACCGGGGTTTTCTTTAGTGGATGGGTTTTCCCACTTTGATCAGAGTCGTCATCCAGTCCTGCTGTTTATGATACGTACGATACTTGTTACTGAGATACTTTACTCGTGTGAGTCGCTCCCCTCGAGTGCCACTCCGGAGTGTGCGACAGACAGACTTTGAGTCCTTGAGACTCCTTCTCATCGGTGCTATGCGTTGGCCAGCATACCCGATACGGCAGGCACAGCAGGCAGTACCAGTTCTTACTGGTCCATTGATTGGGTTTATTACAGGCGGGTACTTTATTGTGCACTCGTGTCAGGGGGCTGAGTGGAGTCTAGTAGCTGTGTTTAGACCAGTGCTAGTGTTGTTGGGAACCGTTTAGGGTTAATAGTGGTCCCGAGGTCATTGTGAGTTTTTCGACCGTTGTGCGAGACGTTGAGGATCTTGGGTCTATCCATTCTGAGAGAGAGCGTGGATTTCGACTATAGCCTGCATGTGCCACTATTCGATAGCGAGTTAGTCCGTATGGACACCCTACGTAATTCCAGCTCGGCAGTGGGAGGTGGTTGTAGGTGGGCGCAGTGTTAGGGACTTAGAAAATTTTAGTCTAAGTCCCTAGCCCAAACCGAAGTGGGCTTGTCAACCTAGCCCAACCTCATTTGTGGGAGGCAAAGAGACATTTGGGAGGTGAAGAGACTTGCAACCACCACCATTAATGTTAATGGAATGCCAAGAGTCATGGGAATGCCAAGGGTCATGGCTTGTAAATGTAGACTAGTGTGTGAGATGTACATAAGCCTATAAATAGGGGAGTTGGCTAAGGCCAAGGGGACAACAAGAGAGAGTAGTTCAACAACAAGAGAGAGTTGTTCAACAAGAGCAAGAGAGAGTTGTATCTTGTAGAGTTATTTTCTAAGTAAAGAGTGTACTTAGTTTTTTTTGCGGAACCACTACTCTTTTCTCTTTTCTCTACTTTTGCATTTAGTCGTACGGCGCGAAGGTCCGGGCTAGCAAATAGAGAGCAAGGCTTGCCCTCTTCGAGCAGGAAGACGGGCGCCGCACGAGCTTTTGCTAGGCGAAAAGTTTAAGTCCGTGACAGTTGGTATCAGAGCCGGTTCAAGCTAGGAACCATGTCAACATCAGATGCTGGAAACCACGATGTTGCGGCTGAACCTCCAAGGCAGTCTAGGCGAGGCAAGAGCAAAGAGCGGCGGGCCATCACGAGGGACGACACTTCTTTGGAGGACCGCCTCGTGCTGTTGGAGAATGCCATGACAAAAATAGGTGAACAATATTCTGAGTTGGCTGAAACTCTAACATTGTTTGTTGGTGACTTTCGTAGCATGGAGGAAAGTGTTACGATTGCCATGACAACCTTTCGCACCGAGTTTCAAAGGCTTCAAGAGACCATGACTCCGCGAGACGAGGAGCTAACTACCCTGATCAATGATCTTGTTGCCCGGGTCGATGAGGTCGAGGACCTCAAATCTCGGGTTACAATCTTTGAGAAAGCGGTAGGGCGTGATCCTGAACCTCTCAGGGGCTATGCTTCAAAGGTACGTGTTCCCGAGCCTCAATCTTTTAGGGGAACGCGCGACGAAAAGGAAATCGACAATTTCCTGTGACACATGGAGCGCTACATCAAGGCGCTGCGGCTAGACGATGAGGAGGAAAAAGTCCAAGCCGCATCCATGTACCTCGCTGACGATGCGATGCTGTGGCTATGCTTCAAAGGTACGTGTTCCCGAGCCTCAATCTTTTAGGGGAACGCGCGACGAAAAGGAAATCGACAATTTCCTGTGGCACATGGAGCGCTACATCAAGGCGCTGCAGCTAGACGATGAGGAGGAAAAAGTCCAGGCCGCATCCATGTACCTCGCTGACGATGCGATGCTTTGGTGGCGTCGGCGATCTGCAGAGGCCGAGAAGGGCCAATGCGAATTGAAGACTTGGGAGGACTTTGTGCGCGAGCTTAAGAGGCGCAGTTCTATCCCGAGCACGTCAAATATCTTGCGAGGAAGCAACTTCGACGACTCAAACATACCGAGACTCTCAAGGAGTATGTCAAGGAGTACTCCAAGTTGATGTTGTCCATCTCCAACATGGCGGAAGAAGATCGTCTATTCTTCTTCCTTGACGGACTCCAACCATGGGCGAACAAAGAACTTGTGGGGCGCAACGTGCAAGACGTGGGCTCCGCAATCGCCTTAGCGGAGAAGCTGCCTGAGTATGAGAAGGCGGATCCGTCTCGCGGCAGAACACCCAAGGTGAGCAAGGCTAAGGGTGGGGGAGAACGCCGCGACCCAAAGGAGCGCAGAGGTCGCGACAAAGGACCTGCGGCGCCATCCAAAAAGCTGATGTGCTACGTTTGTGGCGAAAACCATTGGGCAAGAGATTGTCCAAAGAAAAAACAGGTAAATGTTGTCCAAACTGAGCAGGGTACGGGCAGCAGCGAACCAACAAAGATAGGCGCTCTTAGGCTCGTCAATGCAGTTCAGGGAGTGGCAAGCAACGCCAAATCCCCCAACAAGGGACTCCTATACGTCGATGTGGTCCTTAACGGCAAGGCCACACGAGCGCTGGTCGACACGGGAGCCACTCATAACTTTGTCGCGGAGGCGGAGGCCAAGCGATTAGGCCTTTCCCTCAAGAAGGACACAAGTAAGATGAAGGCTGTCAACTCGCAAGCACAACCCGTGCTAGGGGTGGCCAAAGGCGTGGCAATTATAGTTGGACCTTGGAAGGGCACTGCAAACTTCACCGCCGCACCTATTGACGACTTCCAAGTCATACTGGGTATGGACTTCTTGGCTTCGTCAAAGGCGGTTCCTATGCCATACCTTGGAGCATTAAGCATCATGGAGGAGACAACCCCGTGCATGGTCTTAGCGAGCCAGGAGAAAACGGTAAACATCCAAACCCTCTCTGCTTTACAGTTGCGAAGGGGTGTGAACCGTGGTGAGATGACTTACCTTGCGGCAATCCGTGAGGTGAGCGACGAGGGCCTCGAGGAGGAGGACCCTTCGACGGAGATTGCGACGGTTTTGGCAGAATTCCAGGACGTCATGCCGAAGGAATTGCCAAAGCAACTTCCACCTAGGCGAGAGGTGGATCATGCTATCGAGCTCGAGCCAGGAGCCAAACCGCAAGCAAAAGCGCCATACCGAATGGCCCCACCAGAGCTCGAGGAGTTGCAGAAGCAATTGAAGGAACTCCTCGATGCAGGATTTATTCGACCGTCGAAAGCACCCTATGGAGCACCAGTTTTGTTCCAGCGGAAGAGCGATGGAAGCCTGCGGCTTTGTATTGACTACAGGGCGCTCAACAAGGTAACCATCAAAAACAAGTACCCTATTCCTTCGGTTGCAGATCTCTTTGATCAATTGGGCGGAGGGAAATTCTTCACCAAACTTGATCTTCGCTCCGGGTAATATCAAGTGCGGATTGCGGAAGGAGATGAGGAAAAGACCACGTGCGTGACAAGGTACAGGTCTTATGAGTTCCTTGTCATGCCGTTCGGCTTGACGAATGCGCCAGCAACCTTCTGCACCCTCATGAACAAGCTGTTCCATCCCTATCTCGATCGCTTCGTGGTCGTGTACCTCGACGACATCGTGATATACAGCAACACCTTGGAGGAGCACATCGAACATCTACGAACCGTCTTCCAAGTGTTGCGGGAGAACCAGTTGTTCGTCAAGAAGGAGAAATGCAGCTTCGCGAAGGAAGAGGTACACTTCCTTGGTCACTGGATAGGCCAGGGACAACTCCGCATGGATCAACAGAAAGTGCGAGCCATTTACGAATGGGAAACCCCAACAACCATACCTGAGTTGCGGTCATTCCTTGGGCTCGTCAACTACTATCGGCGCTTTATTGAAGGCTACTCTGCGAGAGCAGCCCCCCTGACGGACCTCTTGAAGAAGAACCACTCGTGGGATTGGACCTCTCAATGCGTGGAGGCATTTGAGGACCTAAAGCGGGCGGTGACGGAGGATCCGGTGCTGCGACTACCTGACTGCAGTCGCACCTTTGAGGTACACACCGATGCCTCAGATTTTGCCATTGGCGGTGTTCTCGTGCAGGATGGACACCCCATTGCCTACGAGAGTCGCAAACTCAATGACACCGAGCGGCGATACACTGTCCAAGAGAAGGAGATGACCGCCGTCGTGCATTGTTGGCGGACCTGGCGGCATTATTTGCTCGGGAGCAAGTTTGTGGTGCGCACCGACAATGTCGCCACAAGCTACTTCCAATCGCAGAAGCTGTCACCTAAACAGGCAAGGTAGCAGGATTTCTTGGCGGAGTTCGACATGGTGATGCAGTACAAGCCCGAGAAGGAGAATCACGTGGCCGATGCACTCAGCCGCAAGGCTGAACTAGCGGCTGTGTGGCAACTTCGCGGAACACTCCGTGATCGACTTCGCGCAGGAACCAACGAGGACCCTATCGCTCAGAACCTTGTGCAACTTGTCAAGGAAGGCAAAACGCGAAGGTTTTGGCTCAGCGACGGGTTACTCCTCACCAAAGGGCGGCGGGTGTTTGTGCCCAAGTGGGGCAACCTTCGCCGCGAGCTCATAAAGGAGTGTCATGACTCCAAGTGGGCAGGTCATCCAGGTCAGAAGCGGACTTTGGCATTGCTCGAGGCCGCTTACTACTGGCCACGAATGCACGAAGACGTCGAGGCCTACGTGCGAACTTGCTTGGTGTGTCAACAGGACAAGGTTGAACACCAGCGACCTGGCGGTCTCCTCGAGCCATTGCCTATTCCAAGTCGTCCGTGGGAGAGCATCTCCATGGACTTCATCTCCGCCTTGCCAAAGGTGGGGGAGCGTGGGTCCATACTGGTGGTGGTGGATCGTTTTTCGAAGTACGGGACCTTCATCATAGCACCAACCGATTGCACGGCTGAAGAAGCAGCACGACTCTTCGTCAGCCATGTCGTCAAACTTTGGGGGATCCCTGAAAGTATTGTGAGCGACCGCGACCCCAGATTCACCTGCAAGTTTTGGACCGAGGTGTTCAAAATCTTGGGCTCTGAGTTGCTCTTTTCCACCAGTTTTCATCCACAGACGGACGGACAAACAGAGCGGGTGAATGCTCTGTTGGAGGAGTACTTGCGGCACTACGTGAGTGCCAGTCAGAAGGATTGGGTACATCACCTTGATGTTGCCCAGTTTTCTTACAATTTGCGGCGCAGCGACTCTACGGGCTGTAGTCCCTTCGAGCTGGTGATTGGGCGACAACCGCTCGCCCCACACACAGCCGCTGCGGAAGAGCAGTTCCGTAGCCCTATTGCTCTCCAATTTACCTCTAAATTGCAGGAAAGGGGTGAAATTGCGAGGGCGAGCTTGGAGAAAGCAGCTCGGCGAATGAAGAAGTGGGCGGACGAAAAGCGGCAACCTCGGGGAGTTTGGCGTGGGTGATCAAGTGATGGTCAAATTACTACCGCAGCAGTTCAAGGTCTTGCGCAAGGTGCACAAGGGGCTGCTGCGCAAGTATAAAGGCCCATACCCCATCGTCAAACGTGTGGGTAAGTCTGCCTACAAGCTGCAGTTGCCCGCGAACCTCAAGATCCATCCAGTCTTCCATGTGAGCAAGCTGAAGCAATACCATGGAGACGCCGAGGATCTAAACCGTGGCGTGTTGCAGCGCGCCCCGGTGACCATGACTACATCCCTTGACAAAGAGGCGGAATCCATCTTGGACACTCGTCTGATTCGGCGACGCGGAGTGCCGCCAAGCCCAGAGTACTTGGTGAAGTGGAAAAATCTCCCTTATGGCGAGGCTACTTGGGAGAAAGGTGACACACTTTGGCAATATCAAGCACTCATCGACGAGTTCCAGAAGCAGCGCGCGACGAGGACGCCTGCGCATTAGGTGGGGGAGAGTGTTAGGGACTTAAAAAATTTTAGTCTAAGTCCCTAGCCCAAACCGAAGTGGGCTTGCCAAGCTAGCCCAACCTCATTTGTGGGAGGCAAAGAGACATTTGGGAGGTGAAGAGACTTGCAACCACCACCATTAATGTTAATGGAATGCCAAGAGCCATGGGAATGCCAAGGGTCATGGCTTGTAAATGTAGGCTAGTGTGTGAGTTGTACATAAGCCTATAAATAGGGGAGTTGGCTAAGGCCGAGGGGACAACAAGAGAGAGTTGTTCAACAACAAGAGATAGTTGTATCTTGTAGAGTTATTTTCTAAGTAAAGTGTAGTAACCATGATTTTAAAATCCAGAATTCAGGTTTAAATAATTTTCAGAATTATTTAAATAGCAAAAATTGGTAGATAGTAGTGCAACAGTGGCCCTAAAATATCGACTTTTGGTCGGGGTCTGATCTGGAAAATCCGAGATCACCATTGCGATCGTCTCGTCGAAACATAGAAGTTTCATATTCATATGTTTTCGATCCGACGGTCGGATCTTCCAGAAATCAGAAATCAAAAAGCGGGCCCCGCGACTTAAAGTGAATAGTAACCCTCGGTTTTTAATCCCTCGCTTTCACTAATGGCCGAACCACTATCTAGAGTTTTAACTTAGAGGTATGAGTAATGGATCCTAGCTATTTTCGACGTTCTGAGCGCAATGGCACTGACGGATTTCGCGTTTGGCGACCCGGGTGCATCGAAGTGCGTGCCACGCGCTATATTGAGTCGAACTTTATGGAACGACTTTTAATCCGGGCGTCGAACAAACCAAACAAACACGCTACCTGACAGGTCTCGACGAGCCGGACGTCGTGGCGAAGTCCGCTTCGCAAAACGGCGACCGGATTGTCTCGAAATGAGTGAAAAGTGCTCCAAATGGACTAAATAGTAGTGAAAACTTCACATTTTATGTGCCTAAGTGCTAGGGGCTTATAGGATAAGGTGTTGGGTGTAATTGTAACCTAATGAAGAAGCTTCGGATGCTAGGGTTTAGTGTGAACCCAACTTCAAGGTTTTTCCCAAAAGAATCTTGTATTAAACTCCAAGTTGCCTCTTGGACTTCTTGAAACCGTTCCACTCAGGTGTCCTTTGGTTCCCTGCTGTCTTCAAAACCGAGCCCAAGTGGAGAGAAGCCAAAAGAGCAAACACATTAGAGAGAGAGAGAGAACTCGAGAGAGAAAGGGAGATTGAAGAAGTTGGGACCAAGTTTCACCAAGGTTGGAGTTAGAAGGCCTGTGGAGTTCCTGCTGTTAGGAGGATCCTTGCTGAAGCTTGCTGTGGCCGCACGTGGAGAGGGGACTAAGTACCGGCTACTACCTATCATCCCCGAGCTCGGCCAAGGTGAGGACTTCAAACCAATGAGTGTTAGCCCCCTAGGCCACCTGTAGTCTACTCCTTAGGTCCTTAGCTCCCTCCCTGCAGAGCCCCGTGCCCCCATGCAGTCCGGTTGGCCGGCGGCCAAAGTGGGTCGCCGGAAACCTAAGTTTGCTCCGCCTCTGAAGAACTCCGCAACCACTGAACGAAAGTGGGAAATAAAATCATGGGTTTTGACTATAGGAGATGGTGATCATCTCCACCAAAATTGGTGGAGTTTGATCAAGAGAATAAGCCGCAGATCCAAACCCTAAATTTCGGGAATTTTGCAAGTTGGCCGAGCCTTGTGCTCCGGCGCCGGCGCGCTTCCCCGCCGCCGGCCACATGCCCAGAGATGTTGCTGGGACCAAGGGGAGTGCAACCATGCTGTTGCATGGCTTCCATGCATCATGAAAGTCACGATGCCATGGATGACCCGAAATGGGATAAAATCTTGGTCACCGGCGCTCCGGCCAACTCCGGCCGGGGAGAGTTGGTCGGGAAGCTTTTTATGGACCAGAGGAACATTTCCATCCATGTTGGAGGGCTTCAAAATGCTTCTATCAAAATCCACCATTAACGGGGTGAAGCTCCAAACCGAGCTTTGCTCCCCGCCGCCGCCGCCGCACCCGTCGCCGGGCACGGGTTCAGGTAAGTTAGTTGTGATGTATAGAAGCATTTTGGTCAAGTTTTTGAGCCCCAGACTCCCTGGTTGATTGGTCACGATTTTCAAAGCGAATGGCTTCATCTTCCTCCTCGAGCCCGCGGCCAACTCTGGGTTTTGGCTTGCTCCAAGTTGCTGGAAAAACTCCTGCAACCTGGAGGAACATTTCCCTCCAAGTTTAATAGAGTTTGGTTCAGTGTTTGCAGAAAACCAACCTTAGGTTGGTGTTGTGTAGATGTTTGTATAAGGTGCACACCAACTGTTTGTTATAATGCCACAAAGAGTTTTTAAATGGATTTAGGTTTCGAGTTAAATATGAAACTTGCTTCAAATGTTTCCCTGAGCTTTATGCTCACTCCAGATCAAATCAGATCTGTGTGGAATTGTGTTTGGAGCATTGTCGGTTTGTTAGAAAGCAAGGTCATGGATCTGTTGATCCAGCAATGGCTGGGCTGCCAATAGGGCAAGCCCTGTGCTTTTTAAGGCATATTGAACATACACCTAAAGCAGAATTTTGATTGGATTAATAGAATTTAAGTTATAGTGAAATCAACCTCTAAATGAATAGTTTGGCCCAAAGTTTATTCCGGGCTGTTTGCAAAGCCGCGACAGTGAGTTCTTGACTAATTTGGGGTCACTAGACGCGATGCTCGCGTTAGATTTGGGTTTCGATGATCCGGAGAAACAAAAATTCATTTTGGCTAGGTTGGAAGAATATTTTATGGCCCGAAGTTTTCCTCGGGTCCCGTGCTGCCGCAAATTGGTGAGCACGGTGTTCAGCAAGATAAATGTCACCTGCTGGAAGTGACGGTTCGTTAAAATGAATCTACAGTTGAAAGAACGAGCGAAAACAGTGCCCAAACTGGCACTAAAAGTGAAAATTTAAAAGCCCTAGGGGTCTAGATGCAAAAGTCACATCATATACTGGTTAGTAAGTTGATTCCTGAACCTTAATTCACATTCAGGGTTATTCGGTAGCATCTGGTGTGCTGAGCGTACGGTTGGTTCAGTTTGGCCGCCTGCGTTATATCAGGTGGGTTTATCTTCGGTCCGGGCTTTATCATTTCGGCTCTCTGTGTACGGTATTGGTTGGACCCCTGTTTTTGGTTAACCTGGATATAATTGAGCCTATCTGCCTTTGATTGAGTTATATTACTGTTTGTTGCTTTGCCTGATTGGTCATTACCTAGTTTGCACATTTATACTTGATTATCAGTATCTATATCCTGATTCATGTTCTAGTTGTGGTTGATAATTAGTCCTGCCTATGAGTTGAGATTCAGTTGATTCTGATATTGCATCCTTGATTGGATTAGTTGATAATTATTCCTGCATATGAGTTGAGATTCAGTTGATTCTGACATTGCGTCGTTGATCGGATTGTTTCGGCTTGTTGTTCACCCGTTATGTTGCTAAACACATGATGTTTTTGAGAAACCATTTTGAAAACAAGTTCTAGGTCCAAAAACCAGCCGGAAGTGTGTGGCGAGTCTCGGCTGAGTCTGGGTCTAGATGACAGGGCTAGCGAGACGAGTCTCACATCGCCTGGTGATCTTGGGCTGCTATGTGTGTGTTTGGGCTGACGAGGACGTCAGGCCTAAACGGGGGGAGTCTGTGACGCCCCCAATAGTCCCACATCGAATGTGGATGGAATTGTGATTGGATTTATATGAGACTTGGACACTAGTAATAATAACTGGGCTTAAGCATTTTGGGCTGTGGTTTGGGCCCAACGAGTTATTATTGCTAGTGGGCCGAGTCGTTACATTGTTGTATGATCGATTTGTAGTTAATTTCCATGTTGGTACTTGTTCGTGATTATTGCGACATCTGAGATATCAGTTCCCCTGATTGTTCCTGGATCATTATAGTTGTTGTTGTTCTTGCATGTGATTGAGATGATATTCTGATATGGTATTATTGCTGAATCCCGAAAGGGATAGTTCCCGGCTTATTGCCGATTATCAGGTCCGAGGACCGTGAGCTTGAGCATTCGCATGATTTATCGCCCGCACTGCTGTACTTCACGAACATCAGCGGAGTCATGACCGTGTGGATGTTCTTTACCGGTAAAGTGGTCTGGTGTATGACCCGTGACTCCCAGGTTAGTGCCTAAGGGTGCCGGAGTGTTGACTCCCAGGTTAGTGCCCGAGGGTGCCGGAGTATGTCAGCCAGGTTGGTGCCAGGTTCGGCGAGGTTTTCCCTGAGGTCTTGATGACCAATATGGTGGCTTGAGATTGGGTTGGTTTTAGTATTTCATCTATTGATGCATGAGTTGCTGATTGATATGTTTACTTCATTATCCATTGATTCCTGGATTTGATTTCAATTATCCACCTATACATGTCGAGATTTGATATGATGCCTTTACTTTTAGTATCATGATTATTGAGTTGCTGATCCTACCAGTGCTTTCATATCTGCTGACACTCCATGACACTTTCATGAGGATATACTTGTTGATCTCCACGTTGTTTCCATTATAATAGAGTTGTTGATCTCTATGTTATCCCATAATGATATTTCTTATCTGTCTTAACTCATAATGACTTTACTTAGAGTAAACACGGCTCCTTTATGATAATTGCTTTTCCTAACAGTGATCTTTTACTATCCTCTAGTATTGTATACCAGTAGGTACGATCTGCTATTTCTCGGCTCGTCGTGCCCACTGGGATACACTCCGGTGTGTCTCACACCCTCGGGTGACTGTTTTTCAGGTCGAGCGGGTGCTGGGATGTCGGGACGTGTTGGTGAGATTCCGTGTTAGATGCTGACCCTGGACAGCCGAAAGTTCATGTATTATTTGATGTTAAAGGAAAGAGTTGTAATTCAGATGTAAATAATTGTAAAGTTAATTGTAACTTTTGCTTGTAGTTGTACGTAGTTAGTACTCTGATGTTGTTGCCAAGCTAGCCGTGCATATATAGAAAAGGCTCAATTCCAAAGGGGATTGGGACTCTTCTATATATGTGGCGGTCTGTCATTGCCCTGGCTGTTTTTGCAACTCTGATTTAAAAAAAAAAATTTATACACTGGTTTTTGAACTCGGGGCGTGACATAAAGAGTATACTTAGTTTTTTCTGCGGAACCACTACTCTTTTCTCTTTTCTCTACTTTTGCATTTAGTCGTAGGGCGCGAAGGTCCGGACTAGCAAATAGAGAGCAAGGCATGCCCTCTTCGAGCAGGAAGACGGGCGCCGCACGAGCTTTTGCTAGGCGAAAAGCTTAAGTCCGTGACAGCAGGCTTGACTGGACCAGATGTGGCAGTCAGCTCGATTGGGTCGATTGTGCACTTCATGTGCGAGTGGTTGCATACCTTTCATTGGTTTTTCCCATTTGAGCATTTAGATCGAGGCATAGTAGCTGTAGAGTATGTAGGGCCCCTGAACCCCATGTAGCTTTTTCCCGTGAAACCACTGTGTAAAACACCTATTGATGGTGTGTCTGGCCCATAGTGCATCAAAGGGATGCCACGGATGCCCAAAAACGGACTCCCGGAAGTTTTAGTGGTTTTTCGGTGCATGGGGGAGCCGTGGACCGGCGAGGGTGCCACGTGGCGGCCTCTGGTTGGTCGGCGCACGCGGCGTGGTCCACGGAGCAGCATGGGAGAGACTGGGGTGCATCGCGGGAAGCGTGGACCGGCGGGGATCCACGTGGCAGCGCCGGATTGGCCGGCCCACGCACGCTCGGTCCACGGGGGCGCGCGGGGGAGCGGTGGACCGGGGCGTGCCACGTGGCGGCCCCGGGTTGGCTGGCCTACATGCGCGAGGTCCACGCAGCGCGCGGGAGCAGGTGCGGGGGGCAGGTGCCGTACCTGCGGGCAGGTGGGCAGCGCCACGTGGCGCCCGCTGATTCGCAGGCGCCACCCACCGCGTTGACCCGAGCGGGGGACACGTGGCGTCCACCCGCTGGCCTTGCACCGCTGTTGCCTGTTCCATGGACACGTGGCGGGCCCCAGAGTGGGTCGGACGGCGGCGGGATCCGAGCGGGATCCGGTGTGCGGGCGGGCCGGGCCTTGGGCCGCACTGTGCGCGCCCGAATCCGAGCGGGCCGGGCCTTGGGCCGCACTGTGCGCGCCCGAATCCGTGCGGGCTGGGCCTTGGGCCGCACTGTGCGCGCCCGAAACTGGGGACACGTTGGGCATTTTGGCAATTGTTTCTTTGGGCCTATATATAGGGCCCGAATCCACTTCTTGGGTCTTTTTCTCCAACTTTCATGCCTTCTCTCACAGAGCTCCCTTCTGCAAAGTTTCTCCTCCCTCTGTGCTGCATTCACCTGAGGAGTTTTGGGATTTTTGGTGGCACGCATCCCAAGGTTTCTGATTTTACGGTGCGTCGCGACGTTCCTTTTCCGGTGACTCCCTTCGACGCGTATAGTTGCGCAGACTTCCCTGGCCTACCCCGACCACCGATTTCGACTATTTTTGCACTGATGTGTTCCTGAGAGGTAGGACTTCATTTTTCATGTTGATCGCGCTCTCCCATTTTGGGTTTTTGGCACGGTTCCCGAGGCACCTTTGTGACCCCTTTTCTGTGTGATTTTTGGGACAGCACTTGAGTATTTTGTGGATATCTTCGCGTCGAACATCGGATTAAGGCGTGCCTATAGTCGTTTTGCATCTACACATCGCAAGGAACGTCCTCGTATTTTTTCTGGATTTTTCTGAGATTTCTCCCGGAGGTAAAAACCCCATTTTTCTGGGTGTTACTGTAAAGATTTTTGGTCCCTGGATTTTTGAGAGTGCCACTTTGTCTATTTTGTAACTTGGCCTACTGAACTCGGATTTGGACGTGCAGGTACTCGTTTCGATCGGCTCGACGCGAGGATCACAGCGGTGATTTTTCGGGAATTTTTTGTCTCCATCTCGCAGGTGAAAACAGAGCATCTTTGGGACTGTTTTGGGACAGCGGTTAAATTGGAATATTGTGTAATTTGGGCACCTTGTGATCATTTTTGCAGTTATCGCGACTTGCGATCTTCAGATCGGGCGAGAGGGCATTTTGGACTTGGATTTAGCGATCAAGGTGGGTGGTTGTTGTATTCCTCTCCTTTGGTATGCTCACTAGGAACATTAGAGAATTCCAATGTTAGAAAATGCCGAACCTATTATTGATAAACCTTGCAATGCAATATGGGATTAAATAATTGATAGTATCCATGTAATTGAGACATTGGTCTTTGGACATGATCATTATGCCATAAACACTCCTATTAAAGTATTTATTTATTTGGAACAGCATGATCAGCTGTATGTTATTACTTAGTGATTATGCAAATAGGGATCGTCACTTTGAGACATTAGTGTTGGCACTCGTTGCTATGTCATAACTATTCAGGTGAAATAGATTAAATTATTGGGACATTTGCATGCTTGAATGGACATATAGATAAGCCACTATTTACTGCTACACTATCATTGGGATTTGACTTAGGAGAAACCATGTCGGCATTTCTTCTCCTTTCCTTGTGCTACTTGTGATATTGCTCGGGTTGAGCAGGGTTGTAGGATAGTGTAGCTGAGTTTGTTGAGTGGGTTTGTCATACCAGATTGTGATTTTGGGTTATTGCGGCGACCGCGGACCTGGGGCGGTTGACCGGATGTTTGCTAGTGCATCAGATTGGGGATAGGATTCCTCTAGTGGATGGAGTTTCCCACTTATTGATCATTATCGCATTGATTGGGGGTACGGGTTATCTTTAGTGGAGGGTTTTTCCCACTTCGATCAGAGTCGTGATCTAGTCCTGCTATACAGTGTTACTTGTTACAGATGTTACTTTACTCGTGCGGGTCGCTCCCCTCGAGTGCCACTCCGGAGGTAGGCCTTTGACCGAGCCATGTGTGCCGGTCTGACACTTATTTAGGGATGCGAGCCATGTGTGCCGATCTCGCGGATTCGAGCCATGTGTGCAGATTCCGCTGCTGAGATCTCGAGTTCGACAGCAGAGCAGGCAGTGCCAGTTTTTACTGGTGGATAGATTGGGTTATTTGGTCAGGCACATGTACAAATGCATTCTTATAGTTTCATACTGACTCTGCATTTAGAGGCATTTTAGTGGTAGCTTTTCATCAGCAGTTATATACTTAGCTTACCACCTCTTTTTCTCTTTTTGCCTCTGGTAGGCCTAGTGGGCATGTCTGAGTTGAGGCTTTACCCACTAGGGGAGGCTACTGTTTTTATAGTAGTTCTTACCCCCATCGCCCTTTTCTTTATTTTTCCCCCCTTTGTTTTGCAGAGTCCTCTGCGGGAGTTGCTGGGCCGTCAGCAGCGGATCGAGGTAAGAGGATTGCGGACTAGATAGAGAGTCCACCCGACAGTTGCTAGCTGGAGTTTTGGTGTACCCTATTTTCTCATACAGTTTTATTGTATTTCATTTTGGGTCTGGCTTTAGCCAGCTAGTTGTATATTTGTGGTGAGCTGGGAGAGATATCTGTATTTATTTTTACAGTTGTTCCTTACTTACTTCCAGCTTTTGTCTGAGATGTAGTAGTTTTAGTTCAGCTCTGATTTTATGCTCCTTTATTATCATTTCTTATATCTGAACAGATTACCGACGCTTCGTGTACGCGCGAAATACCGTGTGCACGGCGGATCTGTAGACGGGCCCGGGTTCTGGTTTACACCCGGGGCGTGACAGAGTATCTCCAGCATTCTTGTTCAGTTTTTACTGCATGGTTATCTTATGCCTCTAGTAGACTTAGTGGGCAGATCGTCGGGCCTGGTGACGGTACCCACTGAGAACTCCCTTTTTGGTGCAGTTCTCACACCCGTTGGGGGTTTTCCCCCTCCTCTTTCTTTTCTCTCCTTTGTTTTGCAGAGTCTTAGCGGGTGTCGCTGATTCTGCGGTTGCTGTTCGAGGCGAGGGAGTCGTGAGCTAGATCCCTACCCGTCTGTGGAGAGTAGCGGTACCCCTACATTGGAGATCCTGAGTACAGTCAGTAGATTATTTCTTTTTATTTCCACTTTTGAGAGATCATTGTTTTGTGAGGATCTGACTTGTACTGAGAGCCTGTACACTGATGTATTATTTCAGGTTACCTCCCTGTTGAGTTCTGGTTTATTGTATTTGAATATATTGTATGATTATTACTTATGGGAGATGGATATTGTATCATTATTTCCAGTTGTACAGATGGTGGGTTTTAGTTTTATAACAGTTTTATTTTATAGCTCTGATATCTGTTTCGTTGTAGTCCCTTTTCTTGCAGGTTGGACGCTTCGCTTATGCGGGGTTTTGCATAGGTAGCGGATCTGTTGGCGAGCCCGGGTCGCAGTTTCGACCACGAGGCGTGACAGAGGGAGTTTCAGGATGTTTTTCCAGAGGAGTTGCCAGGGATACCACCAGAGAGAGAGATCGAGCTCTCCATTGATCTTATTCCCGGCACCTTGCCGATTACAAAGGCAACCTACCGCATGGCATTTGCAGAATTAAAAAAAACTCAAGGCGCAATTGAAGGATTTATTGGCCAAGGGATTTGTGAGGCCAAGCGTTTCGCCTTAGGGAGCATCGGTTCTTTTCGTGCGAAAGAAGGATGGCAGTTTGCGGCTTTGCATAGACTACCGGGAATTGAATAAGGTCACAATGAAGAATAAGTATCCTTTACCACGGATTAATGACTTGTTCGATCAACTGCAAGGTGCCACAGTTTTCTCAAAAATCAACTTGTAGTCTGGATATCACCAACTCAAGGTTAGGGGAACGGATATTCCTAAATCAGCATTCCGGACTCGGTATGGTCATTACGAGTTTACAGTTATGCCGTTTGGACTAACGAATGCGCAGGCCGCGTTCATGAACATGATGCAATCTGGGTCGTGGTAGATCGGTTAACAAAGTCGGCACATTTCTTACCTATACATACGACGTGGTCACGAGAGCGTTTGGCGCAGCTTTACATTGATAAGATAGTGAGACTGCATGGGGTTCCGGCCACGATCACGTCTGACAGAGATACGCATTTCGTGTCAAATTTCTGGCAAAGTCTCAAACAAGCTTTGGGGACCAAACTCAATTTTAGTACGACTTTTCATCCCCAGAGTAACGGAAAGTCAGAACGAGTGATTCAGATTTTGGAGGATATGCTCCGAGCTTGTGTACTTGACTTTGGAGGGGGATGGTATCGCTACTTGCCTTCGGTGGAGTTTGCTTATAATAACAGTTATCAGGCCAACATACAGATGGCGCCGTACAAGACTTTGTACGGGCATAAGTGTCGCTCTCCTATTTGCTGGGATGATTTGGGAGAGCGGAGGTATATTGGACCGAACTTGGTCGAGAAAACAGAAGCAAAGATTCGCACAGTTAGACAGCAACTTCTGACCGCATAGAGTCGGCAAAAGAGCTACGCAGACCGGAGACGTCGTGACTTGGAGTTCCAACTCGAGGAGCACATGTTGCTCAAGGTATCGTCGTCCAAGGGGATCCGACGGTTCGGGTTGCGGGGCAAGTTGAGCCCGCGGTTTGTGGGACCGTTTGAGATCTTGGAGCGGATTGGTCCGATGGCTTTTCGCTTGGCATTATCACCAAGTCTCGAGAGGGTGCATAACGTCTTTCGGGTGTTAATGCTACGGAAGTACATTCCCGATCCTTCGCACGTCATTAGTGCTTCATTGGTTGATTTACGGAAGGATTTGAGTTTCGAGAAGACCCCGATACGAATTTTGGCACGGGAAGACAAGAAATTGTATAAACGTTCGATTCCCTACGTAAAGGTGCAATAAATCAATCATGAGGAGCGTGAAGCTACGTAGGAACTCGAATCGATGATGAAGGAGCGTTTTTCGGATTTGTTCTCGATGGATACTAGTTAAGTTTCGGGAACGAAACTTCTTTTAAGCAGGGAGTGATGTAGTGCCCACGGTTTTTTCCTTCGAATCTCTTCCGGTGTGTGTGTTGTTTTCCTTATTTTCTTCTTGTGTCGTTCTCGTTGGTTTTGGTCGTCATGTCGTAGAGCTTGTTAAACGGAGAATGGCAGTGCGATCGGATCGAAAATTCGATATACGGATCTCCCTGTATGATTTTTCGATGTTAACGGGTCCAAAAAGGCTTTTTAAATACCCATTAATGCTTTGTGGTGCTTTGAAATCCGTGCTAACGAATGAGAGATGTTTCGGTTATCTTGGCACACAATTCGAGAAAAAACGGTTAAAGCGGTTGAGAATCTTCTTATAAATACATGAGGATCGAGATTTATCTTACACGTAAGAGAAAAAAACAAAAACCCTAATCTTTTTTCTAAAAGATTGACTTTTCTTCTTCCTCGTTGTGCGCGCCGGGTTTTGGAGTCGGAAACGTCATCATCGTTGTAGGCCGGATTCGGGAACGCCGCCGCCGCCAAAGATCGGAGATCGGAGATCGAGAATCGCATCATCTTCCCCGTCGAAACAAGGTTGGATCTTGGTTTTCATTGCCTTCGTTTTGTTCTCTTTAGGGTTTTCGTTCTTTCTTTTTCGATTTCTTGTTTTCCGTCAGAGCGGGAGGTTTGGGCAGCGGCGATTTCGCAATGTCCGCGGGGGTCCTCTCACGCACTCGCCGCATAGGGATCACGGGTCAAACAGACCACCTGTGAGGACCCGGACCCCCACGATGAGATTACTGGTTGATTGGCAGCTTACGGAGGCCTGCGTGGCGTGTCGGTGGTGTTTGTGCACCAATTGGACACTAGTGATGGACTCAGTGTGTTAAATGGATCACGAGAGTAGTCAGAGGACCCCGTCGGATGTTTAGAAGTGGTTTCGCACGAAACGGATATTAAAATTGGACTCAGCGCGAAATTTGGGTTAAGAACACTTTTCCGGATGCCTTCGGCAATTTTTAGAATTGGAATTTGGCAAAACGGACAGCGGATTTGGATTCAGCGCGCGAAAATGATGAAAATGGACTATTTACTTAAATTTTTCGGAGCCCGGATGACGCGCACGGATTTCAAGGCACTTGGCACTATTCCGGCGATCGGCGGGCAGCGGAGGCGGCGGCGGGCAGCGGCGGAGCGCGGCGGCGCGGGCCCGTGCAGGCGGCGAAGCGGGCGCGGGCAGGCGCGCGGGCGCGGGCAGGCGCGCGGTGCACGGGAGCGTGTGCCACGTGTCACCTTACCATTGGTTGCCTTGGGACACGTGGCTGCGTAGGATAGGCCGGTGCAGTGGACCGGGCCCACGGAGCAGGAGCGGTTGGCCTCAGGGCGCGTGCGTGCAGAGGGCGCAGGCGCGCACGTGGGCTGCGTTGACGCGTTTTCCCGCGATCCGGCGCGCCACGCGTCGGCTCCGCGTGGGGCCACGCGGCGCGCAGCTAGCGGCCGGTTCCGGTGTCCGCTATTTTGCGGTGACGTGGCGGAACCGGATACATTCGGGCGCGCCGCGGAGCAGTGGAACGCGGCACTGTTTGGCGCCCAAATCGTACGGGCGCCCGGAAGTGGGGACTCAAGCGTCATTTCCGGATTTGTTTTCCCAGCCTATAAATAGGCCGAGAACAATCGGCTGTATCTCTTTCCCTGCTTGGATTTTCGCAGAGCAACCTTCAGCAAGATTTCTCCTCTTTCAGAGCTGGTTCCACCTGTGGATTCCCGGATTTTTTCGTGGCACGCACTTCGAGGTTTCCATTTTTTACGGCGCGGCGCGACGCTCGTTCATTTGTGACCCCCCTTCGTCGCGTTTTGGTGCGAGGACTCCCCCGGCTTACTCCGACCTCCGTTTTCGGCGATTCTTGCGCCGTTGGATCGGCGACAGACAGAGCTACGATCTTGGTATTTCTTGCTTCCCCTCGTTTCGCGCTTTTCGAGGAGTTTTTCCAAGCTTTCTGTGACCATTTTCCTGTGATTGAGTCTTGGACAGCGGCTCAGTTTCTTGGCGATATCTCCGCGCTCGGACATCGGATTGAGACGTGCCTATGCACTTTTTGCATCTACGCGTCGCAAGGATTCTCGTCGTATTTTTCTGGGATTTTTCTGAGATTTGCCCGAAGGTATACTTTTCCCTTTCTTCTGTGCAATGTGATACAGTTGTGTATGTTGTGGAGTTTCGCGCTCACCGCGTTGTGGAATTTGTAACTTGGCCTCCGGGACTCGGATTTTGACGTGCAGGTACTCGTTTCGAAGGGCTCGACGGGACGATCGCGACTGTATTTTCGTCGGATTTTTCAGTTCTCGTTGCTGGTGAAAAATCTGCATCTTTGGGACTGTTCCAACAGATTTGTATGTACTTGGATATTTTGGGAATAAAAGTGTAACTTTGGACCTTATTATCGTATCCAGGGGTATTTGTGGGAGTTATTGGAGCACTGCTTGGAGCCGAGGCCTTGCGCGACATGTACCGTGGATACGGGTTCAGCAGATATTGTTAGCAAGTGGCCACACTCTTCACCGACCTCAGGTTTGCCTTGGTTTAAGCACTTCAGGTGGGTAAACTTAGTAATGGTAACTGTTTAAGGGAATGGCAGGGTTTATATGCATGTTATGCCTTATGGGAGTTGTAATAGTGGATGTTCATGTATGGTTAAGAAAAGCTTACCTGTGGGAATGTCACCCTCTATGATTGATAGCATGCCTAATTTAATGTACAACCAATATGAGTGAGAGGTAAGCATGGAAACGGCCTAGATCATGTGGATTGATGCTTACCTGATTATTGTACATGTTTGTTGAACTAGAGACTTAGCATGTGGTGGACAGGTTATATTTATCCCACACTAGATGATATAGAGATCATACATGATTATTCATTGGCCTATTTATGTGAGATTGGTATATCATAGTAGGAATACTTTAGTATGCCTTGCTATTATATGTTTCATTCTCTTTTATCGTTTCCAATGACAAAAGCATGCTTGAATGGACATCTAGATAGGCCATCTTTTACTGCTGCACTACTTATTGGAACTTAACTTAGGAGAAACCATGTTATTCCTTTTCTCCTTCTTTGTTAGTCAGGCGGTCTGTGTTGCTCGGGTGCGAGCAGGGGTCTGGAGTAGTGTAGCCGGGACATTGGTGTCAGGGACGGGTTGTGCTGGATTGCGGTTGGCAGGGTTTTACGGTGACCGCGGACTTTGGGCGGTTGACCGGAGGTCGGCTATAGGACTTGGTTATAGACGGCAGGGTATTGCGGCAACCGCGGATATTGGGCGGTTGACCGGATGTTTACCTTTGCATCAGATTGGGTATCAGTTTTCTCTAGTGGACGGAGATTCCCACTATTTGAGTACTTTTGCATCTAATTGAGGACCGAGGCTTTCTTTAGTGGTTGAGCTTTCCCACTTTGATCAGAGTCGTGATCCAGTCCTGCTGATTTATACTACTTATTATACTTATCACTGAGATACTTTACTCGTGTGGGTCGCTCCCCTCGAGTTCCACTCCGGAGTGTGTTACAGACAGGCTTTGAGTCCTTGAGACTCCTATCCCCTATCGGTGTTATGCGTTGGCCAGCATACCCGATTTGGCAGGCACAGCAGGCAGTACCAGTTTTACTGGTGGCACTAGATTGAGGTTATTACAGGCATTTACCTTATTGTTGCATTTGGGTCGGGGGGGGGGGGGGGGGGGGGGGGGGGGGGGGGGGGGGGGGGGGGGGGGGGGGGGGGCTGAGTGAGGTCTAGTAGCTGTGTTTAGACCAGTGCTAGTGTTGTTAGGAGCCGTTCGGTTTGACAGTGGTCCCGTGTCGTTGTGAGTACCTTGACCGTTATGTGAGAGGTTGAGCATCATGATTCTATCCGTTCTGAGAGAGAGAGCGTGGATTTCGACTATAGCCTGTATGAGCCACTACTCGATAGCGAGTTAGTCCGTTTGGACACCCTACGTAATTCCTGCCCGGCAGTGGGAGGTGGTTGTAGGTGGGGCGCAGGTTTGACTGGACCAGATGTGGCAGTCAGCTCGATTGGGTCGATTGTGCACTTCATGTGCTAGTGGTTGCATACCATTCTTTGATTCTCCCCTCTTGAGCATTTAGATTGAGGCAGGGTAGCTGTTGAGTGTCATCAGCGTTCTTGTTCAGTTCTTACTGCTTTGGTTATTTTTGTCTCTTGAGGACTTAATGGGCAGACCGTCAGGCCTGGCGGTGGTACCCACTGAGAACTCCCTTTTTGGTGTAGTTCTCACACCCATCGAGGGTTTTCCCCCTCCTTTTTCCTTCCTCTCCTTTGTTTTGCAGAGTCTTAGCGGGTGTTGCTGATTCTGCGGTTGTTGATCAAGGCGAGGGAGTCGCGAGCTAGATCCCTACCCGTCGTTGGAGAGTAGCAGTACCCCTTCACAGGAGACCTGCAGTAGATTGGCTATTTTATTTTCCTCTTTGAGAGACTGATGTAGTGAGTATATGATATGTATTGAGAGCCTGTACACTGATGTATTTATTGGAGATACCTCCCTGTTGAGTTCTGAGTTTTGTATATGAGGATATTGTATGATTATCATTTTGGGAGATGGACATTGTTGTATTATTTCCAGTTGTACAGTGGTTGATTTTAGTTATACAGCAGATTATTTCACTTTAGCTCTGATATCTGTTAGCTGTAATACTTTTCTTGCAGGTAGGACCCTTCGCCTATGCGGGGTGTGGCATAGGTGGCGGATCTGTTGGCGAGCCCAGGTCGCAGTTTCGACCCCGGGGCGTGACACCACCTCTCCGAAAAAGTACAGCCATGCGGTGGCCAAACCGCAGGTGTGCGTGAACAGCGCCATGAGCCTGACGATCACATATCCGTGTAAAAGTCTCTGCGACAACAGTCGCTACTGTGTAACAAGCCGCGGTAACTGAAACCGAGAAGGTTGAAAGATCCGTCCATGTCCTTTATGTATCCGTTCCGTCACATTAGCCGTGACAATACCCTTCCTTACATTCATAATAACGATGTCAAAAGAAATAACAAGATGGAGAGGAGGGTTGAACAACACCGTTCAACAACGTCCCCTACCTCGGATCGGATACCCACCTCAACCGATGACGATAACGGAGCGCAAAACCGTCAACGACGGCGGCTAGGTCCAGCGGAAGTAGCGGCGCGGTCAAGCGGCTTGGCGCGCACGGCCCACAAGTAGCGCGGCAATGGCGGGGCACTCGGCCCGGCTGGCAATGCGGCAGCGCCCAGCGCGCGCAGCCCGCAGCGACGCGGCAGCGCCTGGTTCGCGGCCTGCTTTGGCGCGGCAGCGCCCATGCGCGCTTGCGGCTGTGCAGCGCCTGCCAGCGCGCGGGCAGCGACGCGGCTGTGCGGCGCCCGGCAAGGCTTGGGCAGCGGCGCGGCGGCTTGCGATTAGGGCAACGGCGGCGGCGGCGGCCTTGCCAATAACTCCGCCCAAACCTCCCGCTCCGACGGAAAACAAGAAACCGAAAAGAAAAGAACGGAAACCCTAAAGAGAACAAAACGAAGGCAACAAAAATCAAGATCCAACCTTGTTTCGACGGGGAAGATGATGCAATTCCCGATCTCCGATCTCCGATCTCCGATCTTCGGCGGCTGTGGTTTTCCCGAATCCGGCCTCCAACGATGATGACGTTTCCGACTCCAAAACCCGACGCGCACAAGGAGGAAGAAGAAAAACCAATCTTTTAGAAAAGAGGATTAGGATTTTTGTTTCTTTCTCTTACGTATAAGATAAATCCCAATCCTCATGTATTTATAAGAAGATTCTCAACCGCTTTAACCGCTTTTCCTCGAATTGCGTGCCAAGATAACCGAAACGTCCCTCCTTCGTTAGCACGAATTTCAAAGCACCACAAAGCATTAACGGGTATTTAAAAAGCCTTTTCAGACCCGTTAATATCGAAAAATCATACCGAGAGATCCGTACATCGAATTTCCGATCCGATCGCACCGCCATTCTCCGTTTAACAAGCTCTACGACATGACGACCAAAACCAACGAGAACGGCACAAGAAGAAAATAAGAAAAACAACACACACACCGAAAGAGATTCGAAGGAAAAAACCGTAGGCACTACATCATGAGATTGGAGAAAGATCGACATATCTATCTAATGTTAGGCAATTATGTTAGCTACAAACAACATAAAGCCACAAAAATAGAGAAATGTCTTTGACTTTCGCTAGATTGGGTCGAGCGTTGCTTCTATTTGACTGACATTGTGTTCTGTTCCAGCTCGACAGGATGCCTCCCCGACATCGAGTTCCTACGTGATCTACTTCTGCACCACCTGCAGAGTAGAGCATGAGGGACCAAGCGAGATCAGTGAGCTACAAGCTCAGGTGGCCCAATTGGCGAAGAATAAACAACAACAGGAGGAGCTTTTGAGTCAATTATTGGCACAGAGGAACGAGCCAGTGCAGCGAATTCCAGAGCCTCACACGCCACCAGTAGCACCGTCGAGTAGTGGTGAGGCCTAAGGAGTTGGCGGACAGTTGACAGAGGCCGAGCAGGAGCGGATTACGAAGCGATTGGCCTGTTTTCGTAGATTCGATACACCTCGATTTTCGGGACGTGATACTGAGCCTTGGGAGGTGGAGGCTTGGGTGGCAGCTATGGAGAAATTATTTAAGGACAACTTCATTCCAGAGAGAGAGTACACATGGCAGTTCATTGTTTGGAGGGAGATAATGATGCATGGTGTTTGTAGATCAAACCCGATGGACTTCAAAGCACCCGGCAGATATCTTGGGATGAGTTTCGTGGATTACTGTTTGGGATCTACTTCCCGAACAGTGTAAAGCAGAAATTCGAAGAAGATTTAAAGAATCTACAGCAGGAAGACAGATCAGTATAGAAGTACCTTAGAGAGTTCGCGCGGTTGTTGAACTGCGTATCGTTCATCGTGAGGGACGAGTTGCACAGGGTCTATCTGTTCGACGGCTTCGTCCAGAGATTTATACCTTGGTTCAGTCGCAGAGGTTGCAGACCTTGGACGCAGCTATTGACCAGTCTCTATGGGTAGAGCGAGGTGCTACTGTGTTAAGAGAGAGAGTTCAAGTAGTTCAAGTACCAGTGGCAGAGCGCAGAAAAGAAAAGATCAACACCAGAGGATAGAGGACAAACTAGTGAGAGGAGACCGCCTACACCACCGCGATCTAATTCTCAGGGTCATGGTCGTTCAAGGTGGCAGAGGTCTGGTGGATCCTAGCAGCAGCAGCAACGACAGCCTGATAGGTGCATCTTCTGTGGAGGACAGCATCCACCTCACACCTATGATCAGCGGAGGGGACGCTATTATCAGTGTGGACAGCCTGGGCACATTCGGTCGACATGCTCCCTTACAAAATCTTCAGCACCGTCTTCAGCGCCAGCCCCTCTTTCTTCGTAGTAGAGGTCGGGAGCTCCGCCGACTTATTCGCAGACTGACCAAACTCCACCTTCCCGTACCTCAAGCAAGAGGCAGCAGACCCAGAGCGGCCGGGTCTATGCCGCACAGGTTGAGGGTTCTTCTGCAGTCAATCATGTAGTGGCAAGTATCATTTTATTATTTGGCATTAGAGCACGTGTATTATTTAATACTGGTGTATCACATTCATTTATTAGTAGAGCATTAACATCACTACACGGACTAGGGGTAGGGCCGTTACCACGTGCATGAGAAGTGCAGATCCCTGATCATGTTTTGCATGTGGAGTGTTGTTGGTCTTGTCCGATGCAGCTGGGACCATGATAATGCCTACGGACCTGTTGGTCTAGCGGCAGCTGCGAGATTTTGATGTAGTGTTCGGGATGAACTGGCTGGCGAGGACAATGATCTTTCGCGAGCCGAGATAGGAAGAGTTTGTGTATCGAGGTTGGCAAATTACTCTTTTCGCTACGACAATCTCGACATCCAGAGCAAGGCAGATGATGAGCAGAGAATGTGTGACCTTATTGGCGAGTGTGGTAGAGGTGCCTACGGCGGCACCAGTACTCAAGGATATCCCTATAATCCGTGAGTTCCCGAATGTGTTTCCCCTGAGTTGATGAGTATGTCGCCGAACAGGGAGATTGAGTTTGTGATTGATGTAGTTCCGGAAACTGCACCAATCTCAAAGGCGCTTTTTAAAATGGCACCGACTGAGAAGTAAGAATTAAAAGCACAACTCCAGGATTTAATGAAGAAAGATTTTGTGAGACCGAGTGTGTCACCTTGGGGAACGCCAATATTGTTCGTGAAGAAGAAGAATGGATCACTTCAACTTTACATTGATTATCAAAAAATTGAACAAGGTAACCATCAAGAAACCCTTTTGCCGCACATCGATGATTTATTTAATCAGCTATAAGGGTCTTGTGTCTTCTTCAAAATTTTGCAATCAGATTACCACCAATTGAAGATGAAGGCTGAGGATATCTCCAAGGCGGCGTTCAGGACTGGGTACGGACATTATGAGTTTAACATCATGCCCTTTGGATTGACTAATGCCCCTGCCGCATTAATGGATTTGATGAACAGGATGTTCCAACCATACTCGGATTGATTTGTAGTGGTGTTCATCGATGATATATTAATTTACTCCCGGAGTGATTCGGAGCATGATGAGCACTTGAGGATAGTGCTACAGCTTCTGCGAGAAAAGTTGTGTGCCAAGTAAAAAAAGTGTGAATTCTGGTTTCAGAAGGTTGCTTTCTTGGGCCACTTGATTTCAACCGCTGGAGTGGCAGTTGATCCGAAGAAAATTGAGGCAAATCAGGATTGGCCCAAACCGACGACGATCACCGAGGTTCGGAGCTTCATGGGCTTAGCTGGATATTACCGTCAGTTCATGGAAGGCTTTGCGAAGCTTTCCACGCCCCTCACTCGTTTGACTCGAAAAAGAATTAAGTTTATCTAGAGTGAGAATTGTCAGAGGAGTTTTGAGGAATTAAAGCAAAGGTTGACGACAGCTCCTATCCTTTCCCTCCCTGTTATGGAAGAAAGATATGTGATTTTTAGTGATGCATCACACAGTGGACTTAATTGCATGCATATGCAGTAAGATAGGGTAATTGCTTATGTTTTCCGGCAATTAAAGAATTATGAGAAAATTATCCTACTCATGACTTAGAGTTTGCCGCAGTTGTTTTTGCTTTGAAGCGTTGGCGACATTATCTTTATGGAAAGCACTGTGAGATCTACATCGACCACAAGAGCCTTAAGTACTTGTTCACATAGACGGAATTAAAGTTGAGGCAACGCTGGTGGTTGGAATTATTAAAGGATTATGATGTGAGTATTCTTTATCACCCCGACAAGGCGAATACGGTGGCTGATGTCTGGAGCAGAAAAACAGTGCAAAGTCTGGGCATGATGATCACAAGACAAGCACCTTTGCTTGAGGAGATGAAATGGTTCAGACTGGAGGTTGTATACCCAGAGGTTTCTGCTAAACTAATGTCCTTAGTAGTGCAGCCTACTCTGTTAGATCGGATTAGGGAAAAGCAGAGTGTGGACCTCTAGCTTGTGTGGATTTGAGAGCAGACTGTGAGCTGTCAGACAAGGAATTTCAGTGTTGATGCATCGAGAGTACTGCGATACAGGGACCGATTGAGGCAATGTATGGACACAAGTGTCGATCACCTCTAAATTGGAGTAATGTGAGTGAAAGGAAGACTTCGGGACTTGATTTTCTTGTGGAAACTGAGGAAAAGATCATAATTGCACAACAACACCTTATTACAGCCCAGAATCAATAGCGGAGTTATACTAACACTAGGCGACAAGACTTGGAGTTCCATGTTGGAGATAATGTATTCTTGAAGGTTCGCGGACCAATAAATCTAGAGATTTGGAGTTCGCGGAAAGCTCAGTCCGCGATTTATTGGTCCTTTTGAGGTTTTGGAGCGAGTTGGACCGGTGGCTTACAGGATTGCTCGTCCGCCACGGCTTGCTGGTGTCCACGATGTTTTTCATGTCTTGGCTTTGAGGAGATATGTATTTGACCCTTCGTATGTGATTAACTTCACTCCACTGGAGCTTGGTGAAGATTTGAGATACGAGAAGCACCCGGTGTAGATTCTTACTCGTGAGGTGAATGAATTGCGCGATAGGGTCATTCCGTATATTAAAATGTTGTCGAGTAATCACGAGGAGCGTGAGGCGACTTAGGAGCCTAAGGCGGTGATGCTAGATTCCTATCCCTTTCTGTTCAAGGGTTCTTTTGGAGGTATGTTTTCAATTTCAAGGACGAAACTTTTTGAATAAGGGAAGGATGTAGAATTCCAAAAAAATTAAAATCTATTTTGTCGGAATAATTACAGTTTTAGAACCCGTCGACACTTCTGGCCAGTATCGGGACGGCTCGAAATTTATTTGGGCGCGAAATTGATGCCACAAATAATTCCAAATCGAAAAAATTCAGCTGGTGCAATTTTTATTATTTGGTGCCTAAAGCACATTGCACCAAATCTCACCACCTTAACTCATGATGTTGGATTTTAGTGGATGGCTGAGAATTGTATACTCCTCCTTCTGCCTCTTCTTTTCCTTCCTCTTAATTCTTTCTTCTTCTCCACTCTTCTCTCATGATGTCTTCTCTCTCTGCGGGTACTGTAGCAGCAACAGCAACAATGGCAGCATAGCTCCCTTCGAGTTCTTCTTGGTTTTGGCTGGTGTTTCGAGGATTTGGACACTTGGAGAAGTTCGTACAGTAATAGATCTTGAAGTAGTGAACTTGTGGAGCCATCTAATTCACTAAATCTCCAGGTATTTTTGGTTTAATTGAAGTTTTGGTAAATATTGCTGAAATTACTGAAACACTGCAGGAACTGCAGCCTGGAGCTGAGTTCAAAATGGAATTGTGAGGAATTTCGAAACCCAAATTGCTAGATAATTAGTTGCTTGCATTCTTGGTGAAGAGGAACTTAGGAGATGTTTTAATTCAACAAATGACCTAGTAAGTTTTGATTAATTACTGAAATGGTGAAGGTGTTGAAATTGAGGTTTTATGCTGTTTTTGAGCAAGTTAAGTTTTTAATGGAATTTCATTTAATCTACCTGTGTAGCTGACTTTTGACTGGTTGGGGGTGTCCTAACTTCAGCTTGAGCATTTGGGAACTTTGTTTGGACTGATTTGAAGGTTTGTTTTGAGTACATTTTTATTTTCATTGAGTTCTTCAACCGAAAAAGAAAAAAGAATTTTGAGTTGGTGCTCTTGAGTTTAATCACGTTTGCATGTTAATTTCGTGGTGATTATGGAATTTTTTTGATAGATTAGGAGCTTGGGAACACACTTAGGAGTGTGGTGCACATATTCCTTTACTTGGTTGCCCTGTGGATGCGCTGGAATAGCCACAATAACAGCAAGAACTCCAACAACAGTAGCTGGAACAGCAGTGGCAGCTGCAGCAATTTATGGACAGCAGTGAAGTAATTTCGAAATTGGTTTTGATATGAGCTTCCTTGCTGCGATTTGAAGCTTCCTTAGGGGGCGTTTGGTATCGGGTATAAGGGAGGATAAGGGGGTTATACCTCCCCTTATACCCAAACAGGAAAATGGGCCGGGTTATCTCGGGATAACCCGGTATTGAGGGGGAACAACTGTTCCCCCAAAAGGTGGAACAGCTTGTTCCACCTTTTTTTCTTTCTTTTCTTTTTTTTTTTTCTTTTTTTTTGATTAAAAATTTTTAAATTATAAGATATTTAAATTTATAAAATTAAAATTTAATTTTTTTTTATTTTTAAAATTTAAAAATTTTTAATTTTATTTTTTAATAAATCTAAAAATTTAATTTTTTAAAATTTTTTTATTATTTATTAATCTATACAAATTTATACCAAATGTTTAAAATTTTTAAATTTATACCTATTTTTATATACAAATTTTTGAATTTTTAAAAATTTATAAATTTTTAAAAACCAAAAAAATTTTACTAATTTTTTTATATATATAAGTAAAATATAAATTTTAATAAATTTTTTAATAAATATTTTAAATTAAATATTTAAAATCATATCAGTCAAATTTTTATCTTAAATTAAAATTTTAATTCCCTCTATTTTTCTTATTCCTCTTTAGCTTACCAAACACAATTTTTCTTATCCCCGGTACAACTCTTATACTAAACCAAACATAAAATTACTTTAATTCCTGCTTATATCTGAACTTATACCTATTCCAGGAATAACCAATTTTCACTTATACCCGAACCAAACGCAGCCTTAGTGTTCCTAAGGTTGAGGGGAACCTACGATTTAAGTTTGAGCCGCTTGTTTGAGGTGAGCATTGCTGAATTTCGGTTTTTCCTAACTGAAACGACGTTTGTTGAAATTCTGACTGATTTTTGTTTGATTTTCGTTTCGGCTCGATCTAGCAGGGATCCTTGGATTTTATTGCTCCGTTTGGTGATTTGGGGCATGAGGCACGTGTTCGTTGAGTTTCATTTCGATCCGTGGTTGGATTTGCGCTCCAGGTGGATTTAAAATAGTACATCGAAACTACAGGCTGCTTCCTATGTCTAGTTAATTTCAGCACGAGTGATTGTGTTAAATGCTTAATTTTTGTGTTCAATTCTAAATATGGTTGATATGAATTCTATACTAAGATTATCATATGTTTTCTATGCTTTCTTGCATGAAGTTGATTGATCATCTAGTTAGGATTCATTTTATATACACTATCTATACATGTTGAATATGAACTTGAATAAGAACCCTTTTTCTTATATTTGATTAGTTCATTAGTGCTCGGAATGTTGAGCATGGGTTAGAGATAGTGTGGTGATCATAGAGTCGGGGAGGAATAGCACCGGATTATTGACTCTTGAGATTTACGATAGCCGTGGATTTTGGACGGCTGTATCGGGTTATTACTTATGCATCAGATTATGTAGAGATTTTTTATTAGTGGTTAGGATGTGTCACTTGGTCGTGAGCATTAATCTTAGCCTGCGACATACTTTATCCGGTTACTTATTTATCGAGCGGGCCGCTCCCCTCAAGTGCCACTCCGGAGATAGCCGGCTAGATCACTTACAATATGTTCCACGTCGGCGATCCATGGATTATTGTAAGATTATATGTGATGCTAGTGCGGGCGGGACTGAGCTTTCGAGCTGGTCGGCTGATTGGGTTACACTCGGCGGTTTATTATAGTTGATGTATATTATTTTCATTCCATACTAGTGTAGAGGCATTGTAGTGATAGTTTCCTTTCTGCAGTTTCTATCTGTTCTTTACTGCTTTCTTCTTATACCTCTGATAGACCTAGCGGGTAATTTGTAGTTGTTGATGACATACCTACTGAGGACTATTGGGTTAGATAGCGCTCCTTCCTATTTTTTTATGGGTTAGCAGTCGACATGGATACTATTTTAATTAGAGTACTGTACATTTTAGGCCTGGTTTTAGCCAGCTGGTTGTATTTATTTTTACATCTGGAAGTTGGATTCTATATTTGGATGATGTTTTTGTACAGTTCAGTCTTTAGTTAGTTTTATGTTCCAGCTCTATTTTGCTCTTTTGTATGGCTATTATATATATTTGAGCAAGTACTGGCGCTTCGTGTGCACGGGGCTTTCCGTGTGTGCGGCGGATCTGTTGGCGATCCCAGGTTTTGGTGTAACCCGGAGCGTGACAGATTAAGTTGGTATCAGAGCCAATCACCAGCCAAAATGTAAAATGAGTCTCGACTGAGCCAGGGTTATCCAACAGGTAGAGCACGGCTTCTCGGCTGATGATCGTTGTGGGTGGAGTGCGGCTCTCCACAAGGTCGACTAAAAGGCTAGCAAGACGAGTTTTACATCGTCTGATGCTTGTGAGTGTGCTTGAGCCTGACAAGGACGCCAAGGCTTTAAAGAGGGAGAAATGTAACATCCCCAGGATTTGAAATAGTCTTATATATAAGATATAACAGAACTAAACCTCTTAACCCAATTATAGCATTTTGGGCAATGGATAAGCCCAAAACGTTAAGAGAGTTAAGCATGCTAGGGTTAAAATAGTACTAGGATGGGTGACCCTCTAGGCTTAACCCAATTATAGCATTTTGGGCAATGGATAAGCCCAAAACGTTAAGAGAGTTAAGCATGCTAGGGTTAAAATAGTACTAGGATGGGTGACCCTCTAGGAAGTAGGGCGTCACACATACCCTCCACCTGCTTTTAAGTCTTGACGTCCTCGCCAGGCTCAAGCTGGGGAGCCGCGCTTGAGAGAGTCTCAAGATGGAAAGTAGCAATAAAGGAGAGTAACTCTAAATAAGAGCAATCTTACCTAACTACTCACTTCCTATATTTTTAAACAAAAAAAATCATTATACTTCTATCGTTCACGGGGTAATCCTGCCATCCCACATACAAAATAACAAAATCTGCAAATACAGTTTCAAACTACAAAGCAATTAAACAAAAAAGTTATTAGTTACATCACACTCAACTACAGACTGCCAAATGGGGTATGCAAAAATATCTACTGCAACTCCATTTGCATCCCCTCAAATTACAGTATATTTACAACTACAAACCAAACAGCTCCTTAAAGAAGATAGAAATGAGACATAAATATACACAAGATAAAGCAAATTACAACAACTGAATATCCATAGTTTCCATAAAAGATAAAGGCCCTTGTTTGACCAAGCCGTTGGGTGTAGTGGTGTTGAAAATAACAATAAGATACAGTAATGTGCAGTTAAAAAAGTTGTATAGTGTTTAGCTAATCTTGTTAACCAAGTGTTGTAGAGTGAAAAAAGTCATTTGGCAAATATTCTACTAGTGTTGTTAATTATTGACCAAAATACCAATTGTTCTAGAAACTCAAGAAATTTAATGTTTTTCAGTATCTAATAGATAAAATAAAAAAGCAATTTAAAAATAATATAGAAAATACAATTTCTTTATTTATATTTAAGTATAACCATCCTTATTAGCCTTTGTTATTATACACACCTCTATGATAGCATGAAATAATATGTAACCAAATTTGCCATTAATCCAAAAATTACTAGTAAATATTCCTTAAACTTCTTCTAGAAATCTTCCACAATGGATTTATTGCCTCCAAGGGCCACCAATGAGACCTTGCTACCTCACCTTAGTTGTTATGGCCACGGTCTCTTGTGCAAGGACGGATAAGAAAATGGGCCTTTGTTTATATCACCATGGATATTATAGCCATTTTTTTCCTGCTCGTGAGGGTGTCAATGCACATAAAGGGCATATTCAGTATTTGACAGATGCTCCATCAATTTGGTAACTTGATTCCAATGCAAAAGCTCCAGCTTCGGAGTTTTATATTCGACTCGCCAACCACAGTTATCGAGTCGCCGAAATGAAAAGCCAGTGTGACTAACATTTGCTAAACAGTAATAAATGGGCCAGAAGCGCGGCCTCATTAGGCCAAAGCTGAGCCATACACGACCTAAAGTAAACTTTATATGGCTCACATACATGCAATTATATTACTGTACCCAATCCTTACATATTAAAATGTGCTGGTCCCGAATTCAATCAGTATTCCAAATGGTCATCAAAAGAAAAAAAAAAAATAAAAAATCGATTATTGAGTTCTACAAAGATGGAAGTATGTTGTGTACTATAATGTGTGCGAATATAGAAGGTTCTTAGTCATTCAAATGCCAGCTTCCAACAATATTTCCTATCTAAAGCTTCCTCTATCAAAAGCATTAGCATCCATGGGCAGCAAAATTTAGACATGATTATGATAATAATGTTTGTAAGCAGCCAAGATAGGACAAACCAAAATGCAAGTAATGAAAGTAGGCACCAAACAATGCAAAAAGCTAAAGTTATAGACTCTAGCCAGGAGAATTTCAATTTTGATAGTGATAGCAACACTGACGAGAAAAATAAAACATCTAATTTAGCTACTGGACAATAAAAAGTTTCAGATGGATTTGAGCAGTGGCAGTTAAGAAAAAATGCATTCACGATGTGGCTAAGTTTTCCAAACTATAAGCAGCCAAAAAATCTTGTGTTCAAAATTATCAAGACTCGAATTCATTTCAGGATTTCAGGATTATATACAGTTTACTTTAAAAAGTGGTTGCAGATTTATGTATTTGATGGGTTTCCCTAATTCTTTGTCAATACATTATTCTCTATGGTCAGTTCATAATAGTTAACATAGGCAAATTCACTTGCTCAAGAACTGAAAATTATATACGCATAAGGTAAGTTCTTATTAGAATCATAATTCCTACATTTTATAATTATCAACTTGTTATCAAAAGATAATATTAGCTGCATCTCATGTTCACCATTCCAAAGATAAGTAAGAATTGTCAGACGTATTCACCTCTTCCAAAGAAGCATTACCAGCTCTTTCCCCAATACCATTGATAGTGACCTCTACTTGCCGAGCGCCTGCGTTAACACCCTGAATTTAAATTGCTCATGAGGTCAGATGATTAAAAGAGGAAAAACAAATAATAGGTCCAAAACAGAAGATAACAAAGAAATGAAGACAAACACCACCTCTAATGTGTTGGCAGTAGCAAGTCCAAGGTCATTCTGACAATGGGTAGACATGATCACATTTTCAATTCCAGGGGTATTCGCTTTTATGTCAACAATCAACATTCTAAATTGAGAAGAAGCAGTACAACCAACAGTATCAGGAATGTTGAGAGTTGTTGCCCCCGCTTTAATGACTTCCTCTAAGACATTATAGAGGAACTCCCTATCAGATCTGAAGTCAATTTTAAAGGGAAAATGTCAAACTTGCAAGCCCCATCACAAATTGAAAGGCATGTATTTTCTCTTTAGACTACTAGCTAATGCAGTCTAAATTTATCCAAACAAAAACACTTTTCTGATATTTGTAACTCAGTTTACCTATGAGAATAATAAACAGAGAGAAAATTTTAAAAACATAATTTATAACAGGATAATAAAAGATAATTAGTGAGCTGCTAGACAAAATGTTCTAACATAGTAAAAAACAATTAATTTGTCCAACAAGAGAAATAGCTTTTATTTGTTTCCTCTTGTTTCATAAGAGATGAGTTGTGAACTAACAACGCTACATGCCTTAACCACAGAACTCATATATATAGTTGAGCTAGAATACTATCAATAGCAAACGGACTCCATTGCTATCGATTTGTTTTCAATGATGGAGCTTCTGAATCAACGATCGGAACCGTTGAAAATAATCTAAACCACTGAGAGTATCTAGAAATCAAATATAATGTTTTTTCGATATTGCACTCTTGTGCATCAAGTGGACACAAAAATGAACGGCTAAAAATAAATATTCTTCAAAAAGTGATGATAGGATTCCTGTAATCGAGATCAAAAGTATAAATCTTATTTTAAATAGTTTAGAAAATTTTCTAACCAAAATTTAATTAGTTTAGATTTTTTTGCACCGTTAAACGAACAAATGCCTCATATCTATCATTAAAATTACAAATTTTGCAACTCTTTGATCATTAGGTACATGATGTCGAAAAGATTTGAAATTTGATTTCCAAATACTTTCGGTGGTCTAAATCATGTTCAACAGTACCGATCGTCGATTTGGAGGCTCCATCATCAAGAACAAATTGATAACAATAGAGCCCCTTTGCTATCGATAGTATTCTAGCCCAACTCTCTCTCTCTCTCTCTCTCTCTCTCTCTCTCTCTCTCTCTCTCTCTCTATATATATATATATATATATATATATATATATAGAGAGAGAGAGAGAGAGGGAGAGAGAGAATAGAGCTCCCGTGCTTGTACAAGCACGGGAGCTTTGGTGCTTGTGATTTTATCACCATTGGATCATCCTCGCATCGAGATCCGCGCGCAGTTGGTGCGGGAGGCTAAACGAGATGTAAATAGAGACTCCGTTACTTTTTCTCTCTCTTTCTCTCTCTCTCTCTCTCTCTCTCTCTCTCTCTCTCTCCAACCCTACACATTATCTCTCTCTTTCTTTCTTTCCTTCTTTCTCGAGATCAAACACCAGAGAGCTTATTTAAAAAAAAAAAAAATACCAGGGCTCTTTCTCCATCTCTCTCTCTTCCTCTCTCTCCTTCTCTCTAGAGGCGATCTCCATCCCCGATCCGACGCTCCGACGAACGACACAACACGGGCCGTGTGCACCCCCGCCCACGCCTCCCCGGCCGTGCGCTACAGGGTTGATCTTGGATGAGGCGAGCTCCATCAACCCTGCAGGCTCAGAGGTTGATCCTGGGTGAAGATCTAAAGATCTTCTCCTACTCCGACAGCCCCCACGCCTCCGATCTCGGATACCCTACTCCGTTGTGTTTATTTTATTTTTTTTAGAGAGATAAATAGTATGCTTTTCAAATTTAAAAAAAAAAAATCGAAAGAAATTAAGAAATTTACTGTTATACCATAAAATCTTATTTTAAATTAAATTTAACAAAATTTTGTGTTTATTTTTTTATTTTAGAAAATAAACAAAATTAATTGTTATACCAAAAAAAAAAAAAAAGAAAATAAGCTCCCTGGTGTTTGATCTCGAGAAAGAAAGAAAAAAAGAAAGAGAGAGAGAGAGAGAGAGAGAGAGAAAGAAAGAAAGAAAGAAACGGAGTCTCCGTTTAGCCTTCCTCACCAACTGCGCACGGATCTCAATGCGAGGATGATCCAATGGTGATAAAATCACAAGCACCAAAGCTCCTGTGCTTGTACAAGCACAGGAGCTCTACTATATATATATATATATATATATATATATATATATATATATATATATATATATATATATATATATATATATATATATATATATATATATATATATATATATATATATATATATATATATATATATATATATATATATGTAAAGAATGCCAAACGCATCTGCAATATTCAGATTTTAGTGCAGGCAGTTTCCAACTAGTTTTTAGCATGGCTTGCAATCTAAGATGATCAACTTGCAATTTACCAATTTTCAAAGTTCAGTAATAATCATTGGCCTAAAATATACCTCCAACCCATGACGTTTCCTTTCTTAGAAATTAACAGGGAGATACGGAGAGACTTAGATCTTCACAGAGCTCCAAATAAAGGCTTTCAATGATCAGACCAGTTAAAGAACAAGAAAATTGATCATTGGTCATATCAAATGTAGCCATCAGAATGATTTTTCAAAACAAGTTACCGTAATAGCTCAGGAAAAAGGAGATGAAAAGATAAAATGTAGATATCTAGACATTCTTTAGAACAAAATGTCTAAATGCTTAAGCAAAAGGAAACCAATTACACAAAGTTTAAAAATACATGAAATCACAACATGTGATTCCAACTTCGCAATTAATCCCTATATGAGAGTATTTCTTTTGGAGAATACCATGGCCATAAATCAAGCCACAAGTAGACTTTTCTTCAGGAAGTTCTCAGTCAATTATGCATTCCTTTTCTCCTCCATAAAACCAAACTAACTAAGAGAGAAGTTATTTAGTCAAGAGAAGTCTTAAAAAAAGTTAAAAACTTAAAATATGAACAAATATACACCCAATAATTCCATTAATATAAAAATAATTTGACAGACCCAGCCTAGAATTTAATTGAACTAGCTAGCCTACCTAATCTACCAAATTAAACTACATCACACTATCACATTTCCTCTCTTGCTGGGATATATATTGAAAAAAATGAGGACCCAAATCAGAGCAGTTGAACATACAATGCCAAGTAATTATGCACATCCAAAACCACAGCGTAAATGCATGACATGTGAACTCTCAGAAAAAATTGACAAAGAGTACTTTCAAAAATCAAAACCTTGTGCGAGCAACTCAATAAAAGTTTCAGACTGCAAAGAATCACTTGACAAACCAAATGAGATTCAAAGGTTTCTTAAGTTTATTTCCAAGACTATATTTGCACATTATATTTTATAAAACATCCAAAAATAGTTCTTCCCTGCATCTCAAAGCGCCAGCCGAGTTTTGCTATATTAATTCAAAGCTATCTGCATATAATGCCAATTTATTTCATCTTTATGTAAAGCCAAGTGATGCTGCTCAATTTGCAGGCCCACTCTGCTCCGCAATATGCACTATCTATTTTGCGCAGCAGAGGTAGCAGAGGTAAAAGTGGCTACAAGCAAAGCAAAGCATCCACAAACTGGCCAAAAAAACAAATTTTGCACTTCCAACCGCGCCAAAGTATTTCTAAATGAAGGGGAACACATGTCTTTAAATCAAAATAATCATCCCCTCCCAAAAACCATCTAATCAAACTAAACCAAGTCGATTTCAGAGTAAATAATAAACAGCCACTAACTTAAGATCACAATGGAAGTGCGCCGAAATTGAACCTTTTAGCTTAAAAAGTGATAGACACAGAACAAGATTGAATCTCAAGTAAAAAATGTGAAAGAAAGAGAGTAAAGAATAAGCAAGACCTTCCAGCATCCTCCGGGCTGAACTCAACATCCTGGCACCCAAGACTCCTCGCGTACGCCACCATCTCGCGTGCAATCCTCACGACTTCCTCCCTCGTCTTCCGAAGCTTATCCCGCATGTGAATCTCGCTGGTGGCGATGAACGTGTGCACCCTGGGCTTCCGCGCGTGCCGCACCGCCTCCCACGCGGCGTCGATGTCCTTCTTGTTGCACCTTGCAAGCCCGCAGATCACCGGCACGTGCCCGTCCTCGCCGACGGGGGTGTTCCCAACCTCGATGGCGATGGACCGGACGGCATCGAGGTCGTCGGGGGACGACGCGGGGAACCCGGCCTCGATGATGTCCACGCCGAGGCGAGCGAGCTGGCGCGCGACAACGAGCTTTTCGGCGCTGGTCATAGTGGCGCCAGGGGACTGCTCGCCGTCGCGGAGGGTGGTGTCGAAGATGCGGACGTAGTTGGAGTCGTCGATGCGGCTGGGGACGTACTCGGGGCGAGGGCGGAGGGAGCAGCGGAGAGCTCTGGAAGGGCCGATCCATGGCGCGGCGGAGGTGGCGGAGGAGGAGCGGGAGAGGCTATGGTTTTGAGGGGAGCGAGGGGAGAGCCATGGCTTGGGGAGGGCGAGGTGGAGGTGGGGGGAGCGGGACGGGTGAACGCTAGGGTTAAGGGAGAAGGTCTTAGGATTTGAGAATATGAACGAAGAAGCCATGGGGGGGGAGAAAGAGAGAGAGTGTGTGTGTGTGTGTGTGTGTGTGTGTGTGTGAGTAGGGTAAAGGCTTATCGCGAGGTGGAGCGAGCAACTTCATATCTCGAGACCTGAGGTGGGGTTTGAGGATGATGGTGGAAGAGCCGTCGGATGCGAAATGGACGTACGGATTCGTCTGTGGTTCATATTTTCCACAGCCGACGGCGCAAAAGGTTGACCGTTACGTCACCAAACTTGGCCGATAAGCCTGAGGGATTTTTTTTTTTTTTTTTTTACTCTCAAAATTTTGAAAATTTACAAAATAACTCTCTCAAAAAAATATTTATAAAACTAATCCTATTTTTACCCCATGGACGCCACGGGAGATTAACGGGTTGAAGGCAGTGAATCGTTCACCGCCTTCAGCGTTTATGCTGAAGACGGTGAATAATTCATCGTCTTCATAAAAACGCTGTGAAGGCGGTGAATCATTCGCCGCCTTCAGTATGACTTAGCCAATTTCGTCTGACTTAGCAATTTGGCATTCAATATATATACTGAAAGCGGTGAACTATTCACCGCCTTCAGTGTGACTTAGCCAATTTCGTCTGACTTAGCAATTTGGCATTCAGCGCCTTTAGCCACAGAGCCCAGAATTTTTTATCAAGTTAAAAAAACTAAATTTTGTACAATGAGTTGAAAACAATGACAGTTGACAAACAACATTCAGAAATCAACATTCAGAATATATGAACAGCAAGTTTCACAACATTCAGAAATCACAGTTGAGCAACAACTAAAAATGAACATTACAAAAATATCAATAATACAACATCAAACTCAAAATTGAGCTAAAACTCAATTTTGAGCTCGTCCTCGCCCTCGACGTCCTCGGCCACGCCCTCGCCCACGCCCACAAGAAACAACAAGCTCCATAATCGGTATATCATCAAGATGCTCGACTGCTGCCAACTGATCGAGCTCCTTGATAATACCACCCTCATCATGCTCAGCAATATGTTGGATCTCCTGTGGCGATGTGTCACGCCCCTGGAGCAATTTTAAAGCGGAAAGCAGCCCTTTTTTTTTCTTTTTTTTTTTTGAAACAGACTCCCGCGTGGCACGTGCACAGACCCGCCACATATACAAGATCTCCCTTGCATATGCACAGCGTCCTAAAGCCCGAATAAAAGCATCAACCACCAAGCATTAACAGTTACAAATTACCATAGTATGATTTTGAAAACGCTATCATCTTATTTTGTTAAACGGCGCACACCCGGCGCTTCAAATAGGTTTGAAAGGATAAATCCACAGATTTTAAAAAACAGTGCCCACACGACACTTAATTTTCGAAAGCTATTTTCACAATTCCTTTTTTAAGTGTGGAAACCTGCGTCTACACGACGCGTCCAAAAACCACAATCTGAAAACATAACTCTACAAAGTGTAAGACCGTCTCAACATCCACACCACGCACGTCCACATGCACAGTACGACCATAAAGGAAATAACCAACTAAAAACGAAAGAAGGAAAATGAACCTGACCGAGGTAAACTCACACCTCGCCAAGTAGCGTCCTTACCATCGTCCTGATCCCCAGACCCTACCAAACCTGTCATGCAGTGGGAGTCAGTGACAAGAAGAGTAGAGATAAAACACAACTACAACTACGATGCAAAAATGTGCGGATAATAAATCAAACCGTAAAACCAGAGCATCCAAAACCCATCCTGCAATCAATCACATCATCCCCGAGGGACTACTGCTGAGCACCTTGCCATGTCGGCCCGGAGACCTCAGGCAAAAGAAAATCACACCGCTCTCACCTTTGGTGCATGTAAACCCCCCCATAAATCACCGCGAGGGGTCCCCACTACGTCACCTTGTGGGGCACACGGGTCAACGTACCACCCTTCCGAAAAAGTACGCTGATGCGGTGGCCAAACCGCTGGTGTGCGTGCAAGCGCCATGAGCATAGTAAACATAATAAAATGAGTGTCCACCTGCGACACTCGTTGCTCCAAAAGGTATAAGTGCCGATACACGTGTAGAACATGGGGTTAGTCATAAACTCATAAGATGTCATAAGGGAAAACAATAAAGTGCAAGGTCAGATATTACCAGTTCACCAGAGTTCCCGACTCCAAGTCGGGGTACCAACCTCTACCCGTAAGTCATCCTGAGTACGAGATTCCTTTACGAACTCCTGTAAATTTCCCGGACCTGCCCAGGGTCCACTAATAGCACAAGTTCTACTTTACCGAACCCACCTTCCGACTTCCAAAAAGCCGCCACGATCACTCACAATATCTCTTAATATGGTGCAACATAATAATAAAGAAATATGTGACAAAGGGGTTCTAAGAGTGCACCCACCTGAAACGAAGATAAACGACCGCGCCCGCGACCCTCCTAAGCAATCAACACCACACGCGGGCCTAATAAAAATATCCAAAAACACAAATCAACAATTTACCCCAAATTGGTAAATTCAACAGTCCCGACTGCTGTACCAAAAATCCCTTCTATCCCAAAACAGAAACCGCCTCCGGTGTCCCGATTGTCGCACCGATCAAAACCTGATCAAAGTAATTCTCCGAACAATTTTACCATTATTCGGATAAGGACAAACGGTCCACCGGACCTCATGCCGCGACAACCGTTCACCCAGAAGGTACAAACATTCTAACGATACCCCTAAGTCAAAAGATAGGAAAACCGTGCAAAAAAACCGAATTTACCGAAAAAGGGGATTCTACAGGTGTACCGAAAATAACAGATAAAAATTCGGTGGTGAAACAAAAGACCGGACATAAAAACGGTGCCCAGCAAAATCCAAAACAATAAACCGACGAAAAACTCCGTGTCCAAAAAATCCCTCCGGTTGCAAAACCGTACCTCCGACACAATTCGACTGTCGACGAGGCAATTGATGGAAACCAGGCTCCAACCGTTGCCTCGACGAAGCCCGCGACGAAAAACAACCAAGCGGAGAATCATCAGACGAAAAACGAAAACAATTGCGTCACGAAAAACGAAAACAACTGCGTCAAGCGGACAGCACCGTCAAGCGGGTTGCACCGACAAGCGGACTGCACCGTCAAGCCAACTGCACCGACAAGCGGACTGCGCGAGCGGAGACGCAGGCTGCCCAAGCGGCGCAGGTAGCGAGGGAGCGCGACGCGGGCTGCGGGGGCGCGCGGCGCTGGCAGCAGGGGCGCGCGGCACTGGCTGCAGTGGCGCTCGCGGCGCTAGCTGCAGCGGCGCGTGCGGGGAAGCTGCACGACGGTAAGGCACGAAGCGGGTGCCGCGCGTTAGGGCACGCGCAGGCGGCTACTGTGCTAGGGCACACGCGGGGCCGCGACTGCGCTAGGGCACACGCGGGCGGCTGCGCTAGGGCACACGCGGGCGGCTGCGCTAGGGCACACATGGGCGGCAACTGCGCTAGGGCAACGCGGGGCGACGACTGTGCAAGCTGGCATGCGCGCCTGCGCGGCCCGCGGTGTCACGCCCCGAGTCCGCCAATTTGTACGGTTCGGGCACGCCAACAGACCCGCCAATCGGATAAGACCTTTTCCTACCCGAAAGGAACGGTAACATCATAATAACACAACAAGTGTATGCGGAAGCCCAATATCAGAGTACTAAAAATCACTACAAATTTAAAACTTTCATTCAATAACAATTAGTTAATACGGAAATGAAAGCATACAAGAGTGAACCATGCATTACTTTATTACACTTTACATTTCTGAACTTGCAATATAAAATTATTACAATTCTTTACACAAATTCCTCACCATACAAGGTTCACTCAAGCAATATAAAAATGGGATACCTCTGCTAGACCCTCTAGGTCTCTATGCTGCTGGGCCCTTGCCCCTGTCGTATATCTCGCCGTCTGCCTCTGAACCGTCGCATCGCTGCATCCATACCTGAACCTGTGGGGGGGGGGGGGGGGCACCCAAGGGGTGTGAGAACTCCTGACAGAGTTCCCAGTGGGTTCAACCACCGAGAAAAAGTGTCCTACACCACTTGGTCCAATGGAAGCAATAACAATAGAGTGCTAGAAAACTAAAATCCTCAATATCAAAATGCTGCTATACAAAATATATATCACTACACTAACTGTGTAAACTCATCGACCCAGCACTACTCTGTCTAGTCATACTAGGCTACTAAGCACCAACTCGGCCACTATGCCGCTATATATAAGGTCAAACTAACCCGGCCACCTTGGCCACTCTATCTTTCTCTTTTCCTTTACATTCTGGTGCTTTAGTTCAAGTTAACCCTCGGAAATTCTTATCCAACGGGCCCGAGCCCGGTAGTCCTGCTACCATAAGATAAGATTTCTAAGGTTGCCGATAGCACCCGCAAGTGCTACCCCGCCCAACGGGGAACTTGTCCTACGGGTCACTGCCCGGGAGAGGGACACTGCCCTTGGCTCCGACAAGGCTACTTTTTACCCCCGAAGGTACGCTCGTTTTATCTTTATATTTTCTTTCTTTTATTTTCTTTTTCTTTCTCTTTTTACTTTAATTCTTAGCCTCCTTGCCTTTGAACACTTGCTTTTCTTTCTTATTCGAGCTTATAGCTCCCTTTTGCCACTGGCAAATCTCTTTCTCTTTCCTTTGAGCATCTAGCTCTTTGCTTTCACTTTAAGCCTTTCGAAAGTACCTCGTCCGACGGGTCACTGCCCAGGGAGTCTTGCTCCACTTGACGAGTCTCAAATTCGAAGGCGCCATTTACATTTTCTTTATGCTTTTTAGCCACTTTTAGCTTGCTTTTAACTTTGCCTTTTTACAACAATTTATCTCTTATCCTGGGTCTTGCCATCAAGATAATTAGAGAGTCTCCTGGACTCTTAAACATTTCTCTTTTATTTCTTTAACTCAAATTGAAGTTAAAGTTATTATCCATTTGCCCAGACACCCTATGACCCACTCTAGGGTTATATTATTTAGCTCTTTGACTTTGTGATTACACAAACTTTTTCTTAGAGTTTGACTCTAAGTTGATCACTTTGCTATCAGTTTAATTCTTTAACTTTGTGGCCACATACTCTTTTCTTTGCCGAACCTGGAGTTACATTATCTCTATTTACCAGTTGCACTTTGCATTTAGAGTTACCTTGACTCTAATCCATTTTCTATGAATATAAACTCCACTAATTCACCTTAGGTTCTCTTACCTAAGTTTCGTATCATGTTTAACCTAGAGTTCCTTGACTCTATGTTAACTAGTCTATTCTCGACCCACTAACTTACCTTAGGTTTCCTTTACCTAAGTCTTATATCATGCTCATCCTAGAGTCCTTGATTCTATGTTGATCACTCTATCCAATGTCCTTAGGTTATCTCCTAAGATAATGCCACTCATTCAATCCTAGGATATACTCCTAAGTTTGATGTCACTCATTAAACCCTGAATCTAGGTTTTCTCCTAGTCTTACTACCAACATGCCCTTTCCTTATGCTTCACGTGATTCCTAGGGTTATACCCTATCACGATCTCAATCATAAAATAGTTAATCCTTTCTTATGCATGCAATTATTTCCATCTAAATCATGAATAATATTCATCATCTATGTAGATAAATCAAGTTACATTTTCCTCTATGTTCATTTAAACATGTAAATAATCCACCTATTTCCCTTTTTCCTCATTCATAATCACGATTACAAATTACACTACTATAGCATGCTCACTATAATGCTTCAAGATCAAAAGCAGAGGAAAAAGTGGAGAGGTCACCCATTTTCGGTAGAATTCCCCACCTCGGTGTATTCTTTTGGTCCTTGAAGGAGACAATTTCAACTCCTTGGATCCGTGAGACTTCCCTACATTGTAAGGAAAGCAAAAGATAAAGCCATTGCTTTTACATGATTCACTAAAATTCATAAGGCGGTAAAACTAACCCCTTTTTGACAACTTAAAGGGAAAAATCCCTATTTGGTCATTTTCCCCCACCAAAAGGCTAATTTTTGATTGGTTCGTAAAAATGAGAGGAGAATAATCCTCCCATGGCATGTTGCCAAAAAGAAACTTGCTCAACTCGATTCGGGGTCAAAATGCTCTCAAAAATTTGAGAAAAGCTCAATTTTTGAGAGGAGAATAATATTTGGTCATTTTCCCCCACCAAAAGGCTAATTTTTTATCGGTTCATAAAAATGAGAGGAGAATAGTCATCCCATGGCATATTGCCAAAAAGAAACTTGCTCAACTCGATCCGGGGTCAAAACGCTCTCAAGCATTCGAGAAAAGCTCAATTTGAGCGTTTCCCCCAATTTACCGATTTTGCACATTGGCAAAAATCCATAATTCGTATTCAAAAATCGGAGAGAAACTCAATTTGAGCGTTTCCCCCAATTTACCGATTTCGCACATTGGCAAAATCCATAATTCGCATTCAAAAATTGGAGAAAACCCAATTTGAGCAATTTTCCCCAATTTACCGATTTCGCTTTTGGCAAAAAAAATCAAGAGTTGCATTTTTCTCATTGGAGAAAAGAGAAGAGAGAGTTTTTGATCTTTCGTCTTTTCTTCTTTTCTTCTCTATCTTCTTCTTTCTCTTTTCTTCTTTTCTTCCCTTCTCTCCATTCTTTCTTCTTTTTTTTTTTTTGTAAGAATGCCCTGCTGCTGGGGAGCAGCATGTATAGCTGCTGCCCAAGCAGCAGCTCCTGCTGCAGCTGCTGTTGATGCTTGCAGCAGCAGCAGCTGCAGCCTGCCTTGCAGCTGCACAAGGCAGCTGCCAAGGCAGCTGCCAATGCAGCTGCCCTGCAGCTGCCAAGGCAGCTGCAAGTGCAGCTGCCAGCCCCCCTCTTTTTCTTTTTTTTTTTTTTTTGATCTACTAAACCTGCTGCTGGGCAGCAGCTTGCACAGCTGCTGCCCAGGCAGCAGTGCATGCGGCAGGCTGCGCAAGGCAGCATTGCAGCTGCCTTGCGCAGCAACTATGGCTGCCCAGCTCCTCCTGCTGCAGCAGCAGCAGCTGAGCAGCACATATTCCTCTCTTTTTCTTTTTTTTTTTTGTTTCTTCCCCCTCCAGCCAAGAAAGAGGGAGAGAGAGAGAGAGAGAGAGAGAGAGAGAGAGAGAGAGAGAGAAAATAATCACCTTCTTCCTTCTTTCTTCTTTCTCCTCCTCCTTTCTTTCTTTCTTTTTTCTTTCTTTCCTTCTTTCTCTCCTTCGGTTCTTGTTTCAGCCGAGAGAGGGAGAGAGAGAGAGAGTGAGGTTTTCAAAAGAGGGACCTGCATTTAAGTTCTGCAGAGGGGGTAGCTGGGAGGGGGAGGGGATTTTACAAAAATGCCCTCCAACAAACCAAATTTCCCTAATTGCCCCTTTAAAATGCTGCAGTTTTCCTGCAGTGAACAATTTCGGATACCCCTCTTTCTCCGTGTTTTCCCGTCAACTGGGAAATCAAAATTGTAATTTTTCTTCTCCCCTTTAATCTATACATTTTTCTTAAACTTCCCACGATTTTGTTTAAATTTTTGGGCTACTCTAAGCCCTCGAAAGAGAGCCCCGAAAAAGCTTCGCGACCAACTGCATTGTCAAAAACTGCAGTTTCAGAATTCACGAAGCATTTTTCTTCGCTTCGTTCTCCAATTTTCCTTTAATCGCTCACCTCGGTTTTTCATCCCTTTTAGTCAGAAAACTTTTGTGAGACACCCCACGATTTCTTTTAAATTTTTGGGCTACTCTAAGCGCTCGAAAGAGAGCCCCGAAAAAGCTTCGCGACCAACTGCATTGTCAAAAACTGCAGTTTCAGAATTCACGAAGCATTTTTCTTCGCTTCGTTCTCCAATTTTTCCTTAATCGCTCACCTAGGTTTTTCACCCCTTTTAATCAGAAAACTTTTGTGAGACACCCCACAATTTCTTTTAAATTTTTGGGCTACTCTATGTCTCCGAAATAGGGCTCCGAAAATGCTTCGTGATCACAAATTTCAGAAATTTCCAGAATTTGCTAAGTCCTCGGAGTTCAAGTCACTTTTCGACCCGATGCCCTTTGCGTCAACCCGAAACGCACCGAACTCGACTGTAATCATATTTAAAACATGTTACAAGTGTTCTCGCCGAATTTCGCCATTTTGCGAACTCGGCGAACACGAGTCCAAATTTTGCAAACTAGAGGCTTCGCTTCTCAACCACAACTCACTTTTCGACCCAACGGCTTTTGCGTTGATTCGAAACGCTTCTAACCCACTTGTAGCCATATTTGAAACGTGTTACAAGTATTTTTACCGAGTTTCGCCACTTTCCAGAAATCGGCGAACTTAAGCTTTAGAATTTGAAACTTCAAATTCTCAACTTACAACTCATTTTTCGACTCAACGGCCTCTGCGTCGATTCGAAATGCTACAACTCACTTGTAATTACATTTGAAATATATTACAAGTATTTTTTCTGAGTTTGGCCATTTCTGGATCACCAAAAGCCTCGCTGTATCAAAAATCGCTGGCGGACCCCGTTCTCGCAATCCGGGTGTCCGATCAATGCGGAATTCTTACTGTGGCCTTAAAACAATATTACGGAGCTCCCAGAATTTTTCTCAGAATTTTCTGACTCTGTGAATTTTCTGCTAAAAATCTGGGCCCACTTTTTCAATTAAAATTCTAAATCTCGCATTTTTAACCCGATTTCGGCCCAATTCGCTTCCACATCATCCTCACTTCTCTAACTTTCATAAAAATAGTATTTCATACCATTTTTATTTAGATTTATTATATGTGCCGAAAATCCGGTACATTACACGCGGTGTGCGTGGTTGCGGTATGGCAGCGCGCACAGCGGTGTAGCCTTGCTGCGCGCGCGTGGCTGCGGCCTGGCAGCGCACGCGGCGGTGCAACCTTGCTGCGCGCGCTTGGCTGCGGCCTGGCTGCGCGCGCGTGGCTGCGGTGTCGGCGCGGGCTGAGCACACGAGCGGCGACGGCGCGGGCTGAGCACACGAGCGGCGACGGCGCGGCTGTGAGGCATCAAGTGACAAGGCATAGCGGCGACGGCCATGCTACAAGGGCAACGGCGGCGTGGGCTAGCATACCGTCAAACAACTCCGCCTAGCCAAGACTGCCAACCAAAACTGCCAAGCGAAAGAAAACAACGACCAACCCCACGAATGAAAGCCAATGATCAAACCAACAAACAAAACCGATGAATGAAAACCATCGAACGAAACCAACGATCAAAACGACGAACGAAAGCCAACGAACAAAACGACAAAAAGGAGCTCACGATCGCTAACCTTGCTCCGACGGAAAAGACAGCGCGATCCCGATCTCCGCAGACGGTGGTGTTTCTGGATCCGCTCCTCGATATTGGCGACGCTTTCGGTCTCGGTCTTCGGCACGCACGGCGAGGAAGGAGAAAGAAAAGGCGATTTTTTCCCAAAACAATTAGGGTTATTTATTATTTAATTATTATTTTCGTTGTACGTACAAAAACCTAAAATCCGGTATTTAAAACCAAAAGAGATTTTTCCACGACTTCCTCGATAAGCGTGCCGATTCTCCGAAATGCCCCATACCCGCTAGCACGTGTTAAGGATTTTGTTTTGGCGTATTTCGTAAAAGTGGTTAAGTCTTGACGATTGAAGATGAAGATGTTTGGATCATATACCTCAATCTCAAGAAAGAAGAATTCAAAAGGATCAGGTACGCTTAACTAAATAACTTTGGTGATCCGAATATTTCTTATTGTGAGGACCCGGATCCCCGCATTGGGTTTGCTGGTTGTTTGGCGGCTTTTGGTGGCCTGTGTGGTGTCTCGGTGGTGTTTGTGCGCAATTTGGACGCAAGTGATGGACTTCGGGTTTAAAAAAGAGATCACGCGGGTAATTGGAGGACCCGTCGAGTGTTTAGAAGTGGTTTCGCGCGACGCGGATGTCAAAATTGGACTCAGGGCGAAGTTTGGATAAAAGATCACCTCTCCGGATGCCTTCGGCAATTTTTAGAGTTGGAATTTGGCAAAATAGACATCAGATTTGGATTCAGCGCGCGAAAACGATAAAAATGGACTATTTACTTGCTTTTTTCTGAGCCCGGATGTCGCGCACGGATTTCGAGGCAGCTTGACATTGTTCCGGCGGCCGGCGGGCAGCGGCGGCGGCGGCGGGCAGCGGCGGAGCGCCGTGGGCAGCGGCGGAGCGCGGCGGCGGGCGCGCGGGTAGGCGCGCAGGCGCACGGGCAGGAGCGCGGTCCACCGCGGAGGCGTGCACCCGGGCGGTGGACACGTGGTGGCTCTCGGTTGGCCGGCGCAGCAGACGCAGTCCACGGAATTTATCGCGGGTGTACGGTGGACCGGTAGGTGACACGTGTCAGCGTGTGATTGGCGCGGTGTTGTACGCTCGGTCCATGGAACCGCTGCACCGCCTCGGGGCGCGTGCGTGCAGACGGTGCAGGCGGCGTGCCAGGCGCGCGTTGACTGGCTGCCGGGGCCACGCGTCGGCATGTGGAGGCGGCCACGTGTCGCTCGCGTAGTGGGCGCTTTCGCTGTCGCCTGTTTGGCGGGCGACGTGGAGGCCCACGGGAGATTCGGGCTGCTACAGTGTTGGGCCGGCCCAACACTGTGCGTGCCCGAATGTCCCCTTGCGCCCGGAAATCGGGACACGTTCGGTATTTTCCGAATTGTTTCGGGCAGCCTATTTAAAGGTTCCGAGCCTCCTTCTTCACCCTTTTTGCCGCATTTCCGAGCTTCCCCTCACCCCGAGCCCTTAAGCAATGTTGCTCCCCTTCGTGTTCTGCATCTTCTGGAGGATTCCTAGGATTTTTGGTGGCACGCACTTCAAGGTTTCCATTTTTACGGCGCAGCGCGACGCTCGTCCATTTGTGTTCCCCTTCGTCGCGTTTCGGTGCGAGAGCTCCCCCGGCCTTCTCCGACCACCTTTTCGAGCGATTTCTTTGCCGTTGGATCCGCGACGGACAGAGCTTCGATCGAGGTATCTTCAATTTCCTCTCATTTCACACTTTTCGAGGAGCTTTTCCTTGCTTACTGGGATGCTGTTGCTGTGAGGAATACTGGGACAGCGGCGTGGTGTTTCGAGGATATCTCCGCAACCGGGCATCGAATTGAGACGAGCCTCTGGATTTTTTTCATCTACTCGACGCAAGGATTATCACAGTATTTTTCTTGGATTTTTTTGAGGTTTGCCCGAAGGTATATGTTTTCCCCCTTATCTGTACAAGAGTTTACAGTTGTTGGTTATGAGATTTTGCGCACCGTTACTGTGGAATTTGTAACTTGGCCTACGGTGCTCGTATTTGGACCCGCAGGTACCCGTTTCGAAGGTCTCGACGCGAGGATCGATGTGGTATTTATTTCAGAATTTTTGGAGCCCTTTGTATAGGTGAAAAATCGACATCTTTGCGGCTAAAATTTCAAATTGGATTACTTGGTTAAATTTTGGGAATAAAGTGTAATTGTAGCCTTGTGTTGTACCCAGGAGTGTTTGTGGACAGTGCTGGACCTGTTAGACTTGGAGCTATCAATTTCCTGGTATTTTCAGCTGTGGAATCTTGGACAGTTAGCGCCTTCAGGTGGGTGGCCTTGTCTCCAAGTTTTATGGATTGAACAGTAATTCTACTGATATAGGATCATGCATGTTTGAGTATTTCTTGTGTAGCATGCTAGATTGTAGGAATTGTTATTTCCTTTATTATCTGAGGTTCATGTGACCTCCTTGCTCTCTATCATCTGTTAATGATAGTTATCTTGGAACCTAACCTAGCACCCCCGTCATATGTTGCATGTGTAACCAGACCAGTAGAAAACCCTCACTTGGGCTAGGGTTATTTATGTTTAGACATCCACACTTTATGTTCATCCCTGGACTTAGTGTTATCCTCGCCCGGGTAGTGGGCCGAGCGGTCGGGACTTCTTTTTAGTGTGGGATGCATTTGCACTCGTGCTTGGGAGCAGAGTGGAGTCTGGTTGATGTAGTGGATCGCTTGTCTGTACCGGGAACCGTTTGGGGTAAACGGTGGTCCTGGGAGGTCTTGTTTTTCCCCTGTTTGGGTTGTCGCCACTGTGTTAGTGGCAGTAGTTTACTAGTGTTAGCCGGACCTAGAACCCAGAACCCTTTTTGACATACACATGATTTTAGTCTACCAATATTTTCTTCCAAACATCGAAGGGCCGCTGGAGTCTGTTCTTGTTTGATTAGACAAAGGCATCAGCTCCTCGGGGTTTGGGTAAAACACTTGTTTCTAACTGTTTTTCTAAAAAGAACTAAAAATCATTAAAAATGGATTTCTTCTCAAAACAAGATAGCTTTTCAAAAAAAGGGTACTACTTTTAATCCTCACCCTGTGTGGGTTGAGTGAAAATGGTTTTCAATAACAAATGGCACCTTTTCCTGTAAATCTCACCACTCGAAAGGATTCGAGTGGTCTGGGTTCTAGGGGACGTTCCTTTGTCGGGACGAAAGCCACGGGGGCCGAGCCTGGAACCTGTTCTTGTTTGATAGGGTTGTAGGTGTAGGTCTCCCGGGACTTTCGGGCCCTGTTGGTGTCTTCTGCGTGTTGTACCGTGATTATTGTGTTCCCGAACTATAAGGGGGTCGGAAACTTCGATAGGCGGAGCCTAGAGTCTGTTCTTGTTTGATAGGGTTCTTAGCACCGGTCTATCGGGTTTCCGCACCTTTATGGTGTCGGTCTTTCCTGTGAGTTTAGTGTTCTGTTGTGGGAGCTGTCTGGTGGACGATGGTCCTGGCTGTGGAGTATCTCCAGCCAGTGTGTTTGTGCTGTGAGCGGTTGGTGAGGCTAGTGTCTCGTGTTTCGTGTGAGCTGATCAGCTGAGTTGTCGAGAGTGCTCCGACTGTTGTGCGAGATGTTTGAGGATTGAGTCTTTCCGTTCAGCGCGTGAGCGTGGATTTTCACTATAGCCTGCAGTGCCACTTGAGCTCGACAGAGTGCGCGGATACCCTTGTCCTCGTTGGGGTCGCTCCCCTCGAGTGCCACGTCCGGAGTGGGTTTGCACTTTGGTAGCGCGACTTGTTGACGCCGTCCCTCTTACTGGCCCAGTTTTGGCAGTCACGGACACAGTCCCTCTGGCTGGCCCAGTTTTGGCAGCTACGGACGCCCTACGTCAGTCCGGTCCTCCGGGATGTAACGGCAGTAGGTAGGCGCAGGTTTGACTGGACCCGAGGAGGCAGTCAGTGTAGATTGGGCGACTATACTTGAGAGTTAGTGGATGCATCATATTATCATCTGTTCCACTTCTTGAGCATCTAGATAGAGGCATAGTAGCTGTAGAGTTATTTTCCAGCTTTTCCTTTTTCAGCCCTGCTTTTGTTACTTTATGCCTCTAGTAGACTTAGTGGGCAGACCGTTGGGCTTGTTGACGGCACCCACTGAGAACTACTGTGGGAAGTAGTTCTCACACCCGTCGTGGTGTTTTTCCCCAGGGACTTCTTCTCCTGTTCCTGTTGCTCCAGTTGCTGTTTCTTCTGACCGAGGCGAGGGAGTCGCGAGCTAGTTCCCTACCCGTCGTTGGAGTGTAGCGGTACCCCTTCTGAGGAGAGCTTCAGTAGATTAGTTTACCTCTTTTCCCTCTGTTGAGAGACCCTTGTTGTGAGGTATAGAGTTGTATTTTATTTTACAGTTTGAGAGACTGATGTAGTGAGGATATTTTTGTATTGAGAGCTTGTACACTGATGTATTTATTGGAGATGTCTCCCTTTTGAGTTTTATATCAGAGGACTTGTATATGATCGTTTTTTTTGGGAGATGGATATTGTATTATTTTCAGTTGTACGGGGATTGGATTTTAGTTTTTCAGTAGTTTACTTTCAGCTCTGATATCTGAATACTGTAGTTGGTTCTTTTTGCAGGTAAGACGCTTCGTCTATACGGGGTTTCCGTATGGGCGGCGGATCTGTTGGCGAGCCCGGGTCGCAGTTTCGACGCCGGGGCGTGACACTTATAGTGTAGAAACACTTGGATGGATTTTTAATTGCATAAAAATCAAAAAACTTGTCACGCCCCGGGGGTTTTATTTAAGCGGAAACGATACCTCAAAGTACGCGTAAAGTGCGTACATCTTTTTTTTTTTTGTTTGTTTAAAAACCTCCTTCCCCGGCGCGTGCCCAGACCCGCCACATATACAGATTTACTCGAAAATCGGGCAGAGTCTCCTCTGTATATGCACGGCGTCGCGGCTGTTACAATAGTCGAACATAAGCAATCATTTCCCCATTTAGTCACAACAGTTCGAAGTAGTATGGTTCATGAAGACTAAACAATACCCGTGGCCAGTCAAGTTGAAAGTATAAACTCACCGTTTTGAAAACAGGCCCACACGGCCTTAGGTTTTGAAAACAGATTGGAAAACGGCATAAATCCACAAGGTTTAGAAAACGGCCCAACGGGAACAATAAAGGAAATAGTAGTGCATAACCAGCAAGAAAGTACTCAACATCCACACGACCCCACAAGGGTATCGAGAACCACACAATAACCTACAGTTCTGAATGAAATGCAGAGAAAGTAAATGATACAGCATACTAGGGCTCCCTCAGCCCGACTGCTACCACCTCGGCCTCACCGTCGCCTACCTCTACCCCCTGGAGGTACCTGTCACAGAGTGGGTAGTCAGCGACACTATCATAAGAATAGTACTAAAACAGTAAAGTAATACCAAGTCTCAAAAGTAAGACTAGCTGGCACAACCGCTCTACTCGTAACGGTAACTCGCATCCACCTGTACCACCTGTAACACCTGCAACCCCGGTATCACCTGTAACACCTGACCGCATCGGGATCCAATCCCGGCGGTCGCACACCTGACCACATCGGGATCCAATCCCGGCGGTCTCACACCTGACCACATCAGGATCCAATCCCGGCGGTCTCACACCTGACCACATCGGGATCCAATCCCGACAGGTCGCACCGCTCGCACCTCGCTGCCTCAAACCCCCCACCTACGGGGGCCCCCACTACGTCACCTCGTGGGGTAACACGGGTCGAAGACCGCCTTTCCGGAAAAGAGCACCCTTTGCGGTGGCCAAACCGCGGGTGCGCGTGTCGCAACTCGAGCATAAGTAACCAAGTAACCAAGTAACCAAGTAACCAAGTCACGGGGTAAGATAGTACATCATAGAAACCGTCAGTGTTAGTATCGAATAAAAGTCCCTTTCGGATTACCAACACAATACTCAGCCTCGACCATAAACCCACCTTGTTGTCGTGCTCCTGACTGATGTAAGGTTCTCTCGCGTCTCGGGTGCCCGCCCGGACCTACACGAATCTGTCATATAGGAGTCAGCAACTTAAGACTTTGTCAGATTAACGACTAGAGCGCCCGGCGCCCTCTCACCTTGCGCACAATTCGCACACGTACGCGCCTGGCCCCGCACGGCTCGGCGGCGTACTAACAGCGTGCGGCCGTCCGCATGCGGTGACGCCCGTGTTCGGCGTTGTCCGCATGCGGTGCCGCCCGCACCCGCATGCGGCGACGCCCGCAAGCGGCGGCGCCCGCATGCGGGGGCGCCCGCAAGCGGCGGCGCCCGCATGCGGGGGCGCGCACGCAAGCGGTGGCGCCCGCATGCGGCGGCCCGCAAGCGGCGGCGCCCGCATGCGGCGGCCCGCATGCGGTGCCGCCCGCAAGTGGCGGCGCCCGCATGCGGCAGCCCGCATGCGGTGCCGCCCGCACGCGGCAGCCCGCATGCGGTGCCGCCCGCAAGTGGCGGCGCCCGCATGCGGCACCCCGCAAGCGGCGGCGCCCGCATGCGGCAGCCCGCATGCGGTGCCGCCCGCACGCGGCAGCCCGCATGCGGCGGCGCCCGCATGCGGGGGCGACCGCAAGCGGCGGCGCCCGCATGTGGCAACCCGCAAGCGGCGGCGCCCGCATGCGGCAGCCCGCATGCGGTGCCGCCCGCAAGTGGCGGCGCCCGCATGCGGCAACCCGCATGCGGTGCCGCCCGCACGCGGCAGCCCGCATGCGGCGGCGCCCGCATGCGGGGGCGACCGCAAGCGGCGGCGCCCGCATGCGGCAGCCCGCAAGCGGCGGCGCCCGCATGCGGCAGCCCGCATGCGGTGCCGCCCGCAAGTGGCGGCGCCCGCATGCGGCAGCCCGCATGCGGTGCCGCCCGCACGCGGCAGCCCGCATGCGGTGCCGCCCGCAAGTGGCGGCGCCCGCATGCGGCAGCCTGCAAGCGGCGGCGCCCGCATGCGGCAGCCCGCATGCGGGGCTCCGTGCGCGCCGGATTCCGGCGGTGCCCATGCACCTTCTTTCTTTCCCCCCCCCCCCCCCCCCCCCCCCCCTCGTCCGCTCCAACCAAGAACGGAGCAAGAAAGCAAAACCCTAGCGTGCTCACCTCGGTTGTCGGAGGGAAAGGTGATCCGATCCCGCGAGTTCGGCTACAAGGAATGTGAGGACGTCTCCCTCTCCTTCCTTGGTCTCGCCGCTTGGATCCTCCGCGCAATCGGTGAGGAAGCAGAAGGGTTCGGTTGGGAAACTGAAAGGTTGGGGAATTGGGGTTTCGTACGCAGGGGACTTGTGGGGAGTGGGGAATTGGGGTTTCGTACGCAGGGGACTTGTGGGGAGTGGGGAATTGTGGGAAGATGCGGGTAGTTAAGGGGAGTGGGTAGTTATGGGAGTTACGGGTAGTTAAGGGGAGTGGGGAGTTGCGGTTAGTTTAAGGGGAGTGGGTAGTTATGGGAGTTACGGGTGGTTAAGGGGAGTGGGTAGTTATGGGAGTTACGGGTAGTTAAGGGGAGTGGGGAGTTGCGGTTAGTTTAAGGGGAGTAGGTAGTTATGGGAGTTACGGGTGGTTAAGGGGATTGCACGGCGGGGAAAACAAGCGGGAGCGGTTAAGTTGGGGAATGGGAAATCAACCCAGTTCAAGTTAAAACGGGTACAAGTCGGGTGCGAACCAGGGCCCGGTCTGTCTGAAAAACCGCGTTAACCATCTGAATCGTTAGCTACCTTCCAGAATTTATTCCGGGAGATTCCGGCGTCGGAATTCAAAACCGATTTCGCCGCCGTTCTCCGTTTCGCGAGCTCTATTAGCTAAAAATACGCGCGGGCCCCGACGGTCTGTCCGGAAACAAGGAATTATTCGATCACCCTCTAGCCCCCCGACACGAATGCGGAATTAACGAACCCAAAAGTAGACCCTTAAAAATTTTAAACCAGCGGCTACTACAAAACTGGACTGTTATATGTTCAGGATCCGGATCAGGCTATTTCAGTCTAGACCCCGAACGTAGGTAAGTTTATACGGAATTTCAGTCCGGACCTCCCCTGGTTCAGTCCGGACCCCGAACGTAGATTCTGCAGAAATCGCATGAACAGTCCGGATCGTTCATCTTTCAGTCCGAACCCCGAACATGATTTTTCAGGAAATTCTCTGGAAAATGACGACAGTCCGGATCAAGCCAAATCCAGTCCGGACCGTCATGCGGGAAAAAGTTTATTAAGTCAGTTTTTGATTCTTATCTTCTTCCAAAGGTTTCTAACCTATGAATAAACCCTAATTTCATCTCTCAGATGAAATCCGTATGGTGGAAAATTTTAGAATCCAAAATTAACGGAGAAAATTAGAAAAATCCACATATAGAGAAGAAAGGAAATAACTAGATCTATTCTATGTTTCTTCATCTATATTGATTAATTAGACAAATCCACATATAGAGAAGAAAGGAAATAATTTGATTCAAAACTCAGATCTCTTGTAGAATCAAATTAATGAATACTCAGATGGTATTTCCGATCTATCTTTGATCTAAGTATTCGGCGGATTTTCACCTACGACAAACAATGATTTTGCCAAAAATCGGCGCGTGGATTCGCGTGGCCTTGTGGACTCAAGGTGCTACCGTTTCGAGAATTCGAAATGAGGTGCGTTCGTGGATTCGAGACGTACTACTTGGTGGAGACCGTGGATTCGGTTGGACGCCGTGGATTCGGCGTTGGACGCAAATCGTGGATTCGAGGCGCGTTGCGGAGCGAGCGGAGAATATCAACTAGGAGCGTGTGGAAAAAGGTTGAGTCGTGTGTGAGTACGTTATATCACCTTTGTACGTGTTTAATTCTAGTGGATTTCACCGTGTTATCGGTCCCGTGATTTTTTACTCCTGTGATGGAGTTTTCCACGTAAAATCTCTGTGTGTTATTTACTTTTCCACATTGGGTTTTTGTTACGCAAAGATTTTTGAGTGTTTTGTGTTTTCACCTATTCACCCCCCCCCCCCCCCCCCCCCCCCCCCCCTCTAGGTGGTTTTTCCCCTATTCAGATCCATATTTAACATAACCCACAAGTGGTATCAGAGCGGGAATAGGGTTGTAAACAATGGTTGAAGGTGGAAACATCAACAGACCACCGTTCTTCGATGGAACAAACAATGCTTATTGGAAAGTACGCATGAGAGCGTTTTTAATTTCCATCGATGAACGGGTGTGGCAATCAATCGAGTTTGGATGGACAAATCCTATTGAAATTATTGCTGATGTTCGCACCATCAAACCTAGGTCGAAATGAACCAAGGAAGAAATTGATACATTTTCTTACAACGGCAAAGGAATTAACGCCTTATTTAATGCTTTGTCGCAAATCGAATTCTCTCGCGTCTCGGCATGTGAGACTGCGAAAGAAATCTGGGATGTTCTACAAGTTACACATGATGGAACAAGCCTTGTGAAGATTCAAAAACTGCAAATGCTTACGAGCAAATTTGACTCAATTTTTATGGCAGAAAATGAATCTTTCACAGATTATTATACACGATTGCAAGATATCGTTAATACATGTGCTAACTTGGGAGAGAAAATTTCAGAATCTAAAGTTGTAAGAAAGATTTTAAGGACTCTTCCTGAAAGATTTCGCCCTAAGGTTGCGGCCATTGAAACAGTAAAACACCCGGACGAAATCCGAGTAGAAGAATTAGTTGGTGCACTTCAAACTTATGAAATAACTTTTCCTACTAACTATTCTTCTGGAAAGCCATCTTCTTCTAAGTCTTCAGATTTTGCGTTGAAATCAACAAAAGAAGAAGACGCGGATTCATCCTCCTCAGACGGTGATGAGAATCTATCAATGGAGGATTTTGAGAAGCAACTTGCACTCTTGACGAGAAAATTTCGTCGAAGCTTTCGAAGGGGTAATTCAAGCAAAACCTCATCCTTCGTAAAGTCGAAGAAAGGCAAAGGATCTTCAAGCTTTAAGTCAAGAAAGCAAGAGAGTTCTTCAAAGGACAATAAGAACTCGGAGGGACAAATCCAATGCTTCAAGTGCCGAGGCTACGGTCACATCTCAACGGAGTGTCCCAACAAGAATCCGTCAAAGAAGAAGGCTATGCAAGCCATCACTTGGGATGACACCTCAACTTCTAATAAGTCATCTGCCAGTGATGAGGATAACAACGCGACGGCATTCCATGCGTCCACAACTTCACCTTATGTGTGCTTTATGGCAAGTACATCCGGTTCATTATCCAACTCCTCCCAGGATGAAAAGAATGCAGCGGACAATGAACCGAGTTATTCCGAAGGTGAAGACTTTGCTTTTGCCTATCATAAACTATTGAAGGATTCAAAGAAAGTGGCAAAGCAAAACAAGAGTTTGAGAAGAAGAGTGCAGGATCTTGAGGAAGAAACTAAAAGGGCAACTTCTATCTCAAAGGCTCTTGAAGTGGAAAGGGATAATTTGAACAAGTTAAATATTTCCCTTCAAGAGAAGAATGAGCATTTCGAGAAGGAACACAACAAGCTGGTGGATAAAGCTAATTACTTCTTGAAGCTCTACACCGAGGCTCGACAAGGAAAGATGGAAATAACGAAGACCATATTCCAACTTAAGGAAGATTTGAAGCGTTTCTCTTCCGGAAGGAGCAAGTTGGATAAGATGCTTGGTCTTGGTCAAACAAATCGTTTGGGCCTTGGATACGATCGAACTGGAAGCAGTCCTAGTTCGAGTGAAACAATTTTTGTGCCTCAGTCAGTTGCTCCTCCTCCTTCCTCACCAACGAAAATCAATGCATCCAACGACAACAAGCCTACCTCACCTACTTCGGGTTCAACATGTACAAAGGTATGTTTTCGTTGTGGTTTTTCAGGGCACATAAGACGCAATTGTAAGAATGAAGCGAAACGATCAAATCAAGCGCCTCTTGCAACTACTACCAAACAAGTTCAACCCCAGGAAATCAAAGGAGAATTTTTCAAAGGTAAAGAACCTTGGTAGTACACCTAACAAGACGATGTCATCAAAGAAAAGCGATCAATCAAACAAGACGCATTCACCAAGGAAATCAATGTCACAACCATTGCCAACGCATTCCAAAACTTGTAAGGTTTGGGTGCGCAAAGGTGAATTCTTTCCTTGCCTTTAACTTTTCTGCGATAGAATGTCTTGTAACTGATGTAAATCATTCATTCTTTTTGAAAGGGGTTAGGTCTGAAAACAATTGCTATGTAGTTCCTAACAAAATTTCTGAACATTGTAACCTAGTTTATCTAGATAATGAAACTCTTTGGCATGAAAGACTAGGTCACATTAATTTTAAGGAACTAGCTAGAATTTCTAACAAAGACGTGGTTAAGGGTGTTCCTAAACTATTTTTTAAAGAAAACATTGTGTGTGGAGGTTGTCAAAAGGGAAAACAATCAAGGGCCAAGCACAAGAACTTGAACCTCGTGGGAACCAAACGGCCATTAGAATTACTGCACATGGACTTAATGGGGCCGACTCGTCAACCAAGTTTGGGAGGTAAATGGTAATTTTTTTTTTTGGTTGATGATTTCTCTAGATATTCATGGGTAACATTTTTAAAAGAGAAAGCGGATACTTTCGATTCTTTTCATGAGATATGTCATTGTGTTATGATTGAGAAAAATGAAAAGATCGTTCGTGTCCGAAGTGATAGAGGTGGAGAATTTATAAATTCAAAATTCATTGATTTTTGCACTTCCAATGGCATAAAACATGAATTCTCTGCACCCTATACACCTCAACAGAATGGTGTAGTCGAGCGCAAAAACAGAGTTGTACAAGAGATGGTGCGTGTTATGCTTCATAGCCGGAAACTCCCGTTATATTTTTGGGCTGAAGCAGTTAACACCGCGGTCTATGTAATCAATCGAGTTTATTTGCGCCCGGGTACCTTGAATACACCATATGAGCTATGGTTCTGTAGAAAACCAAATATCAAATATTTTTGAATCTTTGGGAGTCGCTGTTACATTTTACGTGATCGCGAAAATCTTGGAAAATTCGACTCTCGAAGTGACGAAGGAATTTTCATGGGTTATTCTACAAACAGTAGAGCATATCGGGTTTTTAATCTCGAATCTAAAATGATGGTAGAATTTTTTAATGTTAAAGTAGATGAAGCTTTTCATTTTTCAACTGATAGATTTACTCTTGATATCTCTATTGATGATGATACTCCTGTAAATGATATTGCATCTTCTCATGATAATTCTTCCGATAATGTTGATGCATCTCATGGTACTTCTAGTTTATCTAATGTGCAGGAATCATCACACATACCTCCGAGCACTCCGTTACCTCAAACGCTACGTATCTCCAAGGACCATCCAGAGTCAAATATCATTGGAGATCCACAAGAAGGAGTCAGGACTCGGAGATAATTGGTTTGTGGAGTTGCGTGTTATGTCTCCATGCTAGAACCAAAAAACGTTGATGAAGCTCTTCAGGATGATTACTGGATTGAAGCAATGCAAGAAGAGCTTCATCAATTCGAAAGGAACAAAGTTTGGGAATTAACGAAGCCCCCGAAGCAACAAAATATCATCGGTACAAAGCGGATTTTTAAGAACAAGAAAAACGAAGATGGTACCGTTATTCGGAACAAAGCACGACTAGTTGCTCAGGGCTACTCACAAGTTGAAGGTATAGACTTTGATGAGACGTTCGCCCCGGTAGCTCGTCTCGAGTCAATTCGTATCCTTTTTGTGATTGCTTGTCATTTCAAAATTAAACATTTTCAAATGGACGTTAAGAGCGCATTTTTAAATGGTTTTCTAAATGAGGAAGTTTATGTGGCTCAACCAAAAGGTTTCATTGATCATAAACTACCTAACCATGTGTTTCGACTGAAAAAGGCTCTTTACGGTCTAAAACAAGCACCGCGAGCATGGTACGAAAGGTTGACAAAGCACCTTTTGGAAAAGGGCTACACTCGAGGGGGAGCGGATCGGACACTCTTTGTGAAGTATTTTCAGGATAACTTTATTATGGCACAAATCTATGTCGATGACATTGTATTCGGTGCAACAAGGAACAATGATGCTTCAAAATTCGCTGAAACCATGGAAAGCGAATTTGAGATGTCCATGATGGGCGAGCTAACATATTTTCTTGGATTGCAAGTCAAACAAAGTGAAGAAGGCATTCATTTGTGCCAATCCAAGTATGCAAAGGAGTTGGTGAAGAAATTCGGATTAGAAAACTCTAAAGATTTTCCGACTCCAATGGGAACTAGCAACAAGGGATTAGGAAGTGAATCTCACGGTGAAAGTGCAGACGAGAAGCTTTACCGCAGCATGATTGGAAGTCTACTCCATCTCACGGCTAGTCGCCCGGACATATCCTTCAGTGTTGGGATCTGCGCAAGATATCAATCCGCACCGAAGGAAATTCACCTGAAAGCGGTGAAACGGATCATCCGGTACGTCAAAGGTACGCTAAATTTCGGAATTTGGTATCCTATGGGCACATCTCTCGACATTATAGGATACTCGGATGCCGATTGGGCTGGATCAGTGGATGATCGGAAAAGCACGAGTGGTGCATGTTTTTACCTTGGCCATTGTCTTGTTGCATGGCATAGTAAAAAGCAAAACTGCATTGCACTCTCGGCTGCCGAAGCGGAATATATTTCAGCAGGTAGTTGTTCAACTCAATTGATTTGGATGAAAAGCGTGTTGAGCGACTTCCGAATTCCTGCGACTTCGGTAACTATTCTTTGTGAAAACACTAGTGCTATAAATATTTCTAAAAACCCTATGTTGCTCTCAAGAACAAAACACATTGAACTTAGATATCATTTTCTAAGAGAGCTAGTTGAATCAAGTATTCTTCAAATTTCATATATTTCAACTGAAGATCAATTAGCCGATATTTTAACAAAATCTTTGGATCAAAAATGTTTTATTCATTTGCGTAAAGCAATTGGAATGCTTTCTTGAAATAACCTTTTTGAACCTTTGCTTAGGATAGGTTTTGTTTTGTGTTTGTGTTCTTTCTTTGTGTATGTACATAGAACATTAACTGAGCTTTATGTAATTGACTTTAATTGCATCCTTTCATGTCTTAAGAAATTTATTATGATTTGGATATCATGATAATTCATTTGATGCAATGATCATTTATATCAATTAGTTCATTTTTAATTGATCAAAGTCAATTTCTCTCTCAAATAATCTCTTGGTATAGTTTTTATCTTATTTGACAATTGAGTCAAGTATGAACACAAGATCAATTTTTGGTTGAATACTTCATATCTTAAATAATTGATAGCCAATTGAGGGGGAGTTCAATTATTAAGTTTCATGCTCAAAAGATGTGGAAAGAGTTACATCCCAATGAGCAGTGTGAAAACTACCACCACATGGAGGAAAGAGCTACCACCTCGGTCGTTCGAGTACTGTGTGCAGCTACCACATGTATACAAAGCATGGTTTTTCTTGTTGATTAGGTAAAATGCTTTTTGGAATACTTGACTCTGTCAAATTCCAAGGTTGGTATAAGGTGGGATTTTTATTAAAAGATGCTCAAAGAGCCACTCCCTATAATAAATTGACTAGATATATTATCTAACTTATTTGGGATTTCAAACATCTATCGATCTTTGTGCTTCATTTTCTTTACTAAATTGAGGATTTGATAAACGCATTACACATTAGATTGTGATTGATGTTTTGAACTTGATCAACTTTAAAGGATTTAATTTTTATAAATTTTCGTTTTATTATTTGGATGTTATTGATAGATTTAGCATAATCTATTTCTTTTGATATGAAACGATGATTTTTGTTTAAAGTTTATATACAAAAATTGCTTACATACTTTTTCTGGAATTTCTGGAATTTTTATAAATTTTTCTGGAGAAAAAGTTGAAGCCGATCCGGACTGAAAAATCTGATCCGGATCCCGAACCGTGGAAATTGTCTACGGGTAGCCGATCCGGACTGGATTCCCGAGCTGATCCGGACCGCGACTAGGTTTTTATTGAAACGAAGGGTTATTTGATTTCTTTTATCTCTAAACTTTGTTTCAAGCATCCTAGAGTTTCTCTCTCTAAACTCCAACGGATTTGGACTCTTTCAAACTCAAGTTCTTTCGAATTCAAGTAAGTTCTCTGATCAAAACTCAGGTTATTCACTGTTTTTGCTTTGTTCTTCAAAACGTGAATGGATTTTATACCTCTAATTCGATTGTGAATGGTTTTTGATCAAATTTCTTTTGAAATAATAACTCTGGGTAGATTAGTTTTGTTTCTATGCCTTGTATTCATTTGATTAACGAATTTTTGAGCTTCGATTTCAAGAAATTCAGTTTTAGGGCATATGTTGAGAATTTTTGAAAATCATGGAATTGATCTATTTTTAAAATTCTTTTTGCAAAACTAACTTGATTCCTAGTCTCTGTACACGATAATGATTGTTTGGGTACAATTTTTCAAATTTTTGAAAATTAAATAATTTTTCGTGTTCTTGAGTTTTTGCTCGCAGGTTCTTCATTTTTTAAACGCACTAGCAGCGATGGTTTTCGGATGGATACTAGTACTCATTGCAGCCATGGTAGGGACACGAGCAATGAATAAACTGAAAAGAATAAAGAAACCTCAAGAGGAAGGGGACTATGTCCCTGTAGATGACTCAGATACGGAATCTGAGGATTGGGACAAAATCTTGGAAGAAACAGCAGCATTGGCTACAGCGGCAGAGAAGAGAAAAGCTCCTGCAACTTCAAAGGCGAAGACAACGCCTACTGCTGCCGAAAAAGGGAAAGCCCCAATGGAACCAACTACGGTAACCATGAAAAGAAAGAGTGTTGCTAGGAAGAGGGGTAGATCTCGTGGAGTTGAGATCGAAGAGCCACTCACAAGTGAGCCACCTCTACAGGAATTTGTGCACATAAGCTCTGAGAGGATCAAGGACTTTGAGAAGAGAGAATGCATCAGAGAAAGGCATGTCAATGTCAAAGCCCTTAAGGAGCGTTCTGAACTGTTTGGGATTTTGTTTGAACAAGCGGGACTTGCACCTATTTGCAACTTCCCAGAATCAACTGGCTATTGTCTTCACATGGTGAGGATATTCTATCAGAATGCATCAAGATTGGTAGATCTTGAAGAAGGACCGAGAGAATTTCAAACAACAGTTCGAAATGTCAAGCTGAGGATCACACCTTAGTTGATCGGAGAGGTGCTGGGAATGAACGCCCGGGTAGATGGGATTCATTACCTAAAAGGTCATGTTTTCACCAATACAACCTGGAGAGTGGTTGTAGATGAAATCTGTCTGCCAGATACTCAGTCGACGGGGAACTCAATTCTTTCTAAAGAACTTTGACCTGAGTACCGTTACTTGAACTTCATTGTTTGCTATAATATCTTGCCTAACATGCAAACAAAAGTTCTTCGCTGGGATAGGATGCTTTTTTTGTATCTTCTTGGACACCCTACAACATCATTAGGCTCTAACTACAACATTCCTTACCTCATTTGGTTAAAGATGGCGCGATATGTTGAAAGTGCGCATCCTACAGAGCGACTTCCATTCCCGATGATCATTATGCGCATCTTCAGAAAGTTCAAGATCGACACCAGCTCGACCGCATACATGCATAGTTTGGGAACTATTAATGATACAACAATTGTGAAGTCCCTCTCTACGAGACAGGATGAGCCTCCCACGCCTCCTCGCAGCAAGAGACCTTCAGCACCAACAGCACCTTCAGCAGCAGTAGCAACTTCAACTTCAGAGGATGACGCCTCTGTCACGTCGATATATAAAGAACAACAATGTCTATCGTCGGAGCAAGAACGAATGTCTACTGAATTCGTCAAGATGACCTCAGACGTCGGAGAATGAAAGAAAAAACAAAAATCTCTGGCCAAGTTGGTAAAGAAGATTTCTCAAAAGCTTGGTTGTGTTGTTCTAATTATCTTTTTGTTTTGCAGGTTTTAAGTTTTAGTTCTTACTCTTTTTGAACTTTTCACTCCCTTAATTTTTGTAATTTTGGCTAACTTCAGTGACAAAAAGGGGGAGAGAGACATGAACAATGAACAATGAACAATGTGTTTGTGAGAACTTTGGACACTTTAAACGTGGAAGGTAAGTATGACAACAACTTTTTTGCTTTGTATTGTGAATGAATGCATGCCTCTACTAACTATTCGACTAACTATTTGGGCATGTAATATTACTAACAAGTTGTTTGATGACTAACATACTTATGACATTTGGAATTTAATGCTTAGAAGATATGTCTATCTCTGAATACATATCTGATTTTGAAAATGTCATGGTGAGTATAAACTCTATCTCTCTGTTCATTTTTATCAAATTGGTTAGTCACTTGTGGTATTGCACCCTGTGGATGTTGGTCACTGACCGCCGTGGTTAAAGTCGACTAACTATTTGGGCATGTAATATTACTAACAAGTTGTTTGATGACTAACATACTTATGACATTTGGAATTTAATGCTTAGAAGATATGTCTATCTCTGAATACATATCTGATTTTGAAAATGTCATGGTGAGTATAAACTCTATCTCTCTGTTCATTTTTAATTAATTTAAATTCTTGAGGTATCTAACGATTTCTTTTGTCAAGAATTATTTCTTTTTGCAGAGAGTACAAACGTCTAAGTCTAGAGTCTGTTTTAGGAGTTTATCTCATGTATTCATTTTTATTTGGATCATAATTGTAAATTTTTGTTGTATGGTGATAACAACAAAAATATATTTTTGAATTTTCTTTAAGTGGATTTTGTTTTGTCATGAAACCGCCAAAGGGGGAGATTGTTAAGAAATTTGTTTTGGCGTATTTCGTGAAAGTGGTTAAGTCTTGAAGATTGAAGATGAAGATGTTTGGATCATATACCTCAATCTCAAGTAAGAAGAATTCAAAAGGATCAGGTACGCTTAACTAAATAACTTTGGTGATCCGAATACTTCTTATAGTGTAGAAACACTTGGATGGATTTTTAATTGCATAAAAATAAAAATACTGGACTGTTATATGTTCAGGATCCGGATCAGGCTATTTCAGTCCGGACCCCGAACGTAGGTAAGTTCATGCGGAATTTCAGTCCGGACCTCCCCTGGTTCAGTCCGGACCCCGAACGTAGATTTTGCAGAAATCGCATGAACAGTCCGGACCGTTCATCTTTCAGTCTGGACCCCAAACATGATTTTTCAGGAAATTCTCTGAAAAATGACGACTGTCCGGATCAAGCCAAATCCAGTCCGGACCGTCGTGCGGGAAAAAGTTTGTTAAGTTAGTTTTTGATTCTTATCTTCTTCCAAAGGTTTCTAACCTATAAATAAACCCTAATTTCATCTCTCAGATGAAATCCGTATGGTGGAAAATTTTAGAATCCAAAATTAACGGAGAAAATTAGAAAAATCCACATATAGAGAAGAAAGGAAATAACTAGATCTATTCTATGTTTCTTCATCTATATTGATTAATTTGATTCTAGGGTTTCAAAACTCAGATATCTTGTAGAATCAAATTAATGAATACTTATATGGTATTTCCGATCTATCTTTGATCTAAGTATTTGGCGGATTTTCACTACCAACAAACAACGATTTTGCTAAAAATCGGCGCGTGGATTCGCGTGGCCTTGTGGACTCAAGGTGCTACCGTTTCGAGGATTCGAAACGAGGTGCGTTCGTGGATTCGAGACGTACTACTTGGTGGAGACCGTGGATTCGGTTGGACGCCGTGGATTCGGCGTTAGATGCAAATCGTGGATTCGAGGTGCGTTGCGGAGCGAGCGGAGAATATCAACTAGGAGCGTATGGAAAAAGGTTGAGTCGTGTGTCAGTATGTTATATCACCGTTGTACGTGTTTAATTCTAGTGGATTTCACCGTGTTATCGGTCCCGTGGTTTTTTACTCCTGTGCCGGAGTTTTTCACGTAAAATCTCCGCGTGTTATTTACTTTTCCGCATTGGGTTTTTGTTACACAAAGATTTTTGAATGTTTTGTGTTTACACCTATTCAGCCCCCCTCTAGGTGGTTTTTCTCCTATTCAGATCCATATTTAACATAACCCAAAGCACGGATCCCGATGCGCTGATAACACCTAACGGGTCCCGAAAACTACCGAACTTACCTTTTCCGACCCGCTACCAAAGAAACCCTCGTTCCGGAAGATTCGTAAGTCGGATTTCCGATCCGATCGCATCGTCGTTCTCCGTTTAACGAGCTCTACAGTGATACAGTAACCGCAACCCAAAATCCAAGCGAACCAATAGCAAGAAAAATCCACCAAAAACAAGCTTAAATCCAAAAGACGTCAATATGGAAATAGTAAAAATCAGCGTCATTACACGATAATGACGAGGGACGACGGCGTGAATATGTCGAAGCAAAAGATGCCCGTGATATAGGAGGCGGGAGCGACTCTGAAGTCGAGGGAAATATCGTAGGGGCCTGAATGGGAGGAGATGGAGATCGTGGCACCTGATGGGACCTAAATAGTTAGCTAATTTGATTTTGAAGACTTATTTTGAAGTTTATACTGACATGAAGGTACCTGATGACTCGTGGACGCTGCGTGAGCATAATCTCCTCGTCCGCCTGAAACTCTGACAGTATGTACTATTGGTACATTTTGTAGTACCATATTAATATTCTCGCACATATCTGCCAGAGTCCCAAATGTGATCGTCCGCGACGGTCGATCATGCAATAACTGGCCTACAATATTATCGACCTATCGTAGTGTGTCGGCCTGCATTTTAATTTACAAATTAAATTTATATTAAATATACAAAACATGTTAAATTTATATATATAAATTATTATACCAGTGTCTTCTCCATATGCCCACGAGGATGAAAAGTCAGCGGAGGACGCTATACTGGACGAGACATCCATCTCCTCGTAATCGTCCAGTACCATTGCATATATATATATATGCTGCCTACAGTGGGTCCTCACCAGCAGCCAGGAGCTGATCAATAATGTGATCTAACCTCTCGGACCACCTCTCAATGTGTGTAGCGTGAAATGCAATCCAATCCTCACCCGGACGCCCACGTGATGTCACACGTTGGATGGACTCCTCGTTGAGAGGTATATGCTGGAGAAGACCGAATTGCCGTAGGACTCGGTCTGGCACGTGCATCTCTACAATGTGAAAGAAGATGAGGACTATTTTTGCACGCTAGACTTGCGAGCCCTATACACAGAATTCTGATAATGTGGCTAAAATCTCATCTGTGTACGACATCCATATAACCTGTTAATAGACAAAATGATCAGTTAATATAAAAGTGTTGAGAAAAAATATATTTAAAGTATTCAATAAAACATCTACATATCTGCGCCTCTCGCTGCTGATCTAACTCATCTCTATAAAACTCAATGTCAGTGGTCGTGACATTGGCTCCAAAGCGTAATCCTCCAGCGTTGCCCCATCTAAATTATAAAATACATATATTAGTTGTAATTATATTTGAAATACAAAAACCTACTATATCAAATAAGTGTCTTACCGGCAACCCAGAGGTCGATCTACTATATCGGGCAACGCTAGGACGCCTGTAGGTTGGCCGATATGAATGTGGTCCTAAGCCCAGACTAAAAATTAACACCAACGGCTTAATATAATAAATAAAATATAAAATATCAATATATAAAGATAATACTGAAATAAAAAAATTAGATATTATACCTGTAATAGGGTCCCAAAACAACAACATTCGGCCTTCCCGTTCAGCGAGGCAGGTCATAGCGCTCGATATAGATAGGCCAGCGTGGCTGTACCCCACGCATATGAGCCGCAGATAGCGAAGTCATCTAAAAGTGGTAGCCACTTTAGATGAACTCTATATCCGGTGGGGTTGGGAAACAAACTACACCCGATTTGATACAGCATATATGCACGGGCTATAGCTGCGACTACTCCGGCAGGGGCATCTAGATGTATATGATGATAACGCTGATGTAGTCAATCTAGACGTATCTGTCCCTCCCTGATATCATCGGGTACTGCTCCTAATAATTCCACGTAGAGACCTTACCAATCTTGAAGTGCAGATCCCGTCACTGGCGCACCGTGGACATGAAGATCCGAAAATAACCATCACATCCTGTAGTGTCACGGTCATCTCACCGTGGCGGAAGTGGAAGGTCCGGGTCTCCTGTCTCCACCTCTCAGCAAGGGTGCCCAGTAAAGCCTGATCCAGCTACACTCGTCTCAGTCGTGCTACCCCGTAAAATCCGGACTGTCGGAGTAGATCTAGTACAGCTAGATGGTCAAGCTCCCACTGGTTGAGCTTGCGCCCATGCTCTACGAACTTCACAACACGATACCCCTGTGATGCAAAAAAATATAGTTAGCTCTTACATCAATGCAGCTTATTTATATTATGATAAAAATCAAATAAAATTTTATAGCTCTTACCTCAGTCCTGATAAATGCGGATCTATGGAGATGCTGCTCTGCTAGGACCGACGGATCAACTGGCCCCGCATCCTCGTGATCTGCCATCTGCAATATGTAATCTACATATTAGTAACATAACAGCTAAAAAAGAGCAAATATTAAGACAAGATAAATAAAATTGTGGAAGTCATACGCCAACGTCCTTGTTGCACTCTTTTTACATTTTGTGGACAAGTTCTCCTATAATGGCCTGCTTGTTTACAAATGGAGCGTTTTCCTCGTCGGCCACCCCCCTCGTCCATTATATTACAAATACGTGTAGATCGTCGACGACCTTTCTTCCTTCGTATAGGAGGCGGTACAATCGGGGGACCTTGGGGCAACGAATAGTAAATTTTTAATGAAATTCTTCTCTTGTACAATTTGTTAAACGATACATTCTCGTCTCGAAACTAGTATATGTAGAATCGGAACGTATCGCGATTAATTTTTTTCGACCGCCAACATATTTTGGACCATTCTCATTGATAACTAACTGTCCATCCCAATGAACACTTAGTGACATGCGACGATTAGCCATTTTAACTACAAAAAAAATATTAATACTACAATTGTGAAAGGGATAGTGAGAACTTGAAGTGCTGATGAATTCAGCACTTCAAAATACTAATTTGAACTTCACAGTGAGAGAGAGCGACAATGAGACCTCTCACTGTGAGATCTCACATTGTAAAAGAGAGACATGGACAGTGAGAGATTTGTCTCTCTCACTGTGAGATCTCTCACTGTAGAGTACCGGAATTTCGTATAGCGCACCGACCTCGCAAGATGGCGTGGTGCGGAGGAATTGCCTCGAGCATGTTGCTTATGTGTTTACAGATGATGTCGGGTTGATTCGGATCAACGCGGAAGCCCCAGCTTGATCCGGAGTTTTTCGGGCTTTGTGCGCCGATAGAGGACTGGTTTTGGGGAAGCATCGACTCCACCGTGGTGTGCGAAAAATTTGGGAACACTTGGAACAGGTATACTCTGAGATTACAGCGGAGTTCGGGAGGTTCCGGACTGACGCGGAGGACCCAAAGGTGAAAAGTGAGTTGGAACTGGCAGTTTTGGGAGCCGGTTATTGGATTGAGCACACCGACAACACGGTTGAGCTTTTTGGGGAGAAAAAGTTGTGGACATGTGTATCTTCAGATTACAGCGGAGCTCAGGAGGTTTCGGGCCGGTGCGGAGACCCCGAAGGCAAAAAGTGACTTGAAGTTGGCTAAAATTAATTAATTAATTAATTTAATTAATTTTGCTGATGGTGGTTGTAGCCTGTGATGAATGGAGAAAAGAGAAAGAATGCGCCTGTGATGAATGGAGAAAAGAGAAAGAATGCATGAGATATTTATAGGTGCATTTAATGTAGCCAACCACCGCCTTTATTGCACCCCCCTAATTAATTTTTCCTCCACGTCATCACCATCATCTTCTTCATATGTTGAAACAGAGGAAGTAAGTAGAAACAGAGGAAAGAAAAGAAGAAGGAGAAGGAGAAGAAGAAGAAGAAAAGAGAAGAGGGAAAAGAAGGAAATGGGAGAGGAGTCTGTGTGGGCCTGCAGCTATGAGCCAAGAGGAGCCGAGTGGAGCGCGCGTGTGTCGGGCGTCATGCAAGTAAGTGCAGTTTTTAGAGAGAGAGAGAGAGAGAAAGCTTCATTTTTTTCGGTTTCTCTTATGGTTTTCTTGGATTTTTCTTGTTGGATTTGTATGGATTTTGAGTGGTCCTGGCGGTTCGGACTTCTGGTCCGAGGTGGTGCGGGCGCGGCACCTGGCGCTTCGCAGGCTGGCACGGGCGCGCGCTGCACACAGCGCATAGCGACAGCGCGCTGCGCGCAGCGACCGCGCGCTGCGCGCAGCGACCGCGCGCTGCGCACAGCCCGCAGCGCGCAGCGACAGCGCGCTGCGCGTAGCGACCGCGCGCTGCGCACAGTGCGCCGCGGGCGCACGCTGCGCACAGCACGCAGCGACAGCGCGCCGCGCGCTGCGCGCAGCAGGCCACGTGGCGGGCCCAGACGCCGCGCGGCGGGCCCGGGCGGTGCAGCGGCGGCAACGCAGCGGTAGCGGCGGCAGCTCTGGCGCAGGGAGCGTTCGTGTGAGCGCGCGCGCGGCATTTTCGACGCCCGAGGTTGTCTCTATGCCGTCGGACGTGCGTTTTTTTCGCAGTGCTTGGCTGATATTGGTTTATCTCCCCTTTTCTTGCTGTTGGTAATGCAGATTTTGGTGCCACTTGACCGATGGGGATGTCTCCAATGCACGGAGCCGCGGTAGCTTGGAGGCAAGGTGTGTGCTGGGGTGTGTATGCTTTGTGGTGGATTTTGTTGAATGGAGTAATGGAATGTAGTTGGCCTTGTGCTGTTGTAATGGAGGACTTAGTGTAAGCTGTGAGCAATTTGGGCCATATGGAATTTATTTTTGAGGCTATGGATATTAATTTTTGTATGCATTGCAGGATTTGTATTATGCTGTGTTTGTGTGAGTGTGTGTTGGGGACTTAAGAGATTTGTGAAAGTGAGCTTTCATTTGGGGTGACTTTGTGTGCATAAGAGTTTGGAAGGTGCTGGTGGGTTTTATGTGGATACTTGGAGCTTGCAATTGTGTGTGAGTTATATGTTTAATTATGATGGAATTAAATTATGCACATTAGTAGTATGTAAAGGTGGAATTAAGGGATTGTGTATATGTGGACTTTAATTAATTGTGTGCAACTGGAGATTCCTTGTGAGTGCTAAAATAGTGTATTGTGGATTACTTATGCTGAAGAACATGGCTTGTATGTTGTTCTTGAACTGTGGGATTTTGATGGTGATTATGGTATTCTTAAGCTTTGGTATGCACCGAGTTTTGCCCTTGGAGTGAGCTGGAGGGTACACGGATTTTTGTGAGAACTTGGAGAATTTATTGGTTTCTTCCGAGGATTTTTTCCGTGATTTGCGGCACGATTTCCGAGGTTTCGTCAGTTCGTGGTTTCGGCACTTCCCCGACTTCAGCATTGCTTGCGGAAAGCGTTCCAGGTGGGTTGGAATTCTCCAAAATTTATGAAATGCCCTCTAATGCTTCTGTAAGCATATTGATCATGTTTAGCTTATTTATCATGTATTGATCGTAATTAGCTGATTTATTATATATTGATAAATCTGATAGTTGCTTAGAAAATTGTAGAATGACATTCTTGAGCCCCTGACATTTTTAGTTTGATCTAGAGGTTATTTGACACTAGACTGCAAGTTCATTTGAAATTCAGGCTGCATCTGGACCTTCATATATTTTTAGTGCCCCGTTTTAAGTAAAACTCCATTTTCAAAAGGGTTTTTAACTATTGAGAACATTATGAATGGTCCAGATTGTTCGAATTGATTGTGTACTCGCGCCAGAGGGCCGAGGATATTTTTAGAGCATCGTCTGTCGAGTTCTAGTGTCATGAGAGTTCTTCTTCCTTGTTGGGATCATGGGTTGTGTTTATGATTTAGTGGTGGAGGTAGTTCTCCCACCTAGTTTTGAGGATATTTGGGGTTCTGGCAGATCGAGTCGCGGAGGTTTCCCGACTCAGCCATGGTCGTGCATTATCAGATTGAGTCGTTGAGGGTTCTCCGACATAGCTGTGAGGGTGTTCGGGCTATTCGTGTTTGAGTCGAGGTTCTTTCCCGACTGAGTTGTGTTTTCGAGCTGTGGGATATCGATCTGTTTGATCGTGGATTATAGCCTGCTTGTGCCGCATATTGAGACAGTGAGACAGATGTGATACTTGAGTTCGGTGGGGTCGCTCCCCTCGAGCTACGCCCCGGGTGCGATGATGATACCGAGCCTGACGAGGCTACGATGTGGATATGCGCCTAGTTCATATACTAGTGGTCGCTTGATACCCCTGGCCGAGTTACCATGGGGTCACTTTGTGTGAGATTGAGATAGTCGGGTTAGGACGCCCCACGTAAATCCCGTCCTCTTGTGGATGCGTGGTAGTGGGCAGGTGCGTTCCTAGACGACAGGCGCAGGCTGGACTGAGCCAGTTTTGGCAGTCTTTGAGATTGGGTGATATGAGCGGGTGATTTCATATTATGTTCATAGATGGTTTCTTTCCTTTGAGCATTGATACCGAGGCATCTTAGCAGTAGGACTACACTGCACTATTGGTTGCAGTGTTCAAACGGAATGTGACACCCCCGGAATTTGGATTAGTCCTCTATATAAATGATATAATAGGACTAAATCTCTAACCCGGCTATAGCATTTTGGATGGTAGCAAGATCCAAGAGGAACATGAGAGTTAAGCGTGCTAGAGCTAGAGTAGTTCTAGGATGGGTGACCCCCTGGGAAGTGGGGCGTCACAGTTGGTATCAGAGCCATTCACCAGCCGGAAATGTGAGATGAGTCTCGGCTGAGCCAGGGTTATATAGCGGGTAGAGTGAGGCTCCCCGGCTAATGACCGTTGTGAGTGGAGTGCAGCTCCTCACAAGGTCGGCTAAGGCTAGCGAGACGAGTCTCACATCGCCTGGTGCTTATGAATGTGCTTGAGCCTGACGTGGACGTCAGGGCTTAAAGGGGGGAAGAATGTGACACCCCCGGAATTTGGATTAGTCCTCTATATAAATGATATAATAGTACTAAATCTCTAACCCGGCTATAGCATTTTGGATGGTAGCAAGATCCAAGAGGAACATGAGAGTTAAGCGTGCTAGAGCTAGAGTAGTTCTAGGATGGGTGACCCCCTGGGAAGTGGGGCGTCACACTCACAGTCAGATCTCTCACAGTCGTTGTGAGAGAACGATCTCTCAGTCAGATCTCTCACAGTCGTTGTGAGAGAACGATCTCTCAGTGAGAGATCGTTCTCTCACAACGACTGTGAGAGATCTCTGACTGTGAGAGATCTCTCATAGTGGAGATCTCACTGTAGGTTTTTATATATTAAGGATCCACAAGGATCTAAATAGGTACTATCAAACAACTAGAGGGGGGGTGAATAGGTGTAATACTTTAAAAACAAATCTCAGTGCAAAATAAAAACCAATGCGGAAATAAAAACAGCACATCGAGATATACGTGGAAACTCCAATCCAGGAGAAAAACCACGGGACCAACACGCAATAACAATCCACTAAGAATTGAAGAATAACAAGGTGATTACCGACTCTACGGACTCAAACCCCTCCTTCAAGTTCTTCGGACCTTGCGCTCCACCGATTGTACGTCCACTGCACACGTTCGAATCCACGAACGCCACTCGAATCCACGAGCACACGTTTCGAATCCACGAAACGCCTTCAACACACCGAATCCACGATGCTACGTCGAATCCACGGCGCAAACTTAGCCGATAAGAATATTGGCTTCGATGGTGATCCTTTGCTTAGATTATCATTGAGGAACCGTAGATGGAATCTCTAAGCAAAGACTAGATCAATTCGACAAAGGATAGATCTTGGAAGAAATGTCGAATTGACCTAAAAGAGGCTAAAGAGAAGAACGGTAAAAACCAGCCTCTAGGGTTGCTCTCGAGTGTTTCTGAATTGATCGGTAAGTATCGAGAAACCCTAAGTATCTATTTATAAGCCTTGGAAACTAATCAGAGTCGGTTTAGGAAACTTTTCCCGAGATGACATTGTGTACCGGTACCAAATAACGTGTTCCGGTACTCAATGGTGCAAAACACAGATTTTTCTATTGTGTTCCGGTACCCAAGTATGTGTTCCGGTACGCAATGCAAATTACAGAAAATTCTGTGTCGGGTTTGAGGAACTCAAAGTGTGGTTCCGGTACTCAATGTAAAAGCTGATTTTTCCAAGATAAGCTTTATCCAAAACAGACCTAGTACCGGAATCCAAACTTAAAATAAGTTGTAAGTTAAAACCAAGTTCCTAAAACCATGTCTAAATCGAGTTTCAATAATTTCCTGATTCCAATTATTATAAATGTACTTAAATCACCATGATTTAATTAACCATACCTGAGTGTTATCTTGAGCTCATGTTGAATCTTCAATGAGTCTTCGAAACCTGATTTGACAATTTGATCCCTTTAAGATTCCGACTCAACTCACCGACTCAACTCACGAAATATGCCAACACAAAAAGCCGTAACAATCTCCCCCTTTGGCAATTTCGTGACAAAACCCAAAAATACATAAAAACCCTCAAGTCACTCATCTTAAACCAAAAAATGGAAACTCAATGTTATCACCAAAACATTGATTTTCTTTGCGTGAAAGATTCAATAAATACAAATTACATTTGAACCAAACAGTTCTAGAACATACTCTATGACTTAGGACTTGGAGTCTTAAAGTGATGTCATTCCTGCAAAACAAAACTCCAAACAAAATCAAACGTTAGTCGTTAGAAATTAAAATCCTACATTTGATTCGTCTTTCTTTTGGTTCTTTTGTTTTTCGGCTCTTTTGTTTTGTGGCTCTTGTTCTCAATCTTTTCTTTATCTCCCCCTATCTTGAGCATCTCCGTTCTCCGTTCTCCCCCTTTATGATACGTCCATCTCATTTTCGTTCTCCCCCTTTTTGTCACAAATTGTCAAACGGTTAATACAGACAAAAAGAAACATACTAGAAGGATAAGTTCTTAGTTACATGCCCATTAGAGTTCTTGTTCATCACAAAGTGAAAGGAAACTGAAAACCAAAAACAAGAAGGAAAAGAAATCACTCATCCTCATTTGAATCATCATCATCATCATCATCATGTGATGTTGGTCCATGCGATGTACTCGGTGCAGTTGCTCCAGTGACCACATCATCATGTTTGCACCCAAGGATATCGAAGATCTTCTTTAAACCATCCTCAAGTTTCTTGAAGCCTTGCTCCATCATTTTCTTTAAAGAGCGAACATCCCGATGCAAAGTTTGAAGTGTTACTACCTCATCTGGTTCAGGAGATTCTTGACGAGGCGGTGCACTCGGAGTCGCTTCACTTGCATAGCCTTTTGTATGCCCAAATGTCTTCAAAGTGCTAATTGACTTGGCTAAGGTGATTCCATCAATTGCCCCCAAGCCGTAATCATATTTGGCATAAGAAATGTCAACTCTGTGGTCTTCCAGAATACGAGTTATCAAAATTGGATACGAAAGAAGCTCACGTCGACTTGTTCCTTCAATGACATGTACCATTTGCTGCCAAATAAGAAATGGAATATTGATGTTAATTCCATTTGCACTTTCCGGGTGACCAAGGAAAAAGAGAAGTAGCAGTCGATCCCATCGAATCCTTTTGGTCCCCAATGTGGGCAACAGGTTGTAGCATATGATTAAGGACAGAATATGGTACTCTGGTTTTAGGTCCTTTAATTCAACATACGACCTGTTAGTAAAAGTTCCTGACTTGCAAATAGAGTTTACAACGATATCCCAATGGGTGTGATGTTGGAAGTCACCATCAGTGTAATACAGACCAGAAGTGTCAACAGCTAATCCAAGATTTGCACCAATTACTGCTGGAGTAATGTCAAACTTGATGTCCTTAACTATTGTTTCAACGACGAAAGCCCCTGTGTCATGGTCTTTTTGAAGTATATTAGCTCTCATGTAGAACTCCCTGATGATCTCCACACAAAAACCCATTTTAGGTTGAACTCTGCTAAGTGGCCGAATATGACTTCTTTCCAAAAGCCTTGCAAAGTCTGGCACTTCACGACATAGCTCGCTAAAATTAACGTTGTGACACCCCCGGAATTTGGATTAGTCCTATATATAAATGATATAATAGGATTAAATCTCTAACCCGGCTATAACATTTTGGATGGTAGCAAGATCCAAGAGGAACATGAGAGTTAAGCGTGCTAGAGCTAGAGTAGTTCTAGGATGGGTGACCCCCTGGGAAGTGGGGCGTCACAAACGTGTCGCTCTCCAATGCATGTACGGTTTGCAAATATGGCACGGCGTTTTGCACTCACATGCTGTTCACCTTCATCAACATTTGATCTCCGTTGAGAGCGCTCGCGTATTACCGGTCCACCGGTACTTCTACGCGGAGGAGAATCCGCACCTTTCTTTTTCCTAGGAGCCATAGGTACTTTTCCCTTTCCTTGAACAGATTCTTCTTCATATTCTGAGGAATGTTCAGATTCCGAGCTAGTCGAATCTTCATTGCGTGATCGTTTCGTGGTCTTTTTCTTTCCAGAACCGCGACCACGTCCACTTCCATTGGCCATTAAGATCACAAGTGCAAGTAGCCACGAAAATGCCATTTCCTACAAAGAACACAATGTACTATGATTTGATCTTATAGGAAGGCTTAAACATGTTTAAGAAACATTCTAAACATGTCACAATTGATGATTCATCATTTAAAATCCATTTACATTGAAAGCCCTAATTTTTAATTTTCTCTATGTTAAGAACATATACAAATGATAGATTCAAGCATATAAGCATGGAAACATGAATCTAATTACATAGAAAGCAACCATTTATGTTCTAAACATGAAATAGGGGTGATTTATACAAGAGATTTCATTTGGATTAAGGATCAACTCAAAAATTTCTAAATAAAACATCAAAACCTAAAAACTAGGGTTTTGAAACAAAAGAAAGCAAGATTAATGAAGAAACTTACAAATTAAAGCAATAAATCACTTGATCTTGATGAAAAACCCCTTAGAGAAGTTTTAGAGAGAGAGAGAGAGTGTGTTTTGAAATGGGAGAAGTGAAATAAAACTCATGAGTTTCAGAATATAAGAAAATCCAGATTGAGTACCGGTACTAAAAGTCGTGTACTGGTACGCAGTGTAAAATCTGAAAATCCTTCGTTCGGGTTCCGGATTGAAAACATGGCTGATCCGGATCCGCAAATTTAGTTCCGGTACTAAACATGGAGTACCGGTACACAAGTGAAAAAACAGAAAATTTCACGTTCGGGTTCCGGATTGGATTTTCTGATCCGGAATCTTGGCTCCGGTACTAAACATCATGTACCGGTACACCAGAGCCAAAAAGCAAAAAATTTCTTGAAACAAATTCAAATTTTGAAATCTTTTCAAATACCGATTTGTATACCATCAAGAAATCCATTTAAGTGTTTTGAAAAACAATGAATTCACATAGATGTCATTCAATCCAATTAATTATAAAAATTAAAAAAATTTACTCCGAAATCATGAAAAACAAAGATAAAACATTATAAACCATTTTTTATGTTATATTCGTCAAACATAAGTCATCAAAAATAATCTTGAGATCCAAAGTCTATCAAGATGTAACGGATTTACAATGATGACTTACAGAGATTTCCAAATGACATCAATTTTGAATTTTACCCTTCTAAATTGAGATATGCACTAAAATACCTAAGGGTGGTGGCTCTTTGAGCATCTTTAAACTATCCCACCTTATACCAACCAGGAGATTAATCAAGATAAGAACTTTGAATATAAATCTCCGAATGCTTCATCTAAAAAAATATTCAAAAATATTTTTCAAGCATCCATAACATGTGGTAGCTTCACACACTAACCGGACGACCGGGGTGGCAGCTCTTGTCACGCCCCGGGGGTTTCATTAAGCGGAAGACGACCCCTGAAAAGATTTGAATTGGCGTATATATATTTTTTTTGAAACCAAACTCCCCGGTGCGTGCCCAGACCCGCCGCATATACAAATTCACTCTGCGAACGGGCAGAGTCTCATTTGTATATGCACGGCGTCCCGAATACAACAACCATGCAACTATCACTTTAACCACACTAGTTCAACAGTCGGATACATACAATTAATTTCCATAAGTATTAATGAGGCCGACAAGTTTTGAAAGGATAAATCCACAAGTTTTAAAACGGTGCCCACACGGCACCCAGGTTTTTAAAACAAGTTTCGCAATCCATAAATCCACAGGATTTTAAAATGGGGCCCACACGGCACCCAGATTTTTAAAACAGTTTTTGAAATGTTTTCCTTTTCTTTTCTTTGGTAGTTTAAAAACGGCCAGTCGGGAAAAGCAAAACGACCACCCACAAAGATAATAAAAGGATAGTCCAACATCCACATCGACCCCACAAGGGTATCGCAATCCACATAGTAAGCTACTACTAAGTAATGAAATGAGCAGAAAAGGGATTCTAAGAGTGTACCCACCTGAAGCGCGAAGAAGAAGATGTGCGGAAACTCCAGTTAAAACACTCCCTTGTGCCCGAAAAAGATCTACAGTAAAAATTATCGTTAAAAATATCGTCGCGGTTAAAAACACTCAAAAACGGGGCGAAACGGGCCAAAAACGGAGTTTCTGGACACTTAGGCAGAAGACTGGTGCACGGGTCCAAGCGTGGACCGGGTTCACGATGCAGGACAGCCGCGGCACAGACCGGGAGCACGCCGCAGCGGTGGACCGCTGCGGCATGGGCCGGGCCGCGCACGGGCGGAAGCGCGAGCCGGGTCCACGCGATTGGGCTGCGGAGGCGTGCACCGAGTGCACGCCGAAACGGTGGGCCGCGCGACCTGGCGCACGCATTCGTGCGCCGGGTCCGCGTCCTTGGGCCCGGTATCCGTGCACCGGGAGCACGCCAGGTCTGGTGGACCGCGTGGCCTGGCGCACGCAACTGTGACGCCCCACTTCCCAGGGGGTCACACATCCTAGAACTACTCTAGCTCTAGCACTCTTAACTCTCATAACCTCTTGGATCTTGCTACCATCCAAAATGCTATAGCCGGGTTAAGAGATTTAGTCATATTATATCATTTATATATAGGACTAATTCAAATTCCGGGGGTGTCACATTCTTTCCCCCTTTAAGCCCTGACGTCCACGTCAGGCTCAAGCACACTCACAAGCACCAGGCGATGTGAGACTCGTCTCGCTAGCCTTAGCTGACCTTGTGAGGAGCTGCACTCCACTCACAACGGTCATTAGCCGGGGAGCCTCGCTCTACCCGCTATATAACCCTGGCTCAGCCGAGACGCATCTCACATTTCCGGCTGGTGAATGGCTCTGATACCAACTGTGACGCCCCACTTCCCAGGGGATCACCCATCCTAGAACTACTCTAGCTCTAGCACGCTTAACTCTCATAACCTCTTGGATCTTGCTACCATCCAAAATGCTATAGCCGGGTTAAGAGATTTAGTCCTATTATATCATTTATATATAGGACTAATCCAAATTTCGGGGGTGTCACAGCAACCGTGCGTCGGGTCCGCGCCCCGGGGTCCGAAAGCCGTGCGCCGGGTGCACGCCGGGTCTGGTGGACCGCGTGGCATGGCGCACGCAACCGTGCGCCGGGTCCGCGCCCCTGGGTCCGGAAGCCGTGCACCGGGTGCACGTCGGGTCTGGTGGACCACGTGGCATGATTCTTCCGGATGAACAGTAATTCGACCCCCTTTCCGGCTCCGGTTGCGACCCCGCGACCCCGGCGACTACGGCGACGACCCCGCGGACACGACAACGGCGGCGGCGGCCTCCCGTTTGACAACGGCGACGGCGGCCTCCCGTTCAACAACCCACGACATCGACAAAAAGGAAAACCTCAGACCGAAAATAAACGAAAAGACCCGAACCGCTTACCTCGTTTTCGCCGGTAAGGAAGGAGTAAGGGAGAGGATCGTCCCGTTCTCGTCGCTTCGTTCCTTCACGCCCGCTGTCGGATGGTGGGGAGAAGGTAGGAGAAGGGTCGGGGTTCTTCCTCGGAAAAGCCCTAAAGTGCGTCTCGAATGTGGTGAGAAGTGGGAAAGGAAACCTAATCCCCAAACTTATCACCTAAAGATCAAGTACGAACCCGAGTCCAAAATTTACCTCGCAAAGCGTGCTAATCGCCCCACCACCTTTCTGATGCACCCGAAACCGTTAATAACTTCGAAAAATTATTCTGGGAGGTCCCGGAGTCGGAATTCAAATCCGATCGCACCGCCGCTCATCATTTTGCGGCCCCTACCACCTAAAAAAACCCGCAAGCCCCGACGATCAGCCCAAAAATTCTCGAATTTCAACCCCCTCCCTAACAACTAAGAAGATCCAATTAAGATCAAAATGAAAAATTGGAGGGTCGAGGGACCACCAAATCAATAAAATAACCCACTGACATAAAAAGATAAAAAGTTCGATCACAGTAGGATCCCGTCCGATCACCTCGAAAAGCGTGCTGGCCACTTAGCACGGAAACTGGTGCACAACACAGAGGCAAACGCTTTGACCCCCATTCCGGGAGATCCATAAATCGGAATCCGAATCCGATCGCTTTGCCGTTCTCCGTTTTCCGAGCTCAAATGCGGAAAAATACTCGCGGTCCAGGCCCAGTCCATTGCTGAAAACACCGTGAAGAGTCTCCCCAACAATCCCGTCATGAAACGAAGGTATACAAAGGCATCGGAACGCAAGAGTACTACATCACTCACCACTTAAAAGATGTTTCGTCCTCGAAACTTAACCCTGGTCCGCAACGAATAAATCTGGGTAGCACTCCCTCATCTTTGACTCCAGTTCCCAAGTCGCTTCACGTTCTTCCTGGCTGCTCCACAGCACCTTCACATGGGGGATCGTCCGGTTGCGCAATCCTTTCTGTCCTCTCGTGCTGAGATCCGCACCGGTGTTCCGTCGAAGCTCAAGTCCTCTCTAAGCTAAAAAAAAGTGACCATCCATCACCCAAATCAAGTACGTAGGTTCGAAGCATATCTTCGAGAATCTAGATCGCTCGCTCGGACTACCCGTCGGTCTGGGGGTGAAACGCCATGCTGAAGTGTGGTTTAGTCTCTAGAACTTGTAGTAATCCTTGCCAAAGGTTCGACACAAGCTGAGTATCTCTAGCCCACGTCGTATGGATGGGTGGGAGAAGAGCCGACTTCGTCAATCGATCTACTGTGACTCAAACCGCATCGCGTCCTTGAACATCTTCGTGTCACCCGGATGCGCCGTATAGGGGGCGCAGTGCGCCTCTAACAGTATCTCCTCTTTCAACTCTGGCAGCTCTGGTAAGCAATTTCGCCCTCGAAAACGTGTTCCGTCGTTCGCACTCGCCGAAGAGTCGCTCGCGTGGTCAGGGGGGTCTTGTCTCGAATAAGTTGTATCTGTGCGCCTGTTTTCTGACCTTCTAGGGTTGGCTCGACCATCAACGACAACAGTCGCGCGACAGTACCGGTCCTGCTGAGTACTCGCGCTCATCGGTTTCCCCTCCCCCCGGTTTGACCCTTTCTGCTCACAACATCCGCTACTACACTTGCTTTTCCCCTGGGTGATACTGAATGGACAAGCCGAGTCCTTCAGCAACTCCAACCAATGCCTCTGCCGCAAAATCAAATCCTTCTCTGTGAACAAAACTCAAGGCTGTGGCGATCCGAAAACCCATCACGATAAACTCCAAATGGTGGTGTCTCCAAAGTTTTAAAATGAAGACGACTGCTGCCAATTCCGGGTCGTGTGTCGGGCAGTTCCGCTCATATTCTCGGTGATTCCCGTTGCTGACACAGTGTGCCCCAAACGATCAACAATCCAAAACGCTCCCAAACTAAGCCTCAAGGCTAAGCCTTGGTCACGGGAAGCTGGCGACACAACCCACAAGGTAAGGTCCTACCTCCGTCCTGGCACCGACGGGGTGCGACGCTCTAAATTGGCACTAACTCTCGGTCCCAAACCGTTGCCCCACCAAGTACCGGGCATCGAAACGAGCGGTAACCCTCCAGACCAACAGTGACACTCCCAACTAGGAGAAAATCTAAGCTCTAGGTTCGCTCAACAATGACCTCTAGGTACCAAAGACTATCCATCTGAAACCTAAAGGGTCAGAAGAAGACAAGCAACGAAACCAGCGAGAAGAACCCTGTCAAAAGTTGCCTAGGTTCACCAAACGCACTCGAGGGATCACACGCCAACCCACCAATAGGACAGCCTAACCGGCCCTCTAGCGCAGAACACAGGAACCCGACCCAAAGCGACCTGGCACCACCAGCGTCGAAAGTTAAACCCCCCAATAAAAGTCGCCACCTACGCACACTTGTGCTAAGCAAGGCACGACTTCTCTAACCAAAAACGAGCCCGAACGAGGAAGATTTACCAGCCCCGGTGGTCTCCCTTTCTAACCCAAAGGAGCCCCCGAGACCCCATCACGACGATCTCTACGGCCATCGCAGTGTCTACGGTGAAAAGCCATACTATGGGTAACAATCATAGGGGAAGAATCCTCATTCCCACCCATACCTTGCCAATGGTGCAAAAAAAACGGCAGACTACCCGCTAAAAACCAACACCCGAAGACCTAGAAGGTACAAGCTTAGACCAACGGCTGTCCAGTTACCCACGACCGACAAACAGCCGACCACTAACAAACACCGATGGGTTGCACTACCACCCGTCACTGCTACAGACGACGACCCGAACGTCGGCAGAGGAAGGGGTTCGGAAAAACAAAAGCTGGCGCAACGATCTGCCGTGCCAACAGCCGCACCAAGTGCATAAACATCGTCAGCAGACCCATCGTGTCCTATGCTGGTTGCCTAATCCATTAATTCGTAGCAACCATCAAGGCCCCGGCGGCACCCGGCCTCGACCCCAACCTCCAAATCACCCCGACTACACTAGCACGACACCCGAGCTAAACCGGAAAACAAAACTCAACAGTCCCACACTCTCGCATCTCTACGCAATCATACCCTGATCATTTCATTAGTTAGTAGCCAGTGGAAATGTGCTCCTGTGGATGTTGGACAGCGACTACTGTGGTTAAAGCTGTTTTGTCTCTGATACCATCTTAATCTGTCACGCCCCGGGGGTTTCATTAAGCGGAAGACGACCCCTGAAAAGATTTGAATTGGCGTATATATTTTTTTTTTGAAACCAAACTCCCCGGTGCGTGCCCAGACCCGCCGCATATACAAATTCACTCTGCGAACGGGCAGAGTCTCCTTTGTATATGCACGGCGTCCCGAATACAACAACCATGCAACTATCACTTTAACCACACTAGTTCAACAGTCGGATACATACAATTAATTTCCATAAGTATTAACGAGGCCGACAAGTTTTGAAAGGATAAATCCACAAGTTTTAAAACGGTGCCCACACGACACCCAGGTTTTTAAAACAAGTTTCGCAATCCATAAATCCACAAGATTTTAAAATGGGGCCCACACGGCACCTAGATTTTTAAAACAGTTTTTGAAATGTTTTCTTTTTCTTTTCTTTGGTAGTTTAAAAACGGCCAGTCGGGAAAAGCAAAACGACCACCCACAAAGATAATAAAAGGATAGTCCAACATCCACATCGACCCCACAAGGGTATCGCAATCCACATAGTAAGCTACTACTAAGTAATGAAATGAGCAGAAAAGGGATTCTAAGAGTGTACCCACCTGAAGCGCGAAGAAGAAGATGTGCGGAAACTCCAGTTAAAACACTCCCTTGTGCCCGAAAAAGATCTACAGTAAAAATTATCGTTAAAAATATCGTCGCGGTTAAAAACACTAAAAAACGGGGCGAAACGGGCCAAAAACGGAGCTTCTGGACACTTAGGCAGAAGACTGGTGCACGGGTCCAAGCGTGGAACGGGTTCACGATGCAGGACAGCCGCGGCACAGACCGGGAGCACGCCGCAGCGGTGGACCGCTGTGGCATGGGCCGGGCCACGCACGGGCGGAAGCGCGAGCCGGGTCCACGCGATTGGGCTGCGGAGGCGTGCACCGAGTGCACGCCGAAACGGTGGGCCGCACGACCTGGCGCACGCATTCGTGCGCCGGGTCCGCGTCCTTGGGCCCGGTATCCGTGCACCGGGTGCACGCCAGGTCTGGTGGACCGCGTGGCCTGGCGCACGCAACCGTGCGCCGGGTTCGCGCCCCGGGGTCCGGAAGTCGTGCGCCGGGTGCACGCCGGGTCTGGTGGACCGCGTGGCCTGGAGCACACAACTGTGCGCCGGGTCCGCGCCCCTGGGTCCGGAAGCCGTGCACCGGGTGCACGCCGGGTCTGGTGGACCGCGTGGCCTGATTCTTCCGGATGAACAGTAATTCGACCCCCTTTCCGGCTCTGGTTGCGACCCCGCGACCCCGGCGACTACGGCGACGACCCCGTGGACACGACAACGGCGGCGGCGGCCTCCCGTTTGACAACGGCGGCGGCGGCCTCCCATTCAACAACCCACGACATCGACAAAAAGGAAAACCTCAGACTGAAAATAAGCGAAAAGACCCGAACCGCTTACCTCATTTTCGCCGGTAAGGAAGGAGTAAGGGAGAGGATCGTCCCGTTCTCGTCGCTTCGTTCCTTCACGCCCGCTGTCGGATGGTGGGGAGAAGGTAGGAGAAGGGTCGGGGTTCTTCCTCGGAAAAGCCCTAAAGTGCTTCTCGAATGTGGTGAGAAGTGGGAAAGGAAACCTAATCCCCAAACTTATCACCTAAAGATCAGGTGCGAACCCGAGTCCAAAATTTACCTCGCAAAGCGTGCTAATCGCCCCACCACCTTTCTGATGCACCCAAAACCGTTAATAACTTCGAAAAATTATTCTGGGAGGTCCCGGAGTCGGAATTCAAATCCGATCGCACCGCCGCTCATCATTTTGCGGCCCCTACCACCTAAAAAAACCCGAAAGCCCCGACGATCAGCCCAAAAATTCTCGAATTTCAACCCCCCTCCTTAACAACTAAGAAGATCCAATTAAGATCAAAACGAAAAATCGGAGGGTCGAGGGACCACCAAATCAATAAAATAACCCCCTGACATAAAAAGATGAAAAGTCCGATCACAGTAGGATCCCGTCCGATCACCTCGAAAAGCGTGCTGGCCACTTAGCACGAAAACTGGTGCACAACACAGAGGCAAACGCTTTGACCCACATTCCGGGAGATCCATAAATCGGAATCCGAATCCGATCGCTTTGCCGTTCTCCGTTTTCGGAGCTCAAACGCGGAAAAATACTCGCGGTCCAGGCCCAGTCCATTGCTGAAAACACCGTGAAGAGTCTCCCCAACAATCCCGTCATGAAACGAAGGTATACAAAGGCATCGGAACGCAAGAGTACTACAGCTCTTTCCCACATGTGGTGGTAGTTTTCACACTCCTTTCGGATGTAACTCTTTCTACATCTTTTGCAATTTATTTCATTACCTTTGTAAGAAAATACAACCTCTTATGTGAAAGAATTAAATCTCAAATTTTAGTCTATCGGTTGTCTCATGTTTATCACAAAGAACTCACACAACCGAGATAGATTAATCATCTAAAGATCACACATGATTACTAAAATTTGATGAATATAATTATCAAAAACTCTTATAATGAAGTATCTTCAAGAATTATGATTATGGAGTAAAGTTGATAATTCATATAAAATTAAATTGGAGTGATTGAAAATGAAACCCTTTTTATTTAATGCACTTGTTCGTTAAAACCCTTTTGTTCAAAAACAAAACATAAAAACGAAGAGCATTGAAAACATGTAATGCAGAGATTCAGAAAAATATGAAAGGAAAAATCAATCAAAGCATTACATACAGTCATAAGCTATTTAGAACTTAAGACAAGGAAAGATATCACCTTTCCGAATCCAAAATCGTCGGATTTTGGGTTGTCTTGATTCATTGTGGTTGGGAGATGATAGCTTTGACTGTTGATCCACCTTAGGTCTTTGCCTCGCAATGATCCACTTGTATGATTGATGTTGTGGCTCGGACCTTTGGTGGATTGAGTGAACTCCTTCGACTTGATGAGTCTTTTGATTCCGTTGAGTTCGCTCCGTAGATGAAGTTGCCGAAGAATTCCTCTTTCTCTTTTTCGGGCACAACTTCATCAAGTGTCCTTCAAGTCCACATTGGTGACAAGTTCTTCCTTTTAATTTAGTTGTGGAACTTGAAGCCTTCACAGTTTGGTTCTTTTTAAATCCCAAACCAACCTTGCTAGTTTGACGTAATCCGGACATACAATCAAGTTTTTTTCGAACCGGTTGAAAGCCTTTGTATGTCGGATTTAAGTTGATGAACTTGCTTGGTCAAAACTTGGTAGGTGACATGAATCTCTTCAAACTGTTTTTCTAGAAAACCAATCTCGTCCATATATGATTTAGCGTTTGTCTCCGATTGGTTTAGCTTTTCTTGGAGGATTTTATTGTTATCCAATAAACGTTCTCGTTCCTCCTCGAGATCATGAAGTTTTATCTTTAAAGCATGATTCTCGTCTTTAGCCTCTAGTCGTTGCTTCCTCAACTTCTAGATATGCTTGGCCATCTTCTTATATTCCGCAAGAAGTTGTTGATATGCCTCAACGAGTTCTTCTTTACCCGACTCCCCCTCACTTGATGACTCTCCATCGGATGTTGATGTTTCATACAAAATCAAAGGAGCATAGTCAGTGATTAGAGATGATAAGCAAAAATTAGAAGAGGGAATTTGAGAAGCATGTAAGGCAACGACTTTTTCCTCTTTACTTGAGGTCAATTCATTAGAAGTAGAATCGTCCCAAGTTTTCGCTTGCAAAGCCTTCTTTTTATATGATTTCGGAGAAGGACAATCCGTTGAAATATGGCCGTAGCCTTTGCATCTATAACATTGGATTTCCCCTTCGAATTCATCTTTTTCCTTAGAAGGTTTTGCAGAGCTTTTGAGGTTAGAGGATTTAGAACCCGATGATCCTTTAGATGGTTTCGAGGATGAAGATCCATCGGTTCGATTCTTCCAAAACTTCCGACGAAATTTCTTTATGATCCGCGCCAATTGTTCTTCAAAATCGGCAAAAGAGGTTTCATCGTCGGAACTTGATTCGCCATCTTCTTCCTTTGTTGAATTGAATGCAATACCTGTAAGCTTAGAAGAAGACTTGGAAGAAACTTGATTAGTAGGAAAAGTCATCTTATAAGTTTGTAAAGCATCTACTAATTCCTCTACTCTCATCTCATCCGGATGACTAACGGTTTCAATGGCGGCAACCTTTGCCCTAAACCGTTCCGGAAGAGTCCGAATTATCTTTCTTACAACTTTCGACTCTGGGATCTTTTCTCCTAAATTAGCACAAGTGTTGATTATATCTTGAAGTCTTGTGTAATAATCAGTAAATAATTCATGCTCATCCATATGAATAGAGTCAAATTGACTTGTAAGCATCTGGAGCTTTTGAATTTTTACTAGATTAGTACCCTCATGTGTAATTTTGAGAATATCCCAAATCTCCTTTATAGTTTCACACGCGGAAATTCGTGTGAACTCAGTCGAGGAAAGAGAATTAAATAAAGCGTTCATACATTTCCCATTGTAAGAAGAACTTTCGAATTCCTCTTTGGACCATCTAGAGCGAGGTTTTGGGGTAGTAGAATTGTCACGCCCCGGAGGTTCTAACAGAGCGAAAAACGTACCCATTTTTTTTTCTAAAACATTTAAATGAACCATGCCTCCGGCGCGTATCAGACCCGCCGCATATACAAATTCACTCCCCAAACGGGCGGAGCCTCCTTTGTATATGCACGACGTTCCCAACAAGTCGAATACTTTAACCATTCCAATCATGATAATCAAAGAGGAGAGAATATATCAAATCATACCATCACCGCTATCTTAGAAGACTATAGCATAAACCCATGGGTTTTGAAAATCAGTGCCCACTCGACACCCAGTTTTCTAAAACGTTTTCGCAAACTCTTTGAGCGGCCTTTAACTTGAAAGGACAAATCCACGGGTTTTAAAATCGGTGCCCACACGGCACCCGCTTTGAAAATCACTTTTGAAACCGGGTTTGCATTTGGAAATCAGCCGCAATTACACATCCTAACATTTACCAAATAGTTTATTGGAAATCACCATTCCAACATCCATCAGAAACCACAGTCAATGTATCACAGTTTAACTAACCACAGTAATTAAATAACCGAAAGTAAATAAAATGACGTATCATTTACTAGCCCTCATGGCTAGGGTCCTCTAACCGATCCCTCACCGTCGTCCCGAACTCGACCCCTACTCGAACCTGTCACAGTGTGGGTTGTCAGTGACTGATAAAGTAGAAAGATATATTTGTAAATGCAAAAACAGAAAGAACACACCGAACCACCGGAGCATTTACTTTTCCCCTCCCCCTCTCATGTATTGCTAAATCCCTGTCGAAATCTCGCTGGGCACCTGCCCCAGCTTTCAGAATGTTTTGGGCCCCAACCCCAATACCGTACTTATCTTCTTGGTGCCTCCAACCCCTCCACTGCCCAAGTAGCAGTCGCCTCTCCTTGAGGGGTCCCCACTAACCTCCCCTTGTGGGGTACACGGGTAAATGACTTACCATCTTTCCGGAAAAATACACCCTGTGCAGTGGCCAAACTGCCGGTGTGCGTATAAGCAATATGAGCGTAAGAGTAGCCTTGCGACCTCAGCCGCTTTAGTCAGAAAAGTATATCGATCCTGCGACCGCAGCCGCTTTGATTAGCATAATAAAAGGGATTCACATGCTATGGGGTAAGTCAATTCACCAATATGTCTACTTTATCAAAACGAATATTCGGGAACGACACCACGCCGGTAATAACCAAAACTACCCACCTCGATTGTGCGAGAATAGCGTTCCGGAGACCGAACCTTGCTCTCTGTCGACGCCCGGACCTAGAAGTAGTCCCCAAAAGAGCCGCGGTCAGATCAGAAAAGTAACAATAGGCAAACCAAGTCTAAAAGCTCGAAAACACTAATGACCACTAGACCTGGCGGTGTTGCCCGCGAGTGACGAGCAACGCGGCCGCCATCCCTACCCTGCGGCGTTGCGGCCGTGCGACCGCGCGGGCCCCAGCCCCGCGCGGCACTTGCTGCGACCGCGCAGGCCCCAGCCCCATGCGGCGCAAGCCGCAGCCGTGCGGGCACCAACCCCGCGTGGCACACTCCGCAACCGTGCGGTCTTAGCCTCACACAGCGCAAGCCGCGGCCGCGCGGGCACCGGCCCCGCGCGGCACTTGCCATGGCATCAATTGCAGCCGCGCGGGCATGGCCCGGCGTGGCGCCCTCCGCTGCCGCCGCGCGGGCGCCCGCCCGCGCGGCACACAAAGCCGCTGCTGCCGCCACCGCGCGGCATGTAGCCGCGGCTGCGCGGGCATGTGCCCCGCGCGGCGCGCGCTGCTGCCGCCGCCGCGTTCAACCGCGGCCGCGCGGCACCCGCGCGGGCATGAGCCCCGCGCGGCGCGCGTTGCCGCCGCCGCGCGGGCGCCCGCCCGCGCGGCATGCAGTCGCGGCCGCGCGGGCATGTGCCCCGCACGGCGCGCGCTGCCGTCGCCGCGCGGGCGCCCGCCCGCGCGGCATGCAGCCGCGGCCGCGCGGGCATTTGCCTCGCGCGGCGCGCACCTTGGCCGCGCGGGCGCCCGCCCGCGCGGCACTTGTCACGGCCGCGCGGGCACCGCCCCCGCGCGGCACTTACCCTAGCCTCGGCCACGCGGAACCATGGTCCCGCGCGGCATTTGTTGCGACCGTGCGGGCACCGTCCCCGCGCGGCGCGCATCTCGGTTGCGGCGGTGATGCCCTAGGGCTCCGCGGCGACGACGCCTAGGGTAGCGACGACTCCTCCTAAGACTCTGTGAAAACGATCAAAACCCCGGCTTCATCATGCTCGTCGGGAGGATCTAGGTCCTTTCGTCTTCTCCTTCTTTCCCACCGTTTCTTTCCGATTAGGGTTTCGCCTTCTCTTTTTTTTTCTTTTTCGGTTAGGGTTTCACCTTTTTCTTTCTTTCGGGAGAAGTCACCAATTAAATCTTTTATAAGGCAAAAACCACATCGGGTATTAATAATTAATTAATAATTATCAAGTCGTAAGAGATAATTCCATATCTCTTCGAAATGCGTGCCCGATCTTTTGCACGGATTCCGATGCACACTACGGTTACCGCGATCCTCAAAACCCTATTCCGGAGAATCCATACGTCGAATTTCAATCTCTAATTAATTAATTATTTAATTAATCCTTGGAGATAATTCCTTAGAGATAATTCCTCAATTAATTAATGACTCAATTAATTAATTCCTCACTTAATTAATTTCTCAGATAAGATCCTTCGGGATAATTCTTTAAAGATAAATCCCTCCTTTTTCCTCAGAAAGCGTGCCAAATCACTTACGCGGATTTTGATGCACCTCTTGGCTATTGCGATCACTTTCTACCCCTTTCCGGGAGTTCCGTAAGTCGGAATTCGGATCCGATCGCACCGCCGTTCTTCGTTTCCCGAGCTCTATCGCAGAAAAATACCCGCACCTCCAAATTAACGACTTAAGTAAACCCGTTACATTAGTTACTTTAAACGGAAACTTTATTATTAGGAGGTATAAAGCGTTACAAAAGTCTATGATATTACAAGAATTTCCTACTTCCTCAACAGGATGAACCCAACCGTATTCTACGGATTGCCATACCCGCTCATCAATTGCGATGAGAAAAGCTCTCATCCGCACTTTTCAATACGCATAATTAGTCCCATCAAAAAGAGGAGGTCTAAAAATATTACCACTTTCACCCGACATGATAGATAAACCTAAAACCCGCTCTGATACCACTTGTAGGTTTTTATATATTAAGGATCCACAAGAATCTAAATAGGTACTATCAAACAACTAGAGGGGGGGTGAATAGGTGTAATACTTAAAAACAAATCTCAGTGCAAAATAAAAACTAATGCGGAAATAAAAACAGCACACCGAGATATATGTGGAAACTCCAATCCAGGAGAAAAATCACGGGACCAACACGCAATAACAATCCACTAGGAATTGAAGAATAACAAGGTGATTACCGACTCCACGGACTCAAACCCCTCCTTCAAGTTCTTCGGACCTTGCGCTCCACCGATTGCACGTCCACTGCACACGTTCGAATCCATGAACGCCACTCGAATCCACGAGCACACGTTTCGAATCCACGAAACGCCTTCAACACACCGAATCCACGATGCTACGTCGAATCCACGACGCAAACTTAGCCGATAAGAATTTTGGTTTCGATGGTGATCCTTTGCTTAGATTATCATTGAGGAACCGTAGATGGAATCTCTAAGCAAAGACTAGATCAATTCGACAAAGGATAGATCTTGGAAGAACCGTCGAATTGACCTAAAAGAGGCTAAAGAGAAGAACGGTAAAAACCAGCCTCTAGGGTTGCTCTCGAGTGTTTCTGAATTGATCGGTAAGTATCGAGAAACCCTAAGTATCTATTTATAACCCTTGGAAACTAATTAGAGTCGGGGTAGGAAACTTTTCCCGAGATGACATTGTGTACCGGTACCAAATAATGTGTTCCGGTACTCAATGGTGCAAAACACAGATTTTTCTATTGTGTTCCGGTACCCAAGTATGTGTTCCGGTACGCAATGCAAATTACAGAAAATTCTGTGTTGGGTTTGAGAAACTCAAAGTGTGGTTCCGGTACTCAATGTAAACACTGATTTTTCCAAGATAAGCTTTATCCAAAACAGACCTAGTACCGGAATCCAAACTTAAAATAAGTTGTAAGTTAAAACCAAGTTCCTAAAACCAAGTCTAAACCGAGTTTCAATAATTTCCTGATTCCAATGATTATAAATGTACTTAAATCACCATGATTTAATTAACCATACCTGAGTGTTATCTTGAGCTCATGTTGAATCTTCAATGAGTCTTCGAAACCTGATTTGACAATTTGATCCCTTTAAGATTCTGACTCAACTCACGAAATATGCCAACACAAAAAGCCGTAACACTCACATCTAGAGAGTGAGAGAGAGCTCTCTCAGTTAGAGAGAGAGAGAGAGAGGGGGGGGAGAGAGGCTCACAGTAAGAGATCTAGAGAGCGAGAGAGAGCGACGACGATGGCAACCGCAGGCTTCGGCAACGGCGACAATGGGCTTTGTCGACGGCGACAATGGGCTTCGGCGATGGCGACGGTGACAATGGGCTTCGGCACTGTGCGGGAGAGGGGGAGAGGTGGAGAGGGGGAGAAGTACTGTGCGGGAGGGAGAGGGGGAGTGTGACGCCCCACTTCCCAGGGGGTCACCCATCCTAGAACAACTCTAGCTCTAGCACGCTTAACTCTCATGTTCCTCTTGGATTTTGCTACCATCCAAAATGCTATAGCCGGGTTAGAGATTTAGTCCTATTATATCATTTATATATAGGACTAATCCAAATTCCGGGGGTGTCACATTCTTCCCCCGTTTAAGCCCTGACGTCCACGTCAGGCTCAAGCACACTCACAAGCACCAGGCGATGTGAGACTCGTCTCGCTAGCCTTAGTCGACCTTGTGAGGAGCTGCACTCCACTCACAACGGTCATTAGCCGGGGAGCCTCGCTCTACCCGCTATATAACCCTGGCTCAGCCGAGACTCATCTTACATTTTCGGCTGGTGAATGTCTCTGATACCAACTGTGACGCCCCACTTCCCAGGGGGTCACCCATCCTAGAACTACTCTAGCTCTAGCACGCTTAACTCTCATGTTCCTCTTGAATTTTGCTACCATCCAAAATGCTATAGCCGGGTTAGAGATTTAGTCCTATTATATCATTTATATATAGGACTAATCCAAATTCCGGGGGTGTCGCAGGGAGTCGCGATTTTGAAGAGAGGGAAAGCGGGGTGTGTTATTGAAGAAGAAGGCGCTGAACGATTCAACGCCTTTAGCGTTTATGCTAAAGACGCTGAATCGTTCAGCACCTTTCCTTTAGCGTTTGTGCTAAAGACTCTGAATCGTTCAGCGCCTTTAGTGTAATGCTAAAAACGTTGAATCATTCAGCGCCTTTAGTGTCATACTAAAGGCGCTGAATCGTTCAGCGTCTTTAGTAAAATACTAAAAGCGCTGAATCGTTCATCGCCTTCAGTAAAATACTAAAGGCGTTGAACGATTCAGCGCCTTATACATTATACCACAGGTCCTGAGGCCTTGACCAATTTTTGCGAAAATTGGCTAAATCCTCAGTGTACACTCTGAAGGCGGTGAATGGTTCACCGCCTTCACAGAGTTTTGTGAAGGCGGTTAATGATTCACCGCCTTCAGCAAAAACACTGAAGGCGGGTTGCCTATCCAGCGTGGCGCCGAGCTGGCAAAAGTAGAGTTAGTTTTACAAAAAAAAAATTACAGGATTAGTTTGCAAATTTTAAAAAAATTTAGAATTATTTCAAAAAAAAAGTCCAAGCCTGAGAAATGGATTTCTTCTTTTTCTATTTTATCTTTTTCCAAATTAATTGTTCTGAAATTCTATTTTTCTTTATTTAATTTTGTCTATACTTTACTAAGTAAAAATATCTGTACACCTCAATATATATATATATATATATATATATATATATATATATATATATATATATATATATATATATATATATATATATATATATATATATATATATATATATATATTACATCTCATTCATCAAAAAAAAAAAAAAAGAAATTTTTTTTTGTTATTGTATAACTATCAAAAAATTTTCATCCATTGGATGAGTAGAGTATGAGATATATATATATATTTTTAGATATATAAATAGTATTCTTTTAGTTTACTTGAGTAAATTGCATAACTGCTTTCTAAACTTTGGACTAAATTTTATATTGGTCCCAAATGCTCAAGTTCGGCATTATAAATTATAAGGTTAATTTTGTTCATAATATCTTTTAAAATACCGAAAAATAAGATATTAAAAATTGTGAACTTGTGTTTATTTTCTCACATAAATCAGACATAACAAGAATTAAAAATTTTCATGAATCGTATAATTAAGATGTGGGATTTAAAAACCCATCTACTCCCTATAATATTTTTTTTAAAACAAATTAATTTAAAAAGACAATTCTTTTTGCATATTTTATATTAATCCTAAAAATTTAAATTTAGTATAAAAGATAAATTAAGTTATGAATCAACTAATTTCAAAAATATTTAAATAGATTATATATTCAGATAGTTATGATTCTTATATATTATATGGTTAATTTTGTGTGAAATAATATATAATATTAGTCTCAACCGAACTATGCACTATTTTGATATGGTTACTTAATTTTTTAAAATTTTAATTTTACTATTCAACCTTTTAATTTATTTGATTTGAGTCAGTCAATAGCATTTTGACTTCAAAATTTAAATGTGTCATTTATCGTTACTTAGTTAATATATTTTATAAAATTTTTGCAACTATAAATTTATTAAAATAAATAATTAATATAAATTTTAAAATCAAAGTATCGTTGATGATTCAAATCAAACAAATTAAAAAGTTGTATAGTAAAATTAAAATTCCAAAATGATGGATAACTTATTCAAAATGATCTATAGTTAAAATAAGTTTTGTACTGTTTTACTTTTTATTAATATAATTGGATAATTTTTAGGTAAAACCAAACATAGAAATAATATATTTCTATAAATTCCAAAATATGAAGTGAAGTACAGAATTTCCATAAAACAAGAATTCTATCATTAGAATAGATGTCACGCCCGGCCACGAGCAGAAAGCTCCCTCGAAAACATGGCTAGATCTGCTGAATAGATGTCATGCCCGGCCTCGAGCAGAAAGCTCCCTCGAAAACATGGCTAGATCCGCTGTGCGTCCAAGACTCCCTTACGCACACGAAGAAGCGACAATCCACAACAATCAACTTATATAATTAAACAAGAAATTCATACAAATTGGAGAATCAAAGAATGAAAATACTATTCTTTTACAACTATTAATCCAAATGAACTATTACAAATTTTAATTCCAATAATACAAAACCCAAAATGTAATAGTTCCACAAAAGGGTTCCACTTTTAGAAACTAGAACCCAAGGATTCTAAATGAAAAATATAAAGTTGGGAGGTCATAACTATAATTTTTGCATAATAATTAATGAAATTGAATTTGTATGCAAATGGTATGATCATCATGAAAGTGAATTATGATGATTATAATTTTCTAAAGCTAATCGAAAAGGTATAATTTGAAAATGGAAGGCTGAAATCAAAAGATTTATCAAAAAATCGCATGACCGTCAATCCAGTCTAAAAAAGGTTAGCATTTCATGCTCGAAAATTGACAAACTTACAATCAAAACTTCGGGGACTCAGAGCTCCATGAATGCTAAAAATTTAAGTAAGAAATTTTTAGATTTCGAAGATGAATCAGTCGCATGAAGTTTACCATCGCGATCGTAAAACGAGTAAACAACGTTCGGATTCAAAAAGTGCTAATATTTCATTTGAGGAATCACGATGCTTTTTTAGGATTAGGTTGCGAATGTGGTTATAAACGTTCACCTGAATTTTCGAAAAAAATCAAAGGGTTTTAGAGAGGGTTTCTCGCGAGAGAAAAATCGGATAAAAATGTGGAACACATTTTACTACTAGAAGGGAGGGGCATGCTCATGATTTCAGAGGGTTTTGGACTTCGGTGCTATTGCGCCAAAGATATTTCTAAGAAAGAGAGGATCTTTCTTTTCCGAATGAAGCTCTAGCCATCTCTTTTCTCTTCCTCTCATCCCAGCACGCATCTCCATGTCCGACCGCTGACGTCACTGAGCCTATGGCTACCCTGCTCTGACTAATAAGAGCCCACGAGAGCACTTCCTCCCTAGCTCTCTCTCTATGCATGTGGCTAGAGAGATTATCACGGTTCTTGATCTAGGTTTCGACTAAGATCTCCTTCCTCGGCACTTTCTCCAACGAGCGCAACCACCGGAGGGTGGTCCTTTGTAGTCTGCAGCGAGCCCCGATGACCCTGGCCTCCCCCTTGACCCAGATCCATGATGTGGTTTCGAGGAACCAAAGTTGGCCGCAGCTCTAGATTCGTCGTCGCCGTCGCTCCTCGTCGTCGACCACCACATCCCCAGACTACTGCACGTCGGCCATGACCTACCCTGGCCGACGTGCACCTCCCCTGGCTGCCAAAGGTTGGCTACAGGATCCCTGCTCTAGATCTAGCTCGGGCGGGGTCACCTCTTAAATGAGGGTCTTGTTTCGGCCACCCTTGAAGCCGGCGATCTCCGGACAGGTGAGCACGACCTTCCTTAGAACTTATAGGTCCCCATGCTCTCCTTTACAACAATTTGATTGGTCTGGTTTGGTTGGTTTGGTAGTGTTGCTCTTGGGAGTATTACAACCTGAGGTTTAGGTTGCTTTGGCATGCTCTATGGTGCTCGGTTGCACTCCGGATAGTGAGCACGGTGTTTGAAACATCGATGCCTTTCTAGACTGTACCTTTGCTCGGATTATGAAATCACAAAATCGACGGAACATTATAATTGTACTTTATTTATCGCGTGTTGGGTGTTCAACATAATGTCGTTGAGATGCTTTAGCGTCATGGCTGCCCCGGACAACGTGGGTTTAGGTTTAGGATGTTCTTATGCGATGTTCAAAGCCTAGAAAACCTTTTGGTTTGGATCCCGTAGTGATTCGCATGTAAAACGGTAATTTAGTGTATTAATATGGTGATTCGAGCTCCATTTTTGAGGAGCAAGTCTTGCCGCTGTTTGCAGTGGTAGGGAGGTCTCATTGGCTGGTTGGAAGACTCGTTAGTGCAAAATATGGACCAACGAGCGACCATAGATTGGTTCCGAAGTCAAAACGATATTTTTTGAGAACCTGACATGGCTAGTTTTGGAGTTTTCACACTCGGTTTGCACCACTTGGCGTGCGGCTATCCCAACACTCAAAAGAGAGTGTTTTGGGATAGCAAGAATTGTTGGGTGTCGTTTGGAGTGTTTCTAAACACTCCGGGGGCTGAACCGAACCCCCAAATGCGATAATTGGACGATTCAGGTGCGAAATCGTGTCGCGCGAGTTACTGCTATTCGCAAAAGTGATTGGACCTTATTGGCTGGTCAAACTGTGTGGTTTGAGTCGCAATAAGAAGGCTATAGGTGGTTCCGGTGCCAAATTAAGCAACTCGGGAATCACAGCGGAGATTTTTGAGTTTCCGATTCCTCGTTTCGGCGCACTTTTCGTGTGGCTGCCCCAACGACATCAAATTGGTATTTTGGGACAACGAGCAAGATATGTAAGGCATTCGACCTATCTTGGGACACCCTGAAGGTTGGGGTGGTGGTCCGACGAGCCGGCGTAATGATCGAACAAGTTTTCGGTGACTGATAATCGGTAATCCGAAAATTTGATCGTGCAGCTAAGTTGGATTTATGACTTAAGTCATGAGTTATAGTAATTAGCAAGTTTAACTAATTATGAATTTGGATTGGACTTTGTACAGATCCAAGCAATAGCGTGAGGCACCATCCAGGGGTCGATGACCCAGGTTCTATACCATACCTATGATTATACCTGCTTTATTATCTTGCCTTCATACCTACTGATTATTTACCATATGCTGATTATTGTATACCAGTAGGTACGACTTGCTATTTCCCGGCTCGTTGTACTCACTGGGATACATTTAGTTGTATCTCACACCCTTTGGTGACCATTTTTTAGGTCAGTCTGGTGGTGGCATGTCGGGACTGTCACGCCCCGAGAACAATTTTAAAGCGGAAACAACCGAATTTGGAAGCATTTTTTTTTTTTTTTTTTTTATATAAGATAACCCGCTCTGGCATGTGCACAGACCCGCCACATATATAAGATCTCTCTGTCCAAATGGGCAGAGTCTCCCCTGTATTTGCACGGCGTCAACATTTACATATACATATACAAACACATACATCAACCACATTCACCATTTGAGTTACAAATAACAGAGTACGAACTTTAAAGATACTATTATCTCATTCTCATAAAATGGCACACACCCGGCGCATTTCAACTTGAAAGAATAAATCCAGAAGGTTTAAAATCAGTGCCCACACGACACTTAGTTTTCTAAAACCGTTTTCGCAAAACCTTTTATTATTTTAAAATCTCGCGTCCACACGACGCATCCAGAAAAACATAAGCCGGGAGTATAGTCTCAAAAGCGTAGCTAGCTAACAAATAAAAACACAAGTCCGTCCCAACATTCACATCATCCACAATATATAGATCCATATCCACATGCATAATAACTGACCATAATGAAATAACCAAACAAAAAAGAAAAAAGGGAGGATAACCTGACTGAGGAAAACCCACTTCTCACTAGGTAGCATCCTCGCCACCGTCCTGATCCCCACCCCCGACTGAACCTGTCACACAGTGGGAGTCAGTGACATAAACTAAGATGAGATAAAACATATCAACTATAATCATAGTACTAACAAAGTATGATAGTACCAAAAGAACACCAAACTATATTTCAAAATATCAGAACCCGTGTCGCTACCAAAATATCCCACGAAGTAGTATTCTACATCATTGTCATCCAGTATACCCGCCCTGTCGGGCCATTGACCTCAGACACTGTCATCCAACGTACCCGCCATGTCGGTCCACTAACCTTAGGCACTGTCATAATCCCGCTCAATAAGCCAGTGCAAACAACCCCAATTGTAATAGCCGCAATACTGCAATGTCCGCAGGGACTCCCGCCACGCAAATCGCCGCATAGGGATCACGGGTCAATCAGACCATGTAGTGTCCACGATTTTTCGTTCGGTATCACTTTTGGAATTCATGGTATTTTTCTTCATATTTTTGTTATGTCTTTTTGGTCGGATTTGTATTCCATTGTGCAGGGCTCAAAAAATGGAAAACAGTGGTGCGATCGGCTCTAAATTTCGGTAAGTGGAACTCCTAATGTGATTTTTCTAAGTTTAATATAAAAGAGGTGTTTAGAACACTCATTTTGGTTTTGGGTGCTTGGAAATCCGTGCTAACGTACGATGAGATTTCCGAATGATTTGGAACGCTAATCGAGGGAGAAACGGTTAAAAAAAGATCTAGTTGTTACAAAAAGATCTAGTTGTTATAAAAAGATCTAATTTGTTACAAAAAGATCATGGGGTGGTTATTATTGTTTCAAATTCTCTTATAAATAGTAGAACCGGGGATCAGTTTCTACTTTACATACTAACGAGAGACAAGATAGAACCCTAATTTTTGAACTTATAACGAAAGAAAACATCGTCTTCTTCCTCGAAGGCTTCGTTGGAGAACGGGATCGGGAATCGGCATCGTGGTGGGGCTACAGAGGAGGGAGCACCGACCTTGTGGGAGACCGGAGAGCGGAAGACGGAGCCGAGCATCGTACCGTCACCTTCACCGACTAAAAGGTGTGTTCTTGACTTTTCGTTACCTCTTTCGTATGTTTCGTGGGGTTTTCGATACTCTCTTCGGGTTTCTTTGGGGTGACGATGGAAACGGGGATATGATGTGAAGTTGGTGACAACACTGTCGTTATAGACGGGAGGCCACCGCCGCCGTCATTTTGGTTGGGAAGTCGCTGCCGCCATTTCAAGGGAAACGGGAGGCCGCCGTCGCCAACCAAGAGGGATCGATCGCACGGGGCACCGCCGCTCGGGTGCGGCCAGTGCGGGGCACGCCCATGTGGGGCGCTGCTCGTATGGGGCGGGCCCTTGCAGGGCGCACCCACATGGGTAGGCCGGACGGGGCGGGTGCGCCGCCGCTTGGTCTAAGCGCGCCGCCGCCGTTCCGCCGGCCGCCGCGGTTTCACCGTTCTGCCGTTTCATCGCATCATTGACCGTAATATTCCGACGAACAGTGTTTACCGGTTTCGCCGTCGAAACTTCGGTTTGACCACCGGCTCGTATAATTTTTGTTATGATGATGTTTTTGACAACAGTTTTTGGTCTAGTTGTGTTTGGGCGAGGTTTGAGGTGATTTTTGGGAGTTTTCACACATCGTTTTCTTTGTCATTAGAGGTGGGTAATCTAACTAAGGTAGGGGATGTTGTTGGACCATGGTGTCCGACCCTCATCTCCCTTTATATTGTAAGTTTTGGCATAACTGTTTTAAGGGTAAGGAAGGACAAGGTGTTGCGTGTTTTGGCATAATTGATACATACAAAAGAGGACAAGACAAGACGCTTGAATTTATCGGGTACAGCTACCGCGATCTAGTCTACAGTTACAGGTTTTGGAGCTCATGATGCAGTCACGTACACCAGCGGTTTGACCACCGCAAGGGTGTACTTTTTCGAAAAAGTTGGTCTAAGGACCCGTGAGACTCTACGTGGGGTTTACGTAGGGGCCCTCTGAGGTGTGAACGGGAGGGTGAACAGGGCATCAATGGATTGAGCAAGGTTGATAATTCCTTAGGTCTACAGACTAAGGGATGGTATGAATGGAATGAATGTTCCAGTTTACGGTTTGTAGTCCTATTTAATTTTTGTACCTATTACAGCATGTTATTGATTATATTGTTGGTTGTTTCCTTTCCTATATTTTGGTCACTGACTCCCACCATGTGACAGGTTCCGGCGGGGACAGAGGGGAGGCGTCGGTTCACGAGTGACACTACATTCTTGTCATTTTGGTGACCCCCTTTTACTCCTCTTTTGTTCTTACACTATGTGGATGTGGATGGCATGATATATGAACAATTTGTGATGTGGATGATGTGATGTGAACAACTAACACTTTGGAACTTGGATGCCATGATTGCTTGGGATAATAAACTTGGATCTTTCATTCTTATCTTGTGATGATTGAATATATAAGTGGAGGTTTTTTGAAAAGATAAAACGATTGCGAAAATAGATTTTTAAAACAAGGTGTCGGGTAGGCACTATTTTTAAAACCTTGTGGCTTTATCCTTTCAACTTGGAGTATGCGTATGCTAAACTAGTGAGGCTCGGTGATTGTATGTTGTGCGATGCCGTGCATATGCAGGGGAGACTCTGGTTGTTTGTTTTGATTGAGAGTGACCTTGTGTATGTGGCGGGTCTAGGCACGTGTCGGGGAGTAAAGGTTTTTAGAAAAAATTTGGGCCGTTTTCTGCTTTCAAATTACCCCCGGGGCGTGACAGACCACCTCTCCGGAAAAGTATACCCATGCGGTGGCCAAACTGCTGGTGTGCGTGAAAAGCGCCATGAGCATGACGATCACATAAACAAAACAAAGTCCTCTTTCTCTCCGTGACGGATTGTCACCGAAGTGATGTATAAAAGGAACCGACCCAGAGGTGAAATATGATACGAAAAGAAAATAACCGAGCAGGTCTTTGTCCTATTACTATATGAGAAGAGCGATGACTACAAAAATCAAAGGTCTACCTGTCATGGAAACGCTGCCGCAAAAATCGGCGAAAAACTCCAAGGACTCAGCTCAGGGGAGCTCACGGACGAAGAGTCGACAGAAAAGACTCGTGTCAAAGAAACGTCGCAGCTCGCGAGATCGGGTAGGGAGAAATATCAAACGATCTCCAAAAATCCTCCAAAACCCTGAGAAGTGAAGAAGACTCGAAGAAGAAGCTTTCTGTCAAAAACGGCCTCGAAATCGGATTTCAAAATCCCTCAAAAGAAGCCCAAGAAAGGCTATTTATTGCTGAAATCCAAGAAGACTCACTATTTCAGGTTAAGGAGGAGTTTCTGGCGCCCGGATCCGACCCGCCAGCGCTCGAAACCACGTGGCGCTCATCCGTGCGTTCCCGCCTAGCGCCCGAATTGCCCGGATCGCGCCACGTGTCCCGCCTCCCCTGCTCCGTGCGCCCGGCGCACGCGCGGCAGCTGGCACCCGCCAGTGGTAGCGCCCACGTGTCCCACGGGGTCCACGCGCGGTCCACGCGTCGGGTCTTCCGGATCTATTTGGCCAATCGGAAGGCACCACGTGGCGCCGTCCCGCCAGTCATGCCGCGATTGGCGCTGCCCGGCCAATCCCGTGCTGCCACGTGGCCCGCACACATTTTCCCTGGTCCCGGTGCACGCGCCTGGGCCGTGGATCGGCTTGCCCGCGCTTGCCCGCGGCCTCGCCGCCGTGCTCTGGCGCCTGCCCGCGGCCGCCGGCACTGCCCGGCCTGCCCAGTGTTAAGGATTTTATTTTGGCGTATTTCGTGAAAGTGGTTAAGTCTTGAAGATTGAAGATGAAGATGTTTGGATCATATACCTCAATCTCAAGAAAGAAGAATTCAAAAGGATCAGGTACGTTTAACTAAATAATCTTGGTGATCCGAATACTTCTTATAGTGTAGAAACACTTGGATGGATTTTTAATTGCATAAAAATTAAAAAACTGGACTGTTATATGTTCAGGATCCGGATCAGGATACTTCAGTCCGGACCCCGAACGTAGGTAGGTTCATGCGGAAATCCAGTCCGGACCTTCCCTGGTTCAGTCCGGACCCCGAACGTGGATTCTGCAGAAATCGCATGAACAGTCCGGACCGTGCATCCTTCAGTCCGGACCCCGAACATGTTTTTTCAGGAATTCTCTGAAAAACAACGAGAGTCCGGATCAAGCTAAATCCAGTCCGGACCGTCGTGCGGGAAAAAGTCTGTTAAAGTCAGTTTTTGATTCTTATCCTCTTCCAAAGGTTTCTAACCTATAAATAAACCCTCTAATTCATCTTTTAGGGTTAATCCAAAAAGGTTTTTAAAAGGGATTGAAAAATCCAATATGATCGAAAAATAGAAAAATCCACATATAGAGAAGAAAGAAAATAACTAGATTTATTCTATGTTTCTTCATCTATATTGATTAATTTGATTCTAGGATTTCAAACTCAGATTTTGAGTAGAATCAAATTAATGAATACTTAGATGGTATTTCCGATCTATCTTTGATCTAAGTATTCGGAGGATTTTCACCACCAACAAAATAACGATTTTGCCAAAAATCAGCGCGTGGATTCGCGTGGCCTTGTGGACTCAAGGTGCTACCGCTCTCGTGGATTTGGAGCGAGGTACGTTCGTGTGATCGATACGTACTACTTGGTGGAAACCGTGGATTCGGTTAGACGTCGTGGATTCGACGTTGGACGCCGTGGATTCGGCGTGGGACGCACATTGTGGATTTGAGGCGCGTTGCGGAGCGAGCGGAGAAGATCAACTAGGAGCGTATAGAAAAAGGTTGAGTCGTGTGTGAGTACGGTATATCACCTTTGTACGTGTTTAATTCTAGTGGATTTCACCGTGTGATCGGTCCCGTGGTTTTTTACTCCCGTGACGGAGTTTTCCACGTAAAATCTTTGCGTGTTATTTACTTTTCTGCATTGGGTTTTTGTTACGCAAAGATTTTGGTGTGTTTATTGTTTGCACCTATTCACCCCCCTCTAGGTGTTTTTTCCCCTGTTCAGATCCATATTTAACATAACCCACACCCGGAATAGTAACAAGTGCCCAAAATCTGTTTTAGGGCGTCCGGATCCCGAAAAATATATCCAAATAGTCGATTTTCATCGTTTTTCCGCGCTGAATCCAAATTCGATGACCATTTTGCAAGAATCCACATCTAAATTTTGATGAAGGCATATAGATATGCAAACTTGATCTAATTTTCGCGCCGGGTCCAATCCATGAGGTCCGATTTGCGCACAACCATCTCCATCACACAACATAGACCTTCAGAAGCCGCTGATCACACCACAAAACCTTTGCGGAGATCCAGGTCATCACACAACGGGCTAGGCCCAACACTGTTTGGGCCTCCCTCAGTGAACCGAGTGCCCGAAAATCGACCGAACAACTATTTCTCAACAAAATTTTGCGCCGGACCCGTTTTTCATGCACGTTTTTCGCGCAGACAAACCCAACACAAATTTTGGTGTCATCCGGATGCCAATCTCAACAACAAGATAACCACTGGGGGTCCGGGTTTTCACAATCTAGACCTGTCACGCCCCGGGGGTTTAAAATAAGTGAAAAACGTACACATTTTTTTTTTTTTGTATGTACACCTGCCGGGCACGTGCGCAGATCCACCACACATACAAATTCACCCCGCAAACGGACGGAGTCTCCTTTGTATATGCATGGCGTCGCAAGCATAAATCGTACTTTAACCACACTAGCCAAGAAGTTAAGTTGAGGGAAAAATATCATCATGCGCAATAACCAAGCCGACCACCTACATTTTGAAAGGATAAATCCACGAGTTGTAAAACGGTGCCCACACGACACCAAAATTTTATTAAACATTTTCGCAATCTTTTTACTTGATTTGAAAAGAGTGGCCGAAACAACAACTAGTAGGGGAAACGTTCATCCACAATAAAATACAGTTCAAACCCAACATCCACAATAATGTATCACACGCACATAAGCTAACTAACCGAAATAATCAGAACATAAGTAAAAGAAAGGTCACCAGCCCCTAATCGGGCTAAAATCCTCGAGTCGCGGCCTCACTGTCGTCCCGGATCCCACCCCTGACCGAACCTGTCACAGTGTGGGAAGTCAGTGACCAAAGAGTAAGAGGTAGATGTAAAACATATAAGATGCTATAAGTACTAAAAGGAAAGCAAATCGATAAACCAGAGCATCCAAAACTCCCCCTCATGAATCCACAATACCCCTGTAAGTTAGAACGGAACACCTGCCAAAAGGTCTAAGGACCCCCAGCGAAACGAAACACCTTGCTCTCACCTTGGTGCTTTTAACCCCTCTAAGGTACTTGTGCGGCACCTTAAGTAACCGTAAGGGGTCCCCACCACGTCACCTTGTGGGGTACACGGGTCAACGTACTACCTCTCCGGAAAAGTACACCGATGCGGTGGCCAAACCGCTGGTGTGCACGTAAGCAGCCATGACCATAAAGACCGAAGTCGGTGTGTGATATAGAGCACCGCGACACCAGTCGCAACAGATAGTAATAAGGGGATACTCATACGAAAAGGGGTTAGTTGAAAATCATCAGCACATCTACTTTACTCTTACATAGAACATGATGAGACATCACTTTAAAAAGGACTCACGAAAAGGGTACCCACCTTGAGTCGCGTTGAACAGAACACCTGAAACCGTCCTGCGCCCTTGCACGACTCCCGGACCCCTAAAAGTCCCTAATAAAAACATCAGTAACACTTAACTTAAAAACCCAGACCACCCGAGTAGAGAAACAAACTAAGAGACGCACGGGTGGACACAGAGACCGGGCGGCGGCGACTTGGCAACGGCGGCGGCGGCAGTGGCAGCGGCGCTACTGCGAACAGTGGGGCCCTGCGCGACGCGCCGCATGCGGTGCGGCCCCGCGCGGGCACCAGCCACGCGTGGCGCGCTGCATGTGGTGTGGCCACATGCGGTGTGGCCCCATGCGGCGCGGCCTTGCGCGGGCACCAGTCCTGCGCAGCGCGCCGCATGCGGTGCGGCCCCGCGCGGGCACCAGCTCCGCGCGGGCGCGCTGCCGGCAAAGCGGCCCCGTGCGGGCACCAGTCCCGCACGAACGCGTTGTAATAGCGCGGCCCTGCGCGGGCACCAGTCCAGCGCGGGTGCGCTGCCCGCGCAGCGGCCTCGCGCGGGCACCAGCCCCGCACGGGGCCAGCCCCGCGCGGGCGCGTTGCAGCGGCACGGCCCCGCGCGGGTGTGGGTTATGTTAAATATGGATCTGAATAGGGGAAAAACCACCTAGAGGGGGGGTCAATAGGTGTAAATAATAAACACTCTAAAATCTTTGCGTAACAAAAATTCAATGCGGAAAAGTAAATAACACGCAGAGATTTTACGTGGAAAACTCCAATCCAGGAGTAAAAAACCACGGGACCGATCACACGGTGAAATCCACTAAGATTAAACACGTACAAAGGTGATATAACGTACTCACATGACTCAACCTTATACCATACACTCCTAGTTGATCTTCTCCGCTCGCTCCGCAATGCGCCTCGAATCCACGATTTGCGTCCAACGCCGAATCCACAGCGTCCAACCGAATCCACGGTGTGAAGACCCGGAACTTCGTGGTCATTACAGTGTGATCGACAGCTTGTGGGGGCCTATTTATGTGGATAGTGTTGGTTGCGCGCAAATCGGACCCAAGAAACGGACTCAGTGCGAGAAATGGATCAAGATTGCCTATTTGGGAGTTTCGTCGAAAAATAGAGGTGGTTTCTCGCAAAACGGACACCGTATTTGGATTCAGTGCGGAAAAACAATCAAAACGGCTATTTGGTTGCATTATTTGGAATTTTGGAGATCGGAATTGGACTCAGCGCGCGAAAACAACAAAAAGTGGCTTTTTTGGAGCTTATCGGATCTTTTTTCGGAGTGCCGGTCCACGGGAGGACGCGTGCACCAGGCGCAGCGACTACCGGCTTCTCCACGTGTCGGCGCGGGAGAGGGGAGCGCGGGTGCGCGTCCCCGCGCGGGACACGCGGCGCCGCGCCATAGGCAGGCGCCGCGCGTGGCGTGGCCGCATCCGGGCCATCCGCCCGAAGGCGGGGCGCCCGAATGGGCGCCACGTGCCCCGCTGGGCGCGGGGCTGGGCCGGGAGCCGGGCCTGGCTCAGTACTCTGCATTGCACAGTACCCTTCCTTCCTCTCTCTTTTCTTCTTTCTTCTTCTTCCTCCTACTTAAGCTCTTCTATCTCCTCCTTCTCCCTCTTTTTGGAGCTTCCAACTTTGGGGACTTCTTCAGAGGACTCATCTGCAACTCCTCTGCATCTTCATCACCAAAGAGATGGACTAAAGAGGCTTCATCACCATCATCTTCTCCAAGAAGCAAGCACCACCATTGTTGCTGTTGGTGGACCTTTCCGTCGCGTTTCAGTGCGAAAATTCCCTAGGACTCATTTCTTGGAATTTTGAGCTCATTTTTAGTTCTACGTTTTCACAAGAGGTAAGGCTACAATCTTTGTATTAAATTCTCCCCTCAGATCTCATGATGTTACAGAGTTTTAAAGCCATCTTTGGGACCCTTCATTTCAGTCTGGAATCCTAAACAGTCCTCAGTGCTTTGGCTTTTCTGAATTGTAGGAGTGGAATTTTTGGATGAATTTTGCGGGGACATTTCCAGGACTCGAAGCTCTACAATATTGGTATGTATCATTTTCCCTATATCTGAGCTTTTGTTGGGGTTTATGTATAATCTTTGGAACACCTTGCTGCATTCGTGCACAGATGGAACTTGGTGGATAGTTCAAAGTGTTTATGGGTTTTCTCCTTCATTCGAGCATGAAATTTGGAGTTCTTTAGCTCAATTTGTATCTACTCTCGACAAGAAATCCAATGGTACCTCTCTTACAGGATTTGGAGCACGTTTGGTTAGGTAACTTTAATGATCTTTCCAGGTGCTGTTATAAGGTTTACTGCTGTCCCTGTTTTAGTTTTGATTTGAGCAATGCACCTTGGAATGCACATAACTTTGTGGAGATAAGGGATTTTTCAGAAATTCAAGTTGGGACTTCTTCTTAACTTCAAGGTGAACAAATTCACTTTTGTGATATGTGGATGAATCCCTTTGGAAAAGCCCCTAATTAAGCTTGGAAATGTTAGCAAGTTTATGTTAGCAGTTTTGGACAGCATTGTGACATTTGTTGTATTTGAATGTTAAGGGAAAATTAATGGTGGATTTTTGAGGACTTGAAGATATCAATAGAAGAATATAAATTCCCAGTTTTTTTCGAGCCTTCCCAGGCGTGCTACGCTGAGGTGGCGTTCTCTCCGCGTTCGCCCTCTGCATACGCTGCGCTCACATGGGTTTGTCTCCTCCTCTCTCTTCTTTCCTCTCTTTCTTCTCTTCTCAGATATTTTGGCCCAAGCCACTTTCTCTCTCTTCACATGGATGGACTCTCTCTTCTCTCTCTTGCTCTCTCATATTCTCTCTCAACTCTTTCGGTTGCCCGGTTGTACGGGCACGCGCCGTTCGTCCCGGTTTCTCCGCGCCCCTTCTTCACATGGAGGGGTCCTCCTGCAGTGCCCCCTTCTTCTACAGATCGCCTCCCCCCCTAGCCCAACTTCTACTATTTTCTCTCTTCTCCTGGTAGCCTGATTTGCCGATGCCCGTGGTCTCCGTTCCCATGTGCCGTGGTTTGCGGAGAGTGTGATGATGCCCTCCTCTCGCCTTCGCTGCCCTATGCTTCGGATGCCCTATTTTCCATGGGAGCCAATGTGGGTGCCGCGGGATTTGGTTCGTACACTGGTAATGTCCTCCTCTCCCTCTCTCTCTCTCTCTTTCTCTCTCCCCCCCTCCAGTTTGGAGCCCTTTTTTTTAGACGATCGGATGGCTGATGGGCTGATGGTCGATCTATGCCTCACCGAGGCACCTACGTGTTATCTTCATCTCCCTCTCGGTTTGGTGCTCCCCTATTCTTCAACTGAGTGGTTGATGGTGGATTTGAGCTTCACCGAGGTACCTATATGCTACCCTCACCTTCCTCTCTCTTCCTTGGCTATAAATATCCCATAATGTTGAGGCCCAGGCACACATCTCCCCTCTCTCTGCTTTGCTTAGTTCTTACTCTTGAGATTTCTTGTCCTAATACTGAGATTGGTTTGTTACTCTATGCTTGCCTAGAAAGAAAATTTTGTAAAAAAAGTGGAAAAGTTACATCGCCCTTCTAATGTTGTGATATCAAAATTCTTTGTGAATAGCTTCAAACTGACTGAATTTGTTCTTTGATTCATGGAAGATGTATTTAAGACAAATTTATGTGTTTTCTACCCCAGAACATAATGAATAGGGCAGAGTTGTGAAGTGCATTTCGACATCAAGATTTAAACATTATGCTAATCTTCATGGTAGTTAATTTGAGTTCTTCCAATCTATCAGCTGTTGGAGGTTAACTTTTAGCAATTTTAGTATAATTACACCATGAGTCCTAAATTATTATGGAAGTTCTACTCTGGTCCCTAAACTTTGATTTGTTTTAAAAGGGGGCTCAAACTTTTGATTTGAAATGTTCCAATCTTAGTCTCACCTTAAACTTTGGTCTCTTGGAGAAACAAAAATTAATCTGGCATGTTTTGTCAAGTCACTGTTCCCAAATCCGTCAGTCATGTGTCAAAAAACCTCTTGATTGGCATAATTGACTTATTCAAAGGCTTTTATAAATCTTGATAGTGTGGTAATTAATCATGTATTATTGTGTGCAGAATTATTGATTGATTGCTGGTCTTAAGAACAACGAATTGGTATGTCGAATAGAACTCGGTGGTCTCTCTCTAAAGCGATTAAAGCTGATGGCGGGACTAAGATTGTGACGTTACAAATCAAAGTTTATGAACAAAATAGAATGGTGTTATTTACCACGCATTTAGTATGTCAATTTAATGCAAGTGTCCATCTCAAAAGTAACTGAAAAATGGGATGGATTTAATTGTGGGGGATGAAAAATGGGATGCGATTAGCAAGATTTTATAATAATCTATTTTACTTCTAAGACTGACTAAGAGCTCCCGTTGGTTGTTGGTCAAAAACTTTGATGTTGATGTGACAACCTATTGTTTTGATGTGAGAACCTACTGTAGATTCTGAGGAACCACACAATGCTTCACTTTGAGGTTCATGTATATTACATTGTTCTTTAATTTGAGGAAACACAAAATGCTTTTGCTCGGAGGTTCATATATGCTTATTCTTTTCTTTTACCCAGGTTATGATCCGGAGAAAGTGAAGGCAAGGCTGAAGTATTGGGCTCAAACACTGGCAAGTATAATTAAACTATGCAACTAAACACACCTAATGAGGTAAATGCATTACCCTTGCTCATTGTTGTCTATAGCTTAATGGCTTGCTATTGATTAATTAGGAGTATATTCTCTCTTTATTTCTTTATACCTAAATAAGAGGTTCTCTTTATTTCTCTATTCCTAAATGAGATGTAGTGGAAAAGGCATGGCTATTTAATTTTGATGCTTAATCGGTTCCTCTTTATTTTCCTATTTGTAAACAAAAGGCGGTATATGATCTCTAATTAATACGAAAAAAAAGGGGGCTGAAATTTGGGAACCCTCCCTAATTTTGATTAGGAATTTATTGTTTCAATTCTAAATGAAAGAGGGTGGCAAAGACATTGCTATTAAAGTTTTTTACTTATTCTAAATCCATTGAAAAGTTATAGGTTGTTTACTTATTCTAAATCTATCGAAAAGTTAATTAGAGTCCACTAACTCCAAGTACTTATTTTTTTTCTGAAAGAAGGTTGGCCAATACTGCTTCATTTATAGTTTTATCATAGGTTATTGTTGTGTATAGATAAACCTTTTCTAATGCTCTACTATTTTTAAAGTTCCAGACATTTTCATTTGATTGGGAGGTTTGCATTAGTCAACAAAAGGTTCAACTCAAACTTCCATTTTATTTTGGCTCCTTTGTTTTCTCCTATGGAGTTAAAGCTCCCTAAGTTCTTGAGAATTTACCACCTATTCCATTAAAGCGATTTTTTTTCCCAAATTTAAACTCCAACTTTGGGGGTGTTAAAAAGACTACCATGAATCATAAATGCCAACCAACTATTTCAAAATATGTTCCTAGGCATGGTTATTTAATTTTGATGCTTAATCGGTTTCTCTTTATTTTCCTATCTGTAAACAAAAGGCGGTATATGATTTCTAATTAATAGGGGAAAAAAAAGGGGGCTGAAATTTTAGTTGAATTCTCTTTTATTGATCTCTTTTCTTTTTGCTTAATAAGCAATGTGCTAACTTATTAGAGTTTATATGGTTATATGAATGGAAAGATAACCAATTAGCTATCATGTTGATTAGTAATTTTATAGAATAATGAAAGAGAACTTTAAGATAATGGATCGTGTTTTATTCTGGTTATTGTCTTAAAGGGAATGTCATGTAGGAGTAAATCTGCACCTATATGAAGATCTTACATTGCTTTAATTATTTATTTCAGTTTTGTAAGCTTCAATCCATGCTTTCTACTTATTTTTGTTGCCAGAGCTTACAATGGTTTACTTTTTTAATTCTGTTCACTATATATTGTAAATATGCACCTATATAAAAATCTTACAATGCTTGACTTCTTTATTTCATTTTACTCAGCTTCAATCCATGTTTTCTACTGCATTCTTCTTAATCAATCCATGCTTTAATATAGGTGCAGTAGAAGCATGGATTGAAGCATGGAATGAAGCTATGCATATAGGTGTTGTAGTTCAATTAGGTGCAGAATTAAAGCATATATTGTAAAGCATTGTAAGTTCTTCACCTATTGTAAGCATATATTGTCACGCCCCGGGGGTCGAAACTGCGACCCGGGCTCGCTAACAGATCCGCCACCTATGCGAAACCCCGCATAGGCGAAGCGTCCAACCTGCAAAGTATCATCTAATAACTAAACAGATATCAGAGCTGAAGAAAAACTGCTATAATAAAAACCTGAATCACTATACAACCGAAGAATAAAAGTACAATATCAATCTCCCAAAAATGATGATACAATAATCTGATCCACCGAAACTGTAATACAAGTAAAAGCCACCTATACAACATCTATAAATCCAAAAAGGGAGATAACTAAAATAATAAAATACAACTGAGTACAGTGAAACCCACAATCCGGGTTGGTACACCTATCCCACTGTAGAAATCAACACTGGTAGGGATCTATCTCGCGACTCCCTCTCCTCGAACTGTCAACCGAAGATCCGCAACTCCCGCAGCAGACACTGCAAAACAAATGGAGGAAAGGGGAAAAACAACAATGGGGGTGAGAACCACTAGTAAAACCAGTAGCCTCCCCCTGTGGGTAATGCCTCAAACCCCGACGTACCCACAAGGACTACCAGAGGCAAGAAAAGAATAAGAGAGGTGGTAAGCTAAAAACAGAAATACTGATAAGAGGAAGCTACCACTAGTATGCCTCTAAATGCCGTGCTAAGAAGTATAGCTAAATGTATGCATCAGTAAATAAATGCCTGCCTGAATAAACCCAATCCGACCACCAGTAAACACTAGTACTGCCTGCTCTGCCTGCCGCATCGGGTATGCCAGCCTACGCATAACACCAATGCAAAAAGGAGTCTCACGGACTCAAAGCCTGTCTGTCGCACACTCCGGAGTGGCACTCGAGGGGAGCGACCCACACGAGTAAGTATCTCAGTAACAAGTATCAAAACTAGCAGGACTGGATCACGACTCTGATCAAAGTGGGAAAACCCATCCACTAAAGAAAGCCCGATCCCACCAATCTGATGCACTGTAAATACCCGGTCGGCCGCCCAAAGTCCGCGGTCGCCGCAATATCCCACAAATCCCCCAAATCAAGCCCGACCTGTCATCCCTAATCCGATGCACAAGTCACCATCCGGTCAACCGCCCAAAGTCCGCGGTAGCCGCAATACCCTGCCCTCAGGCCAGCCTATCCCAGATCCCAAGAATCTGTCTACACTATCCCAAAACCCCCTGCTCGCGCACGAGCTACAAATACCCTGAGCCTAGTATGAAAGGAGAAAAGCAAGAAACATGGTTTCTCCTAAGTCAAGTCCAACATGATAGTGTAGCAGAAAAAGGTGGCCTATCTAGATGACCATACAAGCATGAAGATGTCCAAAGATGATATAAAGTAAACAGGTGTCGATGTTCTACATTTATTAGAGCATGCTATTCCATAATATTGATGATTGCATAAGAACATTAAGTGCAACATAGCCTATGCCTGCCAATACCACATACACGATGTTCACAAAGTATGAAAATAAGGAATTGCCATACCTAATAAAAAATCACATAAGATGGTACAACGCTTGTCAACCCTCACATTCATACTGGAATAAGCCCAAGATCATTTAACATCACTTAAACAGGGACATTCAATCAAGTATCACCAATGAATAGCTTAAGGTCCAACAATCTTCATTGATCTCACATAGGATGAATATAGGATCTACCAACAACATCCAATCTCATTTGTAAGTGATAGGAGTCATGAAATTGCTTTTTCTCATAAGGAATAGGCCTCAACTCAACAATGATATCCACCTTTTTATGAAGGAATTAGGAATCAAAAGCCTAGGTCATTATTACATTAACTAGATCAATAACCAACATCAACACCCATTTTCACATAAACTAGATCAAAGATCAATCAACTCATTATTCTCACATAAATAGGTTATGAATCAACATCTATGCCCAACATCACACATTGTAGGTTAAGGATCAACAAAACCAACTACTCTCATATAAGCCATTCTCAAATAGATGAACCAAGTCCTTCTCACATAACCCCATCAAGTCCTCACATAAATCAACCAACCATTTACATATATATCTATCACCATCATTCTCACATAATAATGTTAATCATTCATCACAAGGTATAGGTTGAAGAGTGATTTTCCAATTACCCTCACATAGCATAGATTTAAGGATGACCACCGTTAATCAACTTCATATGAAATAATGTAATATCAACCAACCGATCATTTATTCATGCATAAGCTAAGGATTAATTAACCTAACATAAATATGGAGATTTAAGCATGATTCACCACAGAAAAGAGAACAACAATCAACTATGCCATAAGGGAAACCAATAGCCCGAGTGGGTAAATCATTGTTTTCGGCATAACACAACCACCCACCTGAAACTCAACGATCTGATGCCCGATCTGGCCGAATTTTGGCGTGAGTAATCCTTATCCTCCCAGGAGTCCGATGCCGCGAAAATCATCCAAATCCGCCTCACGGATTGGGCGCAATCGCTGAAACAATGCACACTGCGCATTCAAATTCCAGAATTTTGGCAAGTGCAACAAGGTCAAATAAAAAGTATGTGTAACCTCAAATACCTCAAAATAAAGTTCCCAGCAGTAAAGCAAAGATATCCTCTTTCATACAACATCTTCAAGTCCTCACAAATCCACCATTAATTTCCCTTAACATTCAATGAAGCAACAAATCACAATGCTGTCCAAAATTGCTAACATAAACTTGCTAGCATTTCCAAGCTTAATTAGAGGCTTTTCCAAAGGGATTTATCCACAGATCACAAAGAGAATTTTCTCACCTTGAAGTTAAGAAGAAGTCCCAACTTGAATTTCTGAAAAATATCTTATATCCACAAAGTTATCTGCATTCCAAGGTGCCTTGCTCAAATCCAAATTAAAACAGGGACTGCAGTAATCCATATAATAGCACTTGAAAAGATCATTAATTTTACCTAACCAAACGTGCTCCAAATCCTACAAGAGAGGTACCATTGGATTCCTTGTCGAGAGTAGATACAAATTGAGCCAAAGAACTCCAAATTTCATGCTCGGATGAAGGAGAAAACCCATAAACACTTTGAACCTTCCACCAAGTTCAATCTGTACATGACTGCAGCAAGGTGCTCCAAAGAACATGCATAAACTCAAATAAAAACTCAGATCTGGGGAAAATGGTACATACCAATGTTGTAGATCTTCGAGTCCTGGAAATTTTCCCGCAAAAATCATCCAAATATTCCCATCCTACTGCCCAGAAAGGCCAAAACACTGAGGACTGTTCAGGATTCCAGACTGAAATGAAGGGTTCCAAAGATGGCCTTAAAACTCTGTAAACACATGAGATCTGGGGGGAGAGTTGAATACAAAGATTGTAGCCTTACCTCTTGTGAAACGTAGAACCAAAAATGAGCTCAAAACTCCAAGAAATGAGTCCTGGGGAATTTTTGCACTGAAACGCGACGGTGGAGCTCCGAAAATCCAGCAATGGTGCTTGTGCTCCATCATGGAGAAGAAGATGACCAAGCTAGCTCCAATGGCTTACCCAAGATGATGATTTTGAAGAAGAAACGTTGGTGATGCTCTGTACAAAACCCTCCAACAATCCATGGTCCATGGAGGAAGAAGGAGGAAGAAAAAGAAGAGGAAGAAGAAGAGGAGGAAGAAGAAGAAAGGAAAAAAATAATTAAAACAATCCTCTCTCTCTCCCTCTCCCACACTCCACCCCACGTGAAGTACGGCTGGCCCATCATGGCTAGCCATGTGGCAGCCTAGCATGCCTGATGGACCACACTCCCAACACCGAACCAATGGGGTGACGCCACGTGGCAACCCCCGGTCCACAGCCCATTCGTGCAACCCGAAAAACCCCCCTGAACTTCCGGTTGCCCGTTTTCAGCTCATCCGGACCTCCGAAAAAATACAACCAAATAGCCGATTTCCAACGTTTTTCCATGCTGAATCCAAATACTAAGTCCATTTTGCAAGAATCCATTTCTAAAATTACGGGGGCACCCGAACACACCAACTCGATCTATTTTTCGCGCTGAGTCCGGTTTGAAGTCCGATTTGCGCGCAAGCCTCCACACTCAACAAAAGGCTTCCAGAAGCTGCCGAACCAACAGTAATCCTTACGTGGGAATTTTAGGTCCTCACATCCTCCCCCACTAAAAGAAAGTTTCGTCCTCGAAACTGGCACAACTCAAAAGGAGTCTCAAAACTAAGGGTAGGTACTCAACACCACCGTCTCAGCTCCTAAGTCACCACTCACTCCCCGTGATTACTCCTCATAACAACAACAACAGTAACAACCAGTACGACATAGCCCCGATTGCGTAATTTCCCTCACTTCACGAGCCAGAATTCGCAACGGGCGTCCCTCGTACTCCACACACTCACAGATCTCAAACAGAGCGAGTCAATCACGGGCGAGGGATCCAAAAGTGTAAACACTCCCGAGCTGAGATGCGGAAAAACCTCAGGGACTCCAAAATGTGGGAAAAAGAAAGAATAACCAGTGCCACATGCACCAACACCACACCCTAGTGTCCACTCAACCAGGGCGACCAGGAACACACCCACACGATCATCCAAGAGGGAAAGAATCCAACCAACTGGGGTCCTCACTCGGTCACTTCCGGATCCAAACCACCCGAGTGGACTACTCAACATGCTATTATAGCCCCAACGAGCTCACGGGTCGAAGTCGACCTCTCTACTGGTAAAGACACCCTGATGGTGGCTAAACCGTCGGTGAACGTGACTGAAAGCTGGCTAGAAAGGCGATCCTAAGGCTGATGCTCAAGCTCACGGTCAAAAGTCCTGAACAATCGGCGACAAGCCGAGAAAATCCCACTCGAGATTCTAAAAGCTTGAAAATCGGTGCTGGTGTCAGTCTCATTATCCGTCCGCCAAGCTCTCCTGGCACTGCCCAGTCCAAGAAGCTCCTCACCTCGAAGAATAATTGCCGATCTCGGCCAATTTCCAATTAGTATCCATATTGGCCGGATTTCCACCGCACGCCCCTACGGCTAACACAATGTGACCCCCGAAGGTAAGCTTCAGAAGCTAAAACTTATATCTCAATAACTTGGCATACAGCTTCATCCACACGGCACGGTAGCGACATCTCCAAGTGCCCCTCGTGCTCCAAGTCGCTCTGGGAGTAATCAAATATCCTCGGGAACATCACTCCCAAGCTGTCCAAGTATATCTGGAACACACAATTCCTCAGATCTTGAAGACCAACAGGGCATTAATTATTCCATTTGGCCCACTGTTCGCTCATAATGCCTCTACCAGATCCTGAATGCCATCTAGGCAAAGTCCGTGGCTGTCTGATTCCAAGTAGGTACTCGCATCATACAATAACTGTCAGAGTACACTCCAACACAAGGCTCTAGATACCACCCGGACCTGTCTACACTCGAACCATAAAAGGATCCTCACAGTCGTGTATCAATGACGTGGCATCACCACCGCGTACCAACGGCGTGGCACTAGATCAAGCAGAACCCTCGAACCATCAGATCCTGCAACTGCGCCATCAGCTCTCTCAGCTCTACTGGCGATATCCAATGAGGTGCTGTCAAGGGTGGCGCGGTTCCCCGAACCACGTCAAACGCAATCTCTATCTCCCTAACCGGCGGTATTATCAACAGCTCAGGTGAAATCACACCCGGGGTCTCAGGGGCAACAAAGATATCCTTGAGTCCCGGTGCCACCGTAAGCACCTCTCACACTGTCACTAAAACCTGTGTGCTCTAACAATCTCAACAACCAAGCCTCCTCTCGTCTGCCTCGCATAAAGTCAACGTCCTCTTTCTCCTCAGTCCAAATATCCTGTGGCATTGTACCAAACAATCTCAAGCACAGGGTCAAAATACCGAACTACCACAATTACCAATAAACCTGTCGGTAACTCATAGTCTCAGCTGCACTGGACATGACCCACAAGCCTCCTCCACATGCACAACACTAACAGGAACCTGTACCTCAAGTGCACGTGGTAACAAATCTGCCTCTAGCCCATGCAGGAATGCAACATGCTCTAACCCCGACTGCTGTGATGAAATCACACCCGCGACAACTCAATCCACTACCGTGGCGCCCTCCAACCGGGCGGCACAGATTCATCCGCTCGACGCAAATGGTCGTCGCTCAGTCTGCTAGAAAAATCACGACTAATCACAAAGGGATCACGACCTTTGTCTCTGCTCACACTGAGGCGACTGATACGGTCCTCCACAGGTAGCAAACCCACGCTACCGCTGCGCTACTCTGATATAGATGCTGATACTGCCATCGGGGTCCACCCGATCTCTGGCGTCTCGGGAACTCGTTATCCTGGGAAAAGAAATCAGAAATGTCTCTGCCAGCCAATCTGTCCTCCAAAGGCCCCGACTCAATCTTACGAGTCGGGGTGGTTCATCTGCCAAATCTGGCTGAATAGATCGATCATGTCCCCTCAGCTCACCAGCTGTCAACTATCCACCCTGCCTCGGTGCCTCGACACTAAACATTGACACAGAGGGGGCTACTCGCTCCATCAGTGCCACAGAAATCCCTACCACTGAGGATACTACAACCGGGTGGTCTCAGAAGGAAGCACTGTCGAGCTGCCCGCTGCTCCGACAACTGTATCATCCTATCCGCTGCTCACTCTGCCGCCGATATGCACTGCCAATCCTGTCATCTGGGTCCGGAGCTCTCTGACCTCGATCTAGGTATCCGGGCCCGAAACTCCCTATCCTGCCCACAAGCTGCAATAGGGTGCACACGGGTCAGAACCTCTGCGCCAGGGAGACACCGCTCACTGCGACAAACCCACAACAGAACACACAACAAGCACTCGACCCAATCCAGCGAAAGTCTAAGACATGTCACCCATTCCATAACATTATGTTGTCTGCAGCCAACATAATCGTTTAGGAGATAAACATGCCAATCGCTCGTCCCGTCCCTTAGGAGAGGTATGAAACTCAATCAGGACTCTCGCTATAAGTCACGACTCTCACGAAGTCAACCAAGGGTCAAACCATAAGCCTAGGGTTTCTAAGTCCACCATGACCTACAACCTAGGCTCTGATACCAACCTAATCTGTCACGCCCCGGGGGTCGAAACTGCGACCCGGGCTCGCTAACAGATCCGCCACCTATGCGAAAACCCCGCATAGGCGAAGCGTACCAACCTGCAAAGTATCATCTAATAACTAAACGATATCAGAGCTGAAGAAAAAACTGCTATAATAAAAACCTGAATCACTATACAACCGAAGAATAAAAGTACAATATCAATCTCCCAAAAATGATGATACAATAATCTGATCCACCGAAACTGTAATACAAGTAAAAGCCACCTATACAACATCTATAATCCAAAAAGGGAGATAACTAAAATAATAAAAATACAACTGAGTACAGTGAAATCCCACATCCGGGTTGGTACACCTATCCCACTGTAGAAATCAACACTGGGTAGGGATCTATCTCGCGACTCTCCCTCTCCTCGAACTGTCAACCGAAGATCCGCAACTCCCGCAGCAGACACTGCAAAACAAATGGAGGAAAGGGGAAAAAACAACAATGGGGGTGAGAACCACTAGTAAAACCTAGTAGCCTCCCCCTGTGGGTAATGCCTCAAACCCCGACGTACCACAAGGACTACCAGAGGCAAGAAAAGAATAGAGAGGTGGTAAGCTAAAAACAGAAATACTGATAAGAGGAAGCTACCACTAGTATGCCTCTAAATGCCGTGCTAAGAAGTATAGCTAAATGTATGCATCAGTAAATAATGCCTGCCTGAATAAACCCAATCCGAACCACCAGTCAACACTAGTACTGCCTGCTCTGCCTGCCGCATCGGGTATGCCAGCCTACGCATAAACACCAATGCAAAAAAGGAGTCTCACGGACTCAAAGCCTGTCTGTCGCACACTCCGGAGTGGCACTCGAGGGGAGCGACCCACACGAGTAAGTATCTCAGTACAAGTATCAAAACTAGCAGGACTGGATCACGACTCTGATCAAAGTGGGAAAACCCATCCACTAAAGAAAGCCCGATCCACCAATCGATGCACTGTAAATACCCGGTCGGCCGCCCAAAGTCCGCGGGTCGCCGCAATATCCCACAAATCCCCCAATATCAAGCCCGACCTGTCATCCCTAATACGATGCACAAGTCACCATCCGGTCAACCGCCCAAAGTCCGCGGTAGCCGCAATACCCTGCCCTCAGGCCAGCCTATCCCAGATCCCAAGAATCTGTCTACACTATCCCAAAACCCCCTGCTCGCGCACGAGCTACAAATACCCTGAGCCTAGTATGAAAGGAGAAAAGCAAGAAACATGGTTTCTCCTAAGTCAAGTCCAACATGATAGTGTAGCAGAAAAAGGTGGCCTATCTAGATGACCATACAAGCATGAAGATGTCCAAAGATGATATAAAGGTAAACAGGTGTCGATGTTCTACATTTATTAGAGCATGCTATTCCATAATATTGATGATTGCATAAGAACATTAATGTGCAACATAGCCTATGCCTGCCAATACCACATACACGATGTTTACAAAGTATGAAATAAGGAATTGCCATACCTAATAAAAAATCACATAAGATGGTACAACGCTTGTCAACCCTCACATTCATACTGGAATAAGCCCAAGATCATTTAACATCACTTAAACAGGGACATTCAATCAAGTATCACCAATGAATAGCTTAAGGTCCAACATCTTCATTGATCTCACATAGGATGAATATAGGATCTACCAACAACATCCAATCTCATTTGTAAGTGATAGGAGTCATGAAATTGCTTTTTCTCATAAGGAATAGGCCTCAACTCAACAATGATATCCACCTTGTTATGAAGGAATTAGGAATCAAAAGCCTAGGTCATTATTACATTAACTAGATCAATAACCAACATCAACACCCATTTTCACATAAACTAGATCAAAGATCAATCAACTCATTATTCTCACATAAATAGGTTATGAATCAACATCTATGCCCAACATCACACATTGTAGGTTAAGGATCAACAAAACCAACTACTCTCATATAAGCCATTCTCAAATAGATGAACCAAGTCCTTCTCACATAACCCCATCAAGTCCTCACATAAATCAACCAACCATTTACATATATATCTATCACCATCATTCTCACATAATAATGTTAATCATTCATCACAGGTATAGGTTGAAGAGTGATTTTCCAATTACCCTCACATAGCATAGATTTAAGGATGACCACCGTTAATCAACTTCATATGAAATAATGTAATATCAACCAACCGATCATTTATTCATGCATAAGCTAAGGATTAATTAACCTAACATAAATATGGAGATTTAAGCATGATTCACCACAGAAAAGAGAACAACAATCAACTATGCCATAAGGGAAACCAATAGCCCGAGTGGGTAAATCATTGTTTTCGGCATAACACAACCACCCACCTGAAACTCAACGATCTGATGCCCGATCTGGCCGAATTTTGGCGTGAGTAATCCTTATCCTCCCAGGAGTCCGATGCCGCGAAAATCATCCAAATCCGCCTCACGGATTGGGCGCAATCGCTGAAACAATGCACACTGCGCATTCAAATTCCAGAATTTTGGCAAGTGCAACAAGGTCAAATAAAAAGTATGTGTAACCTCAAATACCTCAAAATAAAGTTCCCAGCAGTAAAGCAAAGATATCCTCTTTCATACAACATCTTCAAGTCCTCACAATCCACCATTAATTTCCCTTAACATTCAAATGAAGCAACAAATCACAATGCTGTCCAAAATTGCTAACATAAACTTGCTAGCATTTCCAAGCTTAATTAGAGGCTTTTCCAAAGGGATTTATCCACAGATCACAAAAGAGAATTTTCTCACCTTGAAGTTAAGAAGAAGTCCCAACTTGAATTTCTGAAAAATATCTTATATCCACAAAGTTATCTGCATTCCAAGGTGCCTTGCTCAAATCCAAATTAAAACAGGGACTGCAGTAATCCATATAATAGCACTTGAAAAGATCATTAATTTTACCTAACCAACGTGCTCCAAATCCTGCAAGAGAGGTACCATTGGATTCCTTGTCGAGAGTAGATACAAATTGAGCCAAAGAACTCCAAATTTCATGCTCGGATGAAGGAGAAAACCCATAAACACTTTGAACCTTCCACCAAGTTCAATCTGTACATGACTGCAGCAAGGTGCTCCAAAGAACATGCATAAACTCAAATAAAAACTCAGATCTGGGGAAATGGTACATACCAATGTTGTAGATCTTCGAGTCCTGGAAATTTTCCCGCAAAAATCATCCAATATTTCCCATCCTACTGCCCAGAAAGGCCAAACACTGAGGACTGTTCAGGATTCCAGACTGAAATGAAGGGTTCCAAAGATGGCCTTAAAACTCTGTAAACACATGAGATCTGGGGGGAGAGTTGAATACAAAGATTGTAGCCTTACCTCTTGTGAAAACGTAGAACCAAAAATGAGCTCAAAACTCCAAGAAATGAGTCCTGGGGAATTTTTGCACTGAAACGCGACGGTGGAGCTCCGAAAATCCAGCAATGGTGCTTGTGCTCCCTCATGGAGAAGAAGATGACCAAGCTAGCTCCAATGGCTTACCCAAGATGATGATTTTGAAGAAGAAACGTTGGTGATGCTCTGTACAAAACCCTCCAACAATCCATGGTCCATGGAGGAAGAAGGAGGAAGAAAAAGAAGAGGAAGAAGAAGAGGAGGAAGAAGAGAAAGGAAAAAAATAATTAAAACAATCCTCTCTCTCTCCCTCTCCCACACTCCACCCCACGTGAAGTACGGCTGGCCCATCATGGCTAGCCATGTGCAGCCTAGCATGCCTGATGGACCACACTCCCAACACCGAACCAATGGGGTGACGCCACGTGGCACCCCCGGTCCACAGCCCATTCGTGCACCGAAAAAACCCCCCTGAACTTCCGGTTGCCCGGTTTTCGCTCATCCGGACTCCGAAAAATACAACCAAATAGCCGATTTCCAACGTTTTTCCATGCTGAATCCAAATACGAAGTCCATTTTGCAAGAATCCATTTCTAAAAATTACGGGGGCACCCGAACACACCAACTCGATCTATTTTTCGCGCTGAGTCCGGTTTTGAAGTCCGATTTGCGCGCAAAGCCTCCACACTCAACAAAAGGCTTCCAGAAGCTGCCGAACCAACAGTAATCCTTACGTGGGAATTTTAGGTCCTCACATATATTGTAAAGCATTGTAAGTTCTTAGATGGTTTTTATGGGTGCTCTGCTTTTCTCCAGCCTAACTAGTTGTACATGGTATTTGGGTATTGTACATGGTATACCGGTAGAAAAAACTGAGACGTCGCAATAGTCTTTACCAACCAATTGCTATATGCAAAATAATGATCAGTTTGAAGGTCAAACATAACAAAAACGATTATTAGGGATAGCCTGTGAGGTCCCGGAATCCCCCGCATAGGGTTTGCTGATTGTTGGGCAGCTTTTAGTGGCCGTTGGGAGTGTTTGTGCGCATGTCGGGCCCAAGAAATGGATTTGTGGTGCCATTTGGAATTTAGTTTGCATCACTGGAGGCCTGCGTGGTGTGTCGGTGGTGTTTGTGCGCAATTTGGACACAAGTGTTGGACTTCCGGATATTAAAAGGAGATTCCGTAGGAATTGGAGGACCTGCCGGGTGTTTAGGGGTGATTTCGCGCAACGCAGATGTCAAATTTGGACTCCGGGCGAAGTTTGGATAAAAATTTATCTCTCCGGTTGCCTTCGGAAATTTTTAGAGTTGGGAATTGGCAAATCGGATTTTTAGATTGGACCCGGCGCGAAAATCGGATCAAACTGGCTATCCGGGGGCATTCGGCAAATTTTCGGATGAGAATTTGGAGAAACGGACATCATTTTTGGATTCAGCGCACGAAATCGTTAAGAATGGACTATTTACTTGTTTGTTTTGGAGCCCGGTTGAGTTGCACATTTTTCGAGGCGGCGCGGCACGAACCCCTAGGTTGGCGGCATGCAAATCGAGGCATGGCGCGCGGGGCTCGAGGGCGTACGGACGCACGTGGGCGCTGACGCGCCTTCGGCGCGGGTCGCGCGGGGGCCGCCACGTGGCGGGCCCCCGTTGGCGCCCGCGCGGGTGCGGGGGCACGCGCGCACGTGTGGCGGGCGCGTGTCCCGCGCCTGGGGTGGTGCGGTGTAACGCGCCCGTGTGGCGGGCGCGTTGCCGCACGCCACCTGGCACACGGGGCGCGTGCGTGGACCCGGTGCACGCGCCCCGGCCTCGTGGACCACCCGGCAGCTGGGCCCCCTCTTTGTGCGGTGCACCATGGACCGGCAGCGTGGACCTCCTCTCTCTCTCTCCTTCTTTTCTTCTTCTTCTTTCTCCCCCGAGCGCCATTTCTCCTCCTTTTCTTTTCCTTTTTCTTCACCCGAGCGAGAGGGAGATTGAGGGAGGAGATGGTGGGTGGTGCGGCGGTGCGTCGTGGGCTTCGTGGAGCGCGCAAGGTTTTCCAACGGAGCGTTTCGGCGGCGGCGACGCAGTCGGGTAGGTCCCGTACTTGTTTTTACGGTGTTTTTGGCACAGTTTGGGGCGTTCTTTTGGACAGTAAATTGACCCTCTTGCATTTATCTGTGTTAGGGACTGTGTTCTGCACCGTTTTGCGTGCGGTCTCCGACGTCGTGCACCGTTTTGCGTGCGGACTCCGTTTTGCGTGCGGTTTCTGGCACCGTGCTCTGTTTTGCGTGCGGTCTCCGACGCCGTGCACCGTTTTGCGTGCGTGCTCCGTTTTGCGTGCGGGTTTCGGCACCATGCTTCGTTCTGCGTGCGGTCTTCGGCACCGTGCTCCGTTTTGCGTGCGGACTCCGGCAGCGTGCACCGTTTTGCGTGCAGACTCCGTTTTGCGTGCGAGTTTCGGCACCGTGCTTCGTTTTGCGTGCGGATCGCGTGGAGGCCAATTGCAAGTGTCTACGAGCAATTGGTGGCAAATCAAGATGGGTGGCCTTATCTCCAAGTTTTATGGACTGCACAGTAATTCTACTGATGTAGGACTATGCATGATAGTAATTCAAAACACTGAGCTGCCGTAAAAACCAATAAGTCTGCCGGCATAACTTACGGCCTTTGCTGCACTGGACATAATCCACAAGCCTCCTCCACTTGCACAATGCCAACAGTAACCTGTACCTCAAGTGCATGTGGTAACGACTCTACCCCTAGCCCATGCAGGAACGTAACATGTCCTAACTCCGACTGCTGTGAAAAAAAACACACCTGCGACAACTCAATCCACTACCGTGGCGCCCCCCAACCGGGCGGCACAGATTCATCCGCTCGATGCAAGTGGTCGTCGCTCAGCCTGCCAAAATATCTAGACCAATCACAAAGGGAGCACGACCTCTGTCCATGCTCACACTGAGATGCCGAACGTGGTCTCTCGCAAACAACCAAACCACGCTACCGCTGCGCCACTCTGATAAAATGGCTGTTGCTGTCATCGGGGTCCACCCAACCCCTGACGTCTCAGAAATCCACTTGGGTATCATCGTCATACGACCAAGCACGATTGATTCATGCAATTCCTTATACAATTATCCTTACTAAGCTCACCCCTCAATCACATATATTGCACCCCAAACATGCCAGTTATCAATCACACAGGGTAACATCCCCCCTTGGGTAAGCTTTACATTAACCATCCACAAGGATATCCACCACCCAGGAAAGCTAAACGAAAATGCCTCTGCATGCCGATCTGTCCTCCATCATCTAGCGCCAGGCGCCTCCCTCCAGAACTCGCCTCTAGCGGCAGATCCCCATCCAAGGAATTGCAGTGTCCAGCTCCAAACACAATGCCTACTCCGACGTGGCATCCACAGTCCAAAACCCGAACAGGAGGGACCGAAAAGAAACTAAGGAGTATCCTGGCGCAATCCACTCCCAATCTCACTTATCCTATGTGTCTCGTCCCTCGAAACCTGGAGCGCCAGTTCAACAACTGCATAAACTCTCTAGCACAGGGAGGCTCTCAATTGATCACTCCATTACCCCCAACCACGACTCTGCCTCCAAAGGCTCCGAGCTCAATCTTACAAGTCGGGGTGGTTCATCTGCCAAATCTGGCTCACTTAATCAAACATGCCCCACAGCTCCTCTGCTGTCAACCATCCACCTTACCTCAGTGCCTTGGCACTAAACATTGGCACGGAGGAGGCCACTCGCTCTATTGGCACTACAGAAGTCCCTGCCGCTGAGGATACTACATCCTGGTGGTCTCAGAAGAAAAGTACTGTCGGGCTGCCCACTGCTCTGACAACTGCGTCACCAAACTAGCTGCTCGCTCTGCCGCTGATATGCCTCTGACAATCCTGTCATCTGGGTCCGGAGTTCTCTGACCTCAATCCGGGTATCCGGCCCAAAACCAACCGCTCAAGCTCAACTGCCATGACAGGATGCACAAGGGTCCCAAACCCAGCGTCGGGGAGACACCGCTCGCCACGACGAAACCACAAATCAGCACACAACAACGCTCGACCCAATCCAGCGAAAGTCTAGAGCATGTCACCCATTCCATAGCGTTATGTTGTCTGCAGCCAACATAACTACTTAGGAGAATAAACATGCCAATCACTCATCCCGTCCCTCGGGAGAGGTGTAAAACTCAATCAGGACTCTCGCTACAAATCACGACTCTCACGAAGTCATCCTAGGGTCCAACCACAAGCCTAGGGTTTCTAAGTCCACCATGACCTACAACCTAGGCTCTGATACCACCTAATCTGTCACGCCCCGGGGTCGAAACTGCGGCCCGGGCTCGCCAACAGATCCGCCACCTATGCCAAACCCGCATAGGCGAAGCGTCCTACCTGCAAAAAGAGCTACAGCTAAAAGATATCAGAGCTAAAAGATAAAACTGCTGTAGAATAAAATCAACCACTGTACAACTGAAAATAAAACAACAAGGTCCATCTCCCAAAAATGATAATCATACATTAACCTCGAGTACAAAACTGTTAGCTCAACAGGGAGATATCTCAAATAAAACATCAGTGTACAAGCTCTCAATACATCATATCCTCACTACATCAGTCTCTCAAAGAGGAAATAAATACCAATCTACCGACTATACTGAAGATCTCCTCCAAAGGGGGTACCGCTACTCTCCCAAGATGGGTCTGGATCTAGCTCGCTACTCCCTCACCACGCACAGCAACCACAGAACGGCAACACCCGCCAAGACTCTGCAAAACAAAGGGGAGAAAGGACAAAAAGGGGGAAAACCCCCAACGGGCGTGAGAACTACGCAAATAAGGGAGTTCTCAGTGGGTATCGCCACAAGGCCCGACGATCTGCCCACCAAGACTACTAGAGGCAAAAGATAACCGATGCAGTAAAACTGAAAGAAGAAGCTGGAAACACTCTACAGCTACCATGCCTCTATCCAAATGCTCAAATGGGGAAACTCTGATGAAGATATGCAACACTCGCACACGAGGTGCTCAATCGACCCAATCGAGCTGACTGCCACATCGGGTCCAGTCAAACCTGCGCCCACCTACAACCACCTCCCGCTGACGGGCAGGAATTACGTAGGGCGTCCAAACGGACTAACTCGCTATCGAGTAATGGCTCATGCAGGCTATAGTCAAATCCATGCCCTCTCTCTCTCAGAACGGAAAGACTCAAGATGCTCAACCTCTCACACAATGGTCAAAGAACTCACAACGACCACGGGACCACCGTCAAACCCCGAACGGTTCCCACAATACTAGCACTGGTCTAACACAGCTACTAGACTCCACTCGGTCCCCCAGGCACGAGTGTAACAAAAAGTATCTGCCTGAATAAACCCAATCGATAGACCAGTAATCACTGGTACTGCCTGCTCTGCTGTCGAACTCAAGAACCCTGCCTGGTGCCCGGCGCTCACACCGTGGAAAGCCTACTCCGGAGTGGCACTCGAGGGGAGCGACCCACACGAGTAAAGTATCACTGTATCAAGCATCACTGTATCGAGTAGCTCTGTAACCACTGTCTCATAATAGCAGGACTGGATCAAGACTATGATCAAAGTGGGAAACTCCGTCCACTAACAAAACCCCGATCTGATGCAATAGTACTCAAAAAGTGGGAACACCATCCACTAGGACAAATCTGATACCCAATCTGATGCAATAGTCAACATCCGGTCAACCGCCCAAAGTTCGCGGTCACCGCAATAACCCACAACCCACAATTGGGTAAATTAATCAAGATCCGGTCAACCGCCTACTGTCCGCGGTTGCCGCAATAACCCACAATCCACAATTGGGTAAATTAATCAAGATCCGGTCAACCGCCTACTGTCCGCGGTTGCCGCAATAACCCACAATCCACAATTGGGTAAATTAATCAAGATCCGGTCAACCGCCTACTGTCCGCGGTTGCCGCAATAACCCACAATCCAACATCAAGCACACCCTGTCTCTGACCCTAAGGTCCCAGCTACACTATCCCAAACCTCTGCTCGAACCCGAGCAACATGACTCAAAAGTCTAAATAAAAAGGAGAAGGAAAGCAATCATGGTTTCTCCTAAGTCAAATTCCAATATGTAGTGCAGCAGTAAAAGATGGCCTAACTATATGTCCATACACATATGTCCATACAAGCATGCATTTGTCCTCAAGAAGAATAAAGAAAATAAACCTCATGCCAAAATTATCAATGACCATACCTGTCCATAATTCTCAATCCATAATGGCTCCTCAGAGTAGAACCTGCACATAACTACATAATCCTATCCCAATGCATAAACACATCCTCATAAAAGGTTATGTGCTAATATGGCATGATAATTAATCATATAGGGTATCCTTGCCTTAGATAAGCTTCCACTAATCATCAACATGACTATTTGATTAATACCATTGTCATACTGTGAATAATTCACTTGCAATTTCCATAAAATCATCATTGTTAAACTTACCGATCAATCCCAGCTATTGTACCATTCACCTGCATGCAATGCTAACATATGAAAATTTAGAGAACCGTCCACCGGTTCCGGGAATAAGGCACCCACCTGAAAGCTGACTGTCCAAAGCCAACAGCTGAAAACACCAAATAACTCTAATCCCTTGCTCCAATATGTTCAGCACACCCGTAACTCTCCTGGCACAATACAAAGTCCACTAATTACACTAGGCTCCCAATTATAGCACTTAAACCACATACAACCTCGAATTCTGAACTGTTAAATTATCACCTGCAGATAGTGCCCAGAAAATTCCAATAAAAATATCACAGCAATCCTTGCGTCGATAGCTTCGAAACGGTACCTTGCACGCCCAAATCGGAGTTCGGTAAGCCAAGATAAAAATTCGGCAAGGGGATACACTCATACAAAAATCTGTATTAAAACTGTACACTGTTCACTGAGAAAACAGTAATTTTCACCTCTGATGAAATCTCAGAAAAATCAAAGAAAAATACGAGCGCGTTCCTTGCGATCTGTAGATGAAAAAGTTGTATAAGCTCGTTTCCGGCTGACGCTTGTGCGCAAAGATATGGCCAAAACACCTTGATGCTGTCCCACAAAGCCAAACAGAAAATGGGTCACAGTGTTGCCTCGGGATCCGTGCCAAAAACTCGCAACGGGAACGCCGCGATCAATACGAAAGATGAAGCCCTACCTCTTAGGAGTCTGTCGGCACAAGAATCACAGAAAAAGGAGCTCGGGGTTAGCCCAGGGGAGCCAAAACACTGTCGCTGCGCCGAAGAAGAACACTAGAAAGCAACATCGCGCCGCACCGTAAAATGGGGAACCTCGGGATTCGTGCCTCTTAAAATCCTAGAACTTGGCAGGAAGATCAAGCACTTGAAGATGAAAATCTTCCAAGAAGGGAGCTTGGGGAGATCTTGCAAGGGCTGAGAGAAAAAGAGCAGAAAAGAGGGCTCGGGCTGCCTATTTATAGGCTGAAGAAAACAATTGGGAAAATTCCCATCATGTCCCAACTTCCGGGCGCCCGGTCGGTCCGCCCGAATTCGGGCGCGCACAGTGCGGCCCGGCCCGCCAAGTTTCGGGCGCGCACAGTGCGGCCCGGTCCAACCACACAGCCCAGTCCACTACTCCCCCGGGCCCCACTGCACCCGGTGCACCTGCGCCCGCAAATGGCGACGCGACACGTGGCCGGCAACCCGTGCACCGGCACGACGCGCCGTGGACCGCGCACGTCGCGGCTGACCCGGGCCCGTACGGCCACCTGCCCCGCCGTACGGCCACCTGCCCGGTCAACAACTCCACCGATTGCGTGGACCGGGAGCACAACACCGGACCAACTACCTCACGCCACGTGTCCACCCGGTCCACCGTGCACCCGGGCCCAAATTCAGTGGACCGCGCCTGCTGCACCGGCCAACCGGAGGCGCCACGTGGCCCGCCCCCGGTGCACGACCTCCGCGGTGGACCCGCGCGCCTGCCCGCGCGCCCGGGCGCCCTGCCCGCGCCCTGCCGCGCCGCGTGTCGCCGCGTGCCGCCTGCCCGAGGCCGCGCCGCCGCCCGCCGGCGCCGCCCGCCGCCGCCGGCGACTGCCGGAGGTACTGTTCCGGCATGAACAGTAACCGCCAACCCAAAACATCAAGCAAATAGCCCATCTTGACCGTTTTCGCGCGCTGATTCCAAAACGACGTCCATTCTGCCAAATTCCAAACCTATAATTTGCCGGAGGCTCCGGAAAGGTATTTTTAATCCGAATTCCGCGCCGATCCTAAATTCGATATCCACACCACGCGGTAACTCTTCTAAACATCCGATGGGGTCCCCCGATCACCTACGAGATCCATTTTAAGCCCCGAGTCCATCTCTTGTGTCCAACTGGCGCTGCGAACACCGCCGACATGCCACGTAGGCTTCCAGAAGCTGCTGGTCACACTGTAGAAGCCCTGCAAAGTCCGGGTCACCACATCCTCCCCCACTGAAAAAAGTTTTCGTCCGCGAAACTAAGGCAACTCCCAAGGAGTCTCAGAAACCAGGGGTCAATATTCCAACACCGCCGTCTCCAGCTCCCAAGTCACCTATCACTCCCCGTGATTACTCCTCAGCAACACAACAGCAACAACCAGTACGGCATAGCCCGATTGCGCAATTCCCTCACCTCACGTCGATCGGAATTCGCAACGGCGTCCCTCGTACTCCAAACTCTCACAGACCCCAAAAGGAACGAGTCATCACGGGCGAGGGGTCCAAAACATAACACTCTTGAGCTGAGACGCAGAAAAACCTCCAAACTCCAACAAAAGGCTGGGGGAAAGGAACAACAGCCAGAGTAACACGCTCTAAAATCACTCCCAAGAGCCAGCTCAACCAAAGCGACCCGAATCACATCCACACAAACACCTGCACAGAAAAGGGGCCCAAACAAGCAGGGGTTCACACTCGGTCGCTCCTCAACACTTAACCACCTAAGTGGATTGCTCAGCCGCAGCCTCTCATCAAAAGGGATCCTCAGGGACTCACTCAAACCCTGCACACAAGGATGGCCCACACAGTGCCAGCTATGGAACCGTCAAACTCGACTCCCAAATAGCTCTTCTGCTCCAGGCATCCGCCACCACAGTGGCTCTGACGGGGTGATACTGGATGCTCACAAACCAAAAAACCAATGGTGGCTCTACAGCCACTACGGGAGGTAACACTATAACTCGCAATCCCTCTCCCACACGGACAAGGTTAAAATTGGCGCTGTACCAATCTCATCACCCGGTCATCAAGCTCTGCTGGCACTAATCCAGTCCAAAAACTCCTCACCCCAACAATGACCGCGATCTCGGCCAGTCTTAAAA
>CM055066.1:33830180-33957668 GCA_029204045.2 Tillandsia leiboldiana
GCGGTTTGCCACCGCAAGGTGTGTCTTTTCCGAAATTACGTTGACCCGTTACCCCACGCGGAGGTGGCGTTAGGAATGGGGGCCCCCATGGGTGGGGGGTGTGAGCGGTGACGTCGAGGCAGGTGCTCGGCGGCCGAGGCAGGTGCTCGGCGGTGGGCATCGGGGAAGGTGCCCGATGTTGCTTTGTGAGGCAGGTGCTCGGCGGTGGGCATCGGGGAAGGTGCCCGATGTCGTAATGATACAGGGTGTGGTTAAGGTGGAAGGTGCATGGGAGGGATAGTTTGCTCCGGTGTTTGTGGTTTGCCTTATCTTTGTTTACTACGCTTATCATGCTATTTCTAGTCACTGACTTCCCACTTCGTGACAGGTTCGTCCAGGGGCGAGTGCTAGGGCGCCGGTGAGGACGTTAGGGTGCTGATCTGATTTATGGGTGACTTCAGATACAGTGACTCTTCTTTCCCTTTTCTTTTATTATTCATGGTAGCTAGTTGTGGATTGCGACACCCCGTGGGGTCGAAGTGGATGTTGCCCTTTTCTTTCCTTTCTTTTTGAATAATTGATGAATACTACCGTTCTCTCTTACTTGGCCGTTTTGAACGATGAAAAACAAAGAAAAACGTTTGCGAAAACTATTTTTAAAACGTGGGTGTCGTGTGGGCACCAAGCTTTATAACCTTGTGGGATTTATGTGTTTACGAACTGTTTTCACAAACGAGGGCATCGTGTGGATGCCGCTTTCAAAACCTTGTGATTATTTATCCTTTCAAAACACCGGCCTCTATGCTCTAAGTGAATGCTAGAATGTCACGTGAATTGTTTGGTTGTATGTGTACGAGACCCCAACTGATGTGGTTAGAGATTGTATGTACTACGCCTTGTGAGACACTTTGTAGTTGAGACGCCGTGCATATACAAAGGGGCCTCTGCTCATTTGCAGAGCGAATTTGTGTATGCGGCGGGTCTGTGCACGCGCCGGGGAGTAATGTTTTACAAAAAAAATATATGGCTGAATCAGGGGCATCGGTGGCTCCTCTTCCGCGCGATTCGAACCCCCGGGGCGTGACAGATTAAGATGGTATCAGAGCGGTAAACTTTAACCACAACAGTCGGGGCCTAACATCCACGGGCGCAATACTCTGGCTACTGAGTAATAAAGTGAACACGGGATAAATAAAACGCGAGTGCTCGTTGGGGGAAAAAGGGGGGAGGGAATTAGTGTTCTTTTCTTTTCTCCCTCTAGTGCCAGCACTATGGCGTGCCGTCTTATTTAAACTAGGAGTAACTGGTTCGTGCAAATGTTCAGATCATGACCAGGACTAGATCCACAGCCGAGGACACGGGGGCGGACGCAGCGGAAGCGATGACTGCGGAGAATCAGCTCCTAAGGCAGCAGCTACAAGAGATGGCGGAACAGTTGGCAGCCCTGAACGACCGCGTGCGCCAACTGACGCAGCAACAGCAGGCCGCTGCGACGGCAGAGGTTGCCCCGGGCCCTCTCCCGGGGCCAGCTGCACCGGTGATGGAGACCGAAGGAGGGGCTGCCCCCACCCGGGCCTCGGCCCCAGAGGTGGCCCCTTCGACGGCAACGGCAGGGCCGGCGGCGACACCAATCGTCGGAATTGCTCCGAGTGTGACGGTAGTGTTACCCACTCCCGCCGCGACCGCCAACGTCGCGAAGGAGGGGGCGAACCTACCAAACGAGCGAGACCGTGTGCGCGCCAACCTGGCCGACTTCAAGAAATACGATCCGCCAACGTTCGACGGGGGACACGACGGACCCCTGGGTTGTGGAGAAATGGGTGGATACGATGGAGAAATTATTCGAGGACCTATTGATGGAAGACCATGAGCGGGTCCCCCTGGCCGCCCACTTGCTCGAGGGGAACGCCCGCATTTGGTGGAAGACCGTACGCCCCGACTCTGCGTCGGGCGCTACCCTTCCGTCATGGACTACCTTTAAACAGCAGCTATTCGGGGCGTTCTTTACCAACAGCGTGAAGAAACAACTGGAGGACGACCTAAACCACATCAGGCAGGGAACCAAAACAGTAATGGAGTACCAGAGGGAGTTCGTGAGACTGGCGAACTGTGTCCCGTTCGTCATTCGGGACGAATCCCATAAGGCACAACTGTTTGTGGATGGATTGAGGACTGACATTTTCCAAGTGGTGGACGCGGCGGATCTGCATACCTTTCAGGAGGTGGTCGACCGAGCCACCATCGTGGAGCGAGGCTTTGCCGTCACGCGCGCCCGAAGGGAAGGCTCCCACCAGCAAGACGACAGGAAGCGGACCCAGACGGCTTCAGGGGGAGGGGGCTCCTCCAGCGGGAATCGGCCCCCTAAGCGGTGGAGGCCCCAGCAAAGGACCAGGGGAGCGCCGGGAGAGGGACAACGCCCGGAGGACCGCTCATGCGTGATCTGCGGCGGGGCGCACCGAGTGATGGATTGCTCCAAGAGACAGGACCATTGTTTCCGATGTGGCAAGCAGGGACACTTCCGTTTCAACTGTCCCCTGAACCAAGGCACCACATCTTCAGCAGCCTCCGTGCCTTCACCCCAGCACGCAGGGCGGGGGAAAGCGCCAATGACGTCAGCCCCCAGACCGCCAGCACCCCGATCTGTAGGGGAAAAGCCACCGCCTTCGGGAGGCCGCGTCTATTCGATGGGTCAGCAGGAGACGCACCCGTCTGAGCACGTCGTCGCAGGTATCACTCTTGCTTCTGTTTATCGCGCTAGAACCCTTTTTGACACCGGAGCGACCCTCTCGTTTATGTCCCGAGACTTCGCACTGACCCATGATTTTGAGTTGAGACCCTTACCCAGTTTGATGACCGTACACACCGCGGGGGGATCCTTGGAGGCACGCAACATGGTGCCTTCCTGCCCTATATGGATGGGAAGGCTTCCGTGCCCCTGGGATCTGGTAGTCATTCCATTGAAAGAGTATGATGTAGTGCTCGGAATGGATTGGCTCACGTGGTACCTTGCGGTCATAGACTGCGAGAAGCGCGAGGTACGACTGATGTACCCCGATTTTCCGGAGAACGTGTACTTGGCTTACAAGAGCGCCTGTGCTTGCCTTACCAACCCCTGGAGAAGACTACGAAGTCTACTGCGATGCATCGCGAATAGGACTGGGAGGAGTACTAATGCAGCAAGGAAGAGTCATTGCCTATGCTTCAAGACAACTCAAGGATTACGAACAGAACTACCCGATCCATGACTTGGAGCTTGCCGCAGTGGTCTTCGTTCTGAAACTGTGGAGGCACTACCTCTACGGTGTGCATTGCAACGTGTTCTCGGACCACCAAAGCCTTAAGTACCTTTTCACCCAGAAGGAGCTTAACCTACGGCAGAGGAGGTGGTTGGAGCTACTGAAGGACTACGACTTAACCATCCAGTACCACCCGGGGAAAGCAAATGTGGTAGCCGACGCTCTAAGCCGAAAGGGACAAGCAGAAGGAACTTCGCGGGCGCGATCACGCAGCAGAACGACTTGATCGCGGAATTTTCACGATTGAGGTTGGAAGTGGTACCAGCAGGGACGGTTGAGCGACTGTTGACCCTAACAGTCGCGCCGACCCTATTGGAGAGGATTCGGGAAGGCCAAGGTGCGGATCCGCAGCTACAGCTGGAACGAGATAGGATTTCACCGGAGCAAGAAGGAGACTTTGCAGTGGGAACGGACGGCACCCTTCGGTTCCGAGGGCGGATCTGCGTGCCCGATCTGCCGGATCTAAAGAAAGAAATCCTGACTGAAGCACATTGCGCCCCCTACGTGGCGCACCCTGGAGGCACCAAGATGTACCGGGATATCCGACAGACCTTCTGGTGGCCAAGATTGAAGGGAGATGTGACGCTGTTCGTGGCTCACTGTTTGATTTGCCAACAGGTGAAAGCCGAGCATCAGCGGCCGGCGGGGAAATTGCAACCTCTACCCGTGCCCGAATGGAAGTGGGAGCAAGTCACAATGGACTTCGTCACCGGATTCCCCCGTTCGCAACAGGGACACGACGCTATCTGGGTTGTCGTGGATCGGCTAACGAAGTCAGCTCACTTCCTACCCATCCACACGACCTGGACACGTGACCGGCTGGCACAGGTCTACCTCAGCGAGATTGTAAGGCTGCACGGGGTGCCAACGACGATCACCTCGGACAGGGACACGAGGTTCGTTTCGAACTTTTGGAAGAGTCTACAACGAGCCTTGGGGACCAAGTTACACTTCAGCTCAGCCTTTCACCCCCAGACGGACGGGCAATCCGAGCGGGTGATCCAGATACTCGAGGACATGCTTCGGGCGTGCGTGCTGGATTTGGGAGACGGATGGTCGCGCTACCTACCCCTTGCAGAGTTCGCTTATAACAACAGCTACCAAGCGAGCATTAAGATGGCGCCGTACGAAGCGTGGTACGGCAGACGCTGTAGATCCCCGTTCTGCTGGGACGATCTGGGGGAGAGAAAGTTTTTGGGGCCGGACCTAGTGGCCGAGACAGAGGAAAGGGTGCGCCTCATCAGGCGACGTTTGGCGACCGCCCAGAGCCGGCAAAAGAGTTACGCGGACCAGAGACGTCGCGACTTGGAATTCCAGGTGGGAGAGCACGTGTTACTGCGGGTGTCGCCGTCGAAGGGGGTGAAGCGGTTTGGGTTGAGGGGCAAGCTGAGCCCGCGGTACATAGGGCCGTTTGAGATTCTGGAGCGCATCGGCCCGGTAGCCTACCGCCTCGCCCTACCGCCGAACCTTGACCGCGTTCATGATGTGTTCCACGTATCCATGCTTCGGAAATACCTCCCCGACCCATCGCGAGTGCTTGACGCCTCCGCGATTGAACTCAAGGAGGATCTAAGTTTCGCGGAAGTACCCGTGCGGATCCTAGCCCGGGAGGACAAAAAGCTGCGTAGTCGGACGATTCCCTACGTAAAGGTGCTTTGGAGCAATCAAGAAGAGCGTGAGGCAACTTGGGAACCCGAGTCAAAGATGAGGGAGTGCTACCCGGACCTGTTCGCCGCTGGGGAAGATTAAGTTTCGGGGACGAAACTTGTTTTTAGCGGTAAGTGGTGTAAGACCCGGCTTTTCCTTAACCCTTCTGGTCACCCTCTTCTTGTAATGCCTGACCGGGGGCCTCATTTTTGGCATTTTTCCGGACAGACCGTCGGGGCCCGCAAATAATTTTAGGCGGTAGAGCTCGCGGAACGGAGCGCGTGGGCGCGATCGGTTTATTTTTCCGACTCCCGGTCTGACCAGAATTAATTCTCGAAGTTGGGGTCCCCCTTAGACGCCTCGGGATCCGTGTTGGCAGCCGCACACCTTTTAAGGTAAACCCTAATTCTCTTAGTATATATATGTAGCCGTGAGGGAAAGAGGATTAGGGTTCCTCTTATTTTTCTTTTGGTGGCCGCCTCTTTTCTTTTTCTTCCTCCCTCGTAGCCGCCGGCAAAGAGAAACCAAGCACACCGCAAGGGTGGACCGGTGGAGGCAAGCGGACGATCCCTCTCTTCCTCCTCTTTCGCACATCAAGGTGAGTCGGACGCGTTTCGTTCGGGGGAATCTCCCTCTTTCTTTCTTTTGTTGGTCACGAGGAGGGAGGAGGCCCGGCGCCGTCGCGCACCGCGGGCCGCGCGCCCGCGCGGCGCTCGGCCGCGCGGGGCCGCCCGCAGGAGGGGCGCCCGCGCGGGCTGGTGCCGCGCGGGGCCGCCCCGCACCGCGGGCCACGCGCCCGCGCGGCGCACGGCCGCGCGGGGCCGCCCCGCACCCGGGCCGCGCGCCCGCGCGGCGCTCGGCCGCGCGGGGGCCGCCCGCAGGAGGGGGCGCCCGCGCGGGCTGGTGCCGCGCGGGGCCGCCCCGCACCGCGGGCCGCGCACCCGCGCGGCGCTCGGCCGCGCGGGGGGCCGCCCGCAGGAGGGGGCGCCCGCGCGGGCTGGTGCCGCGCGGGGCCGCCCCGCACCGCGGGCCGCGCGCCCGCGCGGCGCTCGGCCGCGCGGGGCCGCCGCAGGAGGGGGGCGCCCGCGCGGGCTGGTGCCGCGTGGGGCCGCCCCGCACCGCGGGCCGCGCGCCCGCGCGGCGCTCGGCCGCGCGGGGCCGCCCGCAGGAGGGGCGCCCGCGCGGGCTGGTGCCGCGCGGGGCTGCCCCGCACCGCGGGCAGCGCGCCCGCGCGGCACTCGGCCGCGCGGGGCCGCCCGCAGGAGGGGCGCCCGCGCGGGCTGGTGCCGCGCGGGGTCGCCCCGCACCGCGGGCAGCGCGCCCACGCGGCGCTCGGCCGCGCGGGGCCGCCCGCAGGAGGGGCGCCGCGCGGGCTGGTGCCGCGCGGGGTCGCCCCGCACCGCGGGCAGCGCGCCCGCGCGGCGCTCGGCCGCGCGGGGCCGCCCGCAGGAGGGGCGCCCGCGCGGGCTGGTGCCGCGCGGGGTCGCCCCGCACCGCGGGCCGCGCGCCCCGCGCGGCGCTCGGCCCCGCGGGGCCGCCCGCAGGAGGGGCGCCCCGCGGGCTGGTGCCGCGCGGGGCTGCGCCCTGACAGGGTGTTCGTCGCACGGGCCGGTGCCGTGCGAAGAACTCCGCCGCACGCTGTAGGGAGTCGTTGTAAGTTTCGGACTTCTAAGTCTCGATTTGCCTATGTTCCTTCAGGAGTGCGGGACGCTGTGGGCGACTGGAGCACAGACGCGGACTGGACGAACGCAGGACGACGCACACAAGGTGGGTACGTTCCCGGGGGTTTCGGGAATGGGGTTTAACTGTTAGAAATAGCATGTTGGGGCAAGGTGGAATTGTCAGTCTCCTTCTGTTTATGCACTAACCCTGTTATGTTATGTTATGATACTCAATGTCAATCTGGGGCTCAAATTTGCTACACGCACACCCGCGGTTTGGCCACCGCAAGGGTGTGCTTTTCCGGAAAAGTGGTACGTTGACCCGTGTACCCCACGCGGAGGTGGCGTTAGGAATGGGGGCCCCCATGGGTGGGGGGTGTGAGCGGTGACGTCGAGGCAGGTGCTCGGCGGCCGAGGCAGGTGCTCGGCGGTGGGCATCGGGGAAGGTGCCCGATGTTGCTTTGTGAGGCAGGTGCTCGGCGGTGGGCATCGGGGAAGGTGCCCGATGTCGTAATGATACAGGGTGTGGTTAAGGTGGAAGGTGCATGGGAGGGATAGTTGCTCCGGTGTTTGTGGTTTGCCTTATCTTTGTTTACTACGCTTATCATGCTATTTCTAGTCACTGACTTCCCACTTCGTGACAGGTTCGTCCAGGGGCGAGTGCTAGGGCGCCGGTGAGGACGTTAGGGTGCTGATCTGATTTATGGGTGACTTCAGATACAGTGACTCTTCTTTCCCTTTTCTTTTATTATTCATGGTAGCTAGTTGTGGATTGCGACACCCCCGTGGGGTCGAAGTGGATGTTGCCCTTTTCTTTCCTTTCTTTTGAATAATTGAATGAATACTACGTTCTCTCTTACTTGGCCGTTTTGAACGATGAAAAACAAAGAAAACCGTTTGCGAAAACTATTTTTAAAACGTGGGTGTCGTGTGGGCACCAAGCTTTATAAACCTTGTGGGATTTATGTGTTTACGAACTGTTTTCACAAACGAGGGCATCGTGTGGATGCCGCTTTCAAAACCTTGTGATTATTTATCCTTTCAAAACACCGGCCTCTATGCTCTAAGTGAATGCTAGAATGTCACGTGAATTGTTTGGTTGTATGTGTACGAGACCCCAACTGATGTGGTTAGAGATTGTATGTACTACACCTTGTGAGACACTTTGTAGTTGAGACGCCGTGCATATACAAAGGGGCCTCTGCTCATTTGCAGAGCGAATTTGTGTATGCGGCGGGTCTGTGCACGCGCCGGGGAGTAATGTTTTACAAAAAAAAAATATATGGCTGAATCAGGGGCATCGGTGGCTCCTCTTCCGCGCGATTCGAACCCCCGGGGCGTGACATCGTCTGAGGAGGATGAATCCGCGTCTTCTTCTTTTGTTGTTTTCAACGCATAACCTGAAGACTTAGAAGAGGATGCCTTTCCCGAAGAATAGTTATTACGAAATGTCATTTCATATGTTTGTAAAGAACCAACTAATTCTTCTACACGGATTTCGTCCGGGTGTTTAATAGTTTCAATGGCTGTAATCTTGGATCGAAATCTTTCAGGAAGAGTCCTTAAAATCTTTCTTACAATTTTAAATTCTGGAATTTTCTCTCCCAAGTTAGCACATGTGTTCACGATGTCTTGCAATCGTGTATAGTAATCTGTGAAAGATTCATTTTCTGCCATGAAAATGGAGTCAAACTTGCTCGTAAGCATTTGCAGTTTTTGAATCTTCACAAGGTTAGTTCCCTCATGTGTAACTTGAAGAACATCCCAGATTTCTTTCGCAGTCTCACATGCCGAGACGCGAGAGAACTCTGTTTGTGACAAGGCATTAAATAAAGCATTAATTCCTTTGCCATTGTAAGAAGATAAATCAATCTTTTCCTTGGTCCATTTCGACCTAGGTTTGATGGTGCGAACATCACCAATAATTTCAGTTAGATTAGACCATCCTAATTCAATTGATTGCCACACCCGTTCGTCGATGGAAATTAAAAAGGCTTTTATCCGTACTTTCCAGTAGGCATAATTTGTTCCATCGAAGAACGGGGGTCTGTTGATGTTTCCACCTTCAACCATTGTTTACAACCCTATTCTCACTCTGATACCACTTGTTGGGTTATATATAATTGGATCTAAATAGGGGAAAAAACACCTAGAGGGGGGTGAATAGGTATAAACGTTAAACACTCAAAAAATCATTGCGCAATAAAACCCAATGCGGAAATAAAAATAAACACGCATGATTTTTACGTGGAAAAACTCCAAACCGGAGTAAAAAACTACGGGACCGATCACACGGCGAAATCCACTAGAATTAAACACGTACAAGGTGATATACCGTACTCACAGACGACTCAACCTTTTCCATACGCTCCTAGTAGATCTTCTCCGCTCGCTCCGCAACGCTTCTCGAATCCACGATCAGCGCCCAACGCCGAATCCACTGCGTCCAACGTCGAGTCCACGACGTCCGACCGAATCCACGGTCTTCACCCAGTAGCACACTTCGAATCCACGAACGTACCTCGCTCCGAATCCACGAGAGGGGTAGCACCTTGAATCCACAAGGCCACGCGAGTCCACGCGCCGATTTTGGGAAAATCGTTGTTTTTGGGTGGTGATGATCCGCCGAATACTTAGATTAGAAATAGATCGGAAATACCATCTAAGTATTCATTAATTTGATTCTACTCAAAATCTGAGTTTGGAAAACCTAGAATCAAATTAATAATATAGATGAAGAAACATAGAATTAAATCTAGTATTTCATTTCTTCTCTATATGTGGATTTTTCTATTTCGGTCGTATTTTTCGCATAACCTAAAAGATGAATCATAGGGTCTATTTATAGGTTAGAAACCATTGGAAGAAGATAAGCATCAAAAACTAACCATTTCTGGAATTTTTCAGGACGACAGTCCAGACTGGAATTGACGGTCCGGACTGTCTCAGCGAAACAGACTATTTTCAGAAAAGACGACATTCGGGGCCCGGACTGCAATCCACGGTCCGGACTGTTCATGCAATTCCTTCAAATTACACGTTCGGGGTCCGGACTGAGATCCACGGTCCGGACTGGAATTGCGCATGAACAAACCTACGTTCGGGGTCCGGACTGAGATCCACGGTCCGGACTCTGAACATGTAAAATGCCCAGTTTTTGATTTTTATGCAATCAAAAATTCATCCAAGTGTTTCTACACTATACTAAGTATTTGGATCATCAAAATTCTTTAGTAAAACGTACCTGATCCATTTGAATTCTTCTTTCTTGAGATTGAGGTATATGATCCAAGCTTCTAAACTTCAATCTTCAAGACTTAAACAATTTCACGAAATACGCCAACTCAAATTCCGTAACACTTTATACTTTTCTCCTTTTCATTTTAGACTTTGGGTATTTGTAGCTCGGGTGCGAGCAGGGGGTCTGGGATAGTGTAGTCAGATTCTTGGGATATGGGACAGGCTGGGCTTGATGGCAGGGTATTGCGGCGACCGCGGACTTTGAGCGGTCGACCGGGTGATTATTATTGCATCAGATTGGGGGGGGGATCGGGCTTTCTTTAGTGGATGTGTTTTCCCACTTTGATTAGAGTCGTGATCCAGTCCTGCTAGTTTTTATACTTGTTACTGAGGTACTTACTCGTGTGGGTCGCTCCCCTCGAGTGCCACTCCGGAGTGTGCGACAGACAGGCTTTGAGTCCGTGAGACTCCTTTTTGCATCGGTGTTATGCGTAGGCTGGCATACCCGATGCGGCAGGCAGAGCAGGCAGTTCCAGTGTTTACTGGTGGTCGGATTGGGTTTATTCAGGCAGGCATTTATATTCTGATGCATACATTTAGCTATTCTTTTAGCTTGGTATTTTAGAGGCATAGTAGTGGTAGTTTCCTTTTTCCAGCAGTCTCTATTGCTTACCACTCTTCCTTTCCTTTTGCCTCTGGTAGACCTATTGGGTACGTCGGGGTTTGAGGCTTTACCCACAGGGGGAGGCTACTGGTTTTACTAGTTGTGACACCCCCGGAATTTGGATTAGTCCTATATATAAATGATATAATAGGACTAAATCTCTAACCCGGCTATAGCATTTTGGATGGTAGCAAGATCCAAGAGGAACATGAGAGTTAAGCGTGCTAGAGCTAGAGTAGTTCTAGAATGGGTGACCCCCTGGGAAGTTGGGGCGTCACAGTTGGTATCAGAGACATTCACCAGCCGGAAATGTGAGATGAGTCTCGGCTGAGCCAGGGTTATATAGCGGGTAGAGTGTGGCTCCTCGGCTAATGACCGTTGTAGGTGGAGTGCAGCTCCCTACAAGGTCGGCTAAGGCTAGCGAGACGAGTCTCACATCGCCTGGTGCTTGTGAGTGTGCTTGAGCCTGACGTGGACGTCAGGGCTTAAAGGGGGGAAGAATGTGACACCCCCGGAATTTGGATTAGTCCTATATATAAATGATATAATAGGACTAAATCTCTAACCCGGCTATAGCATTTTGGATGGTAGCAAGATCCAAGAGGAACATGAGAGTTAAGCGTGCTAGAGCTAGAGTAGTTCTAGGATGGGTGACCCCCTGGGAAGTTGGGGCGTCACACTAGTGGTTCTCACCGCCATTGTTGTTTTTCCCCTTTTCTCCCTTTGTTTTGCAGTGTCTGCTGCGGGAGTTGCGGATCTTCGGTTGACAGTTCGAGGCGAGGGAGTCGCGAGATAGATCCCTACCAGTGTTGATTTCTACAGTGGGATAGATGTACCAACCCGGATTGTGGGTTTCACTGTACACAGTTGTATTTTATTACTTTAGTTTATCTCCCTTTTTTGGATTTATAGATGTTGTATAGGTGGCTTTTACTTGTATTACAGTTTCGGTGGACCAGATTATTGTATCATTATTTTTGGGAGATGGATATTGTACTTGTATTTTTTTCAGTTGTACAGTGATTCAGGTTTTTATTACAGCAGTTTTTCTTCAGCTCTGATATCTGTTTAGTTGTTAGATGGTACTTTGCAGGTTGGACGCTTCGCCTATGCGGGGTTTCGCATAGGTGGCGGATCTGTTGGCGAGCCCGGGTCACAGTTTCGACCCCCGGGGCGTGACACACGGTCTCCCCCAAGTAGTACATCTCGAATCCACGAATGCACCTCGTTTCGAATCCACGAAACGGTAGCACCTTGAGTCCACAAGGCCACGCGAATCCACGCGCCGATTTTTGGCAAAATCGTTGTTTGTTGGTGGTGAAAATCCGCCGAATACTTAGATCAAAGATAGATCGGAAATACCATCTAAGTATTCATTAATTTGATTCTACAAGAAATCTGAGTTTTGAAACCCTAGAATCAAATTAATCAATATAGATGAAGAAACATAGAATAGATCTAGTTATTTCCTTACTTCTCTATATGTGGATTTTTTTAAGTTTTTTTCGTTAATTTTTGGATTCTCTTTCCATTACCCTAAAAGAATCAAAAACTACCTTATCTGGAATTTTTTGGGTCGACGGTCCGGATTGGAATAAGTTGGATCCGGACTGTCATCATTAAACAGAACTTTTCCAGAAAAACATGTTCGGGGTCCGGACTGAAATGTGGGCAGTCCGGAATGTTCATGCGATTTCTGCAGAATCAATGTTCGGGGTCCGGACTGAAACAGGGGAGGTCGGGACTGAAATTCCGCATGAACTAAACTATGTTCGGGGTCCGGACTGGAATACCTTCATCCGGATCCTGAACATATTACATGTCCAGTTCTTGATTTTTATGCAATTAAAAATTCATCCAAGTGTTTCTACACTATAAGAAAGTATTCGGATCACCAAAATTATTTAGTTAAACGTACCTGATCCTTTTGAATTCTTTCTACTTGAGATTGATGTATGTGATCCACGACTCTTCAACTTCAATCTTCAAGACTTAACCACTTCACGAAATACGCCAAAATAAAATCCTTAACAATCTCCCCCTTTGGCGGTTTCGTGACAAAACAAAATCCACTCAAAAGAAATCAAAAAGATATTTTTGTTGTTATCACCATACAACAAAAATTTACAAAAATGATCCAAATAAAAATGAATACATGAGATAAACTCCTAAAACAGACTCTAGACTTAGACGTTTATACTCTCTGCAAAAGAAATAATTCTTGACAAAAGAAATCGTTAGATACCTCAAGAATTTAACATTCAAACATCAAACAGAGAGATAGAGTTTATACTCACCATGACATTTACAAAATCAGATATGTATTAGAATAAACAATCAGAGATAGACATATCTTCTAAGCATTAAATTCCAAATGTCATAAGTATGTTAGTCATCAACCAACTTGTTAGTAATATTACATGCCCAAATAGTTAGTCGGGGCATAATCAAAGTTCAACTTAGAACTTACTTACCAGTTCAAGTTCAAACAAAGCTTCAAACAAAGCTTATACAACTTACCAGTTCAAAGTACTTACCAGTTCAAAGTACATATTGTAGTTCATAATTTTCTCCCCCTTTTTGTCAATAAATCGCCAAAAACAAAGTAAGAAGGGAAGAAAAAGGTAAAGTTTGTAAAGTTTGTTAGTGTTAGCAAAACAAAAACAAAAACCTGCAAAACAAAATGTATGATAATTAGAGCAAATGGTCACTCTAGATCTGACCTGTCTGAACTGCTACAGTCTAATTTGTTTAAAATTCCTTTAAGTATTCTTGATATTTTTGAACATTTTCGTTTCATCTGTTGTTGTCCAGAAGTGATACGTTGTAGGTCAATGGACATTCTTTCTTGTTCTACAGACAATCTCCTCTGTTCTTGTTGGATGGAGGACAATATATTATCTTCTGTGGTATCTTTTCTGGAGGTCGAAGGAGGTAGCGTGGATGCAGAGGGTGCATTTCTACCTTCAATCCATGAAGATTCTCTAGGAAGAGATTGTGTTCTGGCAAAAGGTTCATTAATATGAATTCCACTGCCCCTTGGATTCTTTCGCCTAGAATACTGCTTGGTCGTTGAGCAAGACTTCATCAGTTTTTTGTTCTTAGAGTCAAATTTTTCTTCAGCATCAACAACCAGTTGTATTCCTCTGCAAATTTCTTCCCAATCTTCTTCTTCTGACTCTGAATCATTTTGACGAACATTCTTCGTCTCCTTCCTGAGTTGCTCTATCTTGCTCATTTTTAATTAACGCTCGTGTCCCTACCATGGCTGCAATGAGCACTAGTATCCATCCGAAAACCATCGATGCTAGTGCGTTGGAAAATAGAGAACCTGCGAGCAAGAACTCAAGAACACGAAAAATTATTTAATTTTCAAAAATTTGAAAAATTGTACCCAAACAATCATTATCGTGCACAGAGACTAGGAATCAAGTTAGTTTTGCAAAAAGAATTTTAAAAATAGATCAATTCCATGATTTTAAAAAATTCCTAACATATGCCCTAAAATCGAATTTCTTGAAATCGAAGCTCAAAAATCTGTTGATCAAATGAATACAAGGCATAGAACCAAAATTAATCTACCCAGAGTTCTTATTTCAAAAGAAATTTGACCAAAAACCGTTCAAAATCGAAAAAGAGACATAAAATCCATCACGTTTTGGAAGAACAAAGCAAAAACAGTGAATAACCCAAGTTTTGATCATAGAAACTTACTTGAATCGGAAGAACTTGAGTTTGGAAGAGTCCAAATCTGTTGGAGTTTAGAGAGAGAAACTCTAGGATGCTTGAAACAAAGTTTAGAGGTAAAAAGAAATCAAATAACCCTTCGTTTCAATTAAAACCTAGCCGCGGTCCGGATCAGATCAAGAATCCAGTCCGGATTGGCTACTCGCAGTGAATTTCCACCGTTCGGGATCCGGATCAGATTCTTTCAGTCCGGATCGGCTTCAACTTTTTCTCCAGAAAAATTTACAAAAATTCTAGAAATTCCAGAAAAAATATGTAAGCAATTTTTGTGTATCAACTTTAAACAAAAAGCATCGTTTCATATAAAAAAAAATAGATTATGCTAAATCTATCAATAATATCCAAGTAATGAAACGAAAATTTATAAAAATTAAATCCTTTAAAGTTGATCAAGTTAAAAACATCAATCACGATCTAATGAGTAATGCATTTATCAAATCATCAATTTAGTAAAGAAAATGAAGCACAGAGATCGATAGATGTTTGAAATCCCAAATAAGTTAGATAATGTATCTAGTCAATTTATTGTAGGGAGTGGCTCTTTGAGCATCTTTCAACAAAAATCCCACCTTATACCAACCTTGGAATTTGACAGAGTCAAGTATTCCAAAAAGCATTTTATCTAATCAATAAGAAAAAAAACCATGCTTGGTATACATGTGGTAGCTGCACACAGTACTCGGACGACCGAGGTGGTAGTTCTTTCCTCCATGTGGTAGTAGTTTTCATACTCCTCATTGGGATGTAACTCTTTCCACATCTTTTGAGCATGAAACTTAATAATTAGACTCCCCCTAAATTGGCTATCAATTATTTAAGATATGAAGTATTCAACCAAAAATTGATCTTGTGTTCATACTTGACTCAATTGTCAAATAAGATAAAAACTATACCAAAAGATCATTTGAGAGAGAAATTGACTTTGATCAATTAAAGATGACCTAATTGATATAAATGATCATTGCATCAAATGAATTATCATGATATCCAATTCATAATAAATTTCTTAAAATATGAAAGGATGCAATTAAAGTCAATTAACTTGTGATAACCGCGGATTTATTTTGCCTTTCGGGGCTTTCCGTCGTTTTTTATTGAACCGTCTGGTTGACAATGGGGGCTCGAGGGTAATTTTTCCTTGTTTTTCTGGGCAGACGGTCGGGGCTCGCGGGTATTTTTGGTTAATAAAGCTCGCGAAACGGAGACCGGCGGCGCGATCGGTTTTGGATTCCGACCCCCGGATCTCCCAGAATAAATTCCGGAAGCTGGTACCGTAGCCCATGTGACTTACACAATTACCGGGGGCGAACCGAACTCTGGTCCGCAATCAGATCGATTTTAGTCGATCAGTTTGAGGTATGGGATTAAACCACCCCTTTTTGTTTTCCTTTCACTCGAGGGTTTAAAATTAATTTGGGGTCCAAAATCCACTACGCCCAAAACGTCTAAGTAGTCGGCCTTGGGAATTAGGTTTCCTAAACCTCGCCTCCCCCCCTCCTTGGCGTACAATATCCGAGCGTGGACGAGGAGCGGTTCCCCAAAACCCTCGTCCTTTCCATCGGCCGGCGTGGAAGAGAAGAGATCGATCGCCTCCCCGCAAAGATCCGACGAACGCGAAGAGGACGATCCCTCTCCTTCGCCCGGTACCGACCAAAACAAGGTGAGCCGTGCTTTCGTTCTCTTTTCTTGTCTTTTCTCGTCACGAGCGAGGGGGGGGTTTTCTTGATTTCGTCGGAGATGGAAGGAGAGGGGCGTGCCATCGCACGCGGAACGCCGCGCGGGGCAACCCGCGCATGCGGGGGCGCCGCGCGGGGCACCCGCATGCGGGGCGCCGTGCGGGACCGCCCGCGCATGCGGGGGTGCCGTGCGGGGCACCTGCATGAGGGGCGCCGCGCGGGGCAGCCCGCGCATGCGGGGGCACCGCGCGGTGCAGCCCGCGCATGCGGGGGTGCCGTGCGGGGCGTCCGCATGCGGGGCGCCGCGCGGGGTAGCCCGCGCATGCGGGGGCACCGCGCGGTGCAGCCCGCGCATGCGGGGGCGCCGTGCGGGGCACCCGCATGCGGGGGCACCGCGCGGTGCAGCCCGCGCATGCGGGGGCGCCGTGTGGGGCACCCGCATGCGGGGCGCCGCGCGGGGCAGCCCGCGCATGCGGGGGCACCGCGCGGTGCAGCCCGCGCATGCGGGGGTGCCATGCGGGGCACCCGCATGCGGGGCGCCGCGCGGGGCAGCCCGCGCATGCGGGGGCACCGCACGGTGTAGCCCGCGCATGCGGGGGTGCCGTGCGGGGCACCCGCATGCGGGGCAGCCGCGGGGCAGCCCGCACATGCGAGGCGCCGCGCGGACAGCACGGCGGCGCGTGGGGGGTTCGGTCGCTGCCGTCGGGGGCCGGCCGGTGTTGGGGCTTTTCCTTACTTCGCGTTTAAAGGTTCTTGACCTCCCCGCCCGGGGATCCCGTTTTGCAGCTTCGGGGAGCGCGCCGGGACGCGGGGAGCCGAGCGTGGTTTTCTACTAGCGACAGGTGGGTTGTATTTACTTTATTCCTAGCCTCTAAATTCTATCTTGTTGGACGGGGTCTATTCTAAGTGTACTGGGGTTAAATAATGATGGGCGATAGCTTATGCATGTTAGTGGGTTCGCTATAGTGATTAGCGTCGGTTGCCGACGGTGATTCTCTTTTTTTAACCCTTATATGTCAGCGGGCCACCTTCGAGTGCGCGCAATATTACCTTGTTTTCGATTATGCACTTTACCTCATTTACCTCATTACTCTTGTTATTCATATTATGATGCTGACATGATGGTGGTTACGGTTACTTGGCTCGAGGTTGCCACACGCGCACCCGCGGTTTGGCCACCGCAAAGGGTGCGCTTTTCCGGAAAAGTGGTCTATGACCCGTGTATACCCACGAGGTGACGTAGTGGGGCCCCTTATTAGTGGTGGGGTTGAGGCGCCGAGGTGCGAGCGGTGCGACCCGTCGGTTTAGTTGTCCGGCGTGGTCGGGTTTCTGCAGGTACGGTGTGGGCCGTCGGTTTAGCTGTCCGACGTGTCCGGGTATTACAGGATGCAGGGGTACAGGTTGCCTTTCCTCCTTGGGAGGGTGGTTGCTCCAGTTGTCTTCACGGTTTGTTTTACTATATTCTCCTGCTTTACTATTTCTGCGTCACTGACATCCCACTTCGTGACAGGGTCCAGACGGGGAGAGAGGTAGGCGGTGGTGAGGACGGGACAGGAGCAGCTGGGTCGCTGGGGACCCTGGACTGTATTTACTCTTTTATTCTCGCTTTTCATTACTTTGTAGTTATGTGAGTGGTTCGCGATACCCTCGTGGGGTCGGCATGGATGTCGGTACGGGCTACATTTAGTGCCCCTGGTGCAATATTTTCCCTTTTATTTCTATCGGCCATTTAAAAACCAAAAAAAAGCAGAAGCCAAAGAAAGGATTGCGAAAACCGTCTTTAAAATCTAAGTGTCGGGTGGGCACTGGTTTCAAAACCCTGTGGATTTATGCTGACTTCGAAAACTAGCTTTCAAAACGTAAGCGCTGGGTAGGCGCTCTTTCAAAATTGTGGATTTATCCTTTCCAAACCGATCGGCCATGTGATCTTCTTTTATCAGTTTAGAATGCTGGTTGGTTGTGAATGATTGTTGTGATTGATTGGTTGCGCATGTTAGAACATGTACCGAACGCTACGCCGTGCATGTACAGGGGAGACTCTGCCCGTTTGCAGAGTGACCATGTATGTGTGGCGGGTCTGGGCACGTGCCGGGGAAGAGGGGTTTCTTCTTTAAAAAAAAAAAAACAAAAAAAATTTACACATCAAATATTCAACTTTTATGAATCGTTTCCACTAAAACAAAACCCCCGGGGCGTGACAGATTAAATGGTATCAGAGGGTTCTTTCAATCACAACAATTAGTGCCGACATCCGTAGACAACCCTCACTTGCCTACATATGAATGAAATGGGTAGGGCTTAGGACTGTAGAACGTGAGTGGCCGAAGGGGGGAAAATGTTGAGTCCTCGCTTTCACTTTATGGTTGTTGTTAGCAGGGTAGTCTAAAGTTGACTCTTGTGATGAATGACAGACATGGCCCGTACTAGATCATCGGCCGGGGACGCGGAAGCAGACGCGACGGCGTCGACGGCTGCGGAGAACCAGCTCCTGCGGCAACAACTGCGGGAGATGGCGGGGAATCTGGCCAACCTTACTGAGCACGTGCGTCAGTTGACGCAACGGCAACAGGCCGCGACGGTGACGGTCGCCCCGGGTCCCCCACAGGGGTCAACAGCGCCGGCCGCGGCACCACCGACAGCGCCACCACCGGCGACGACTACGGGACCGGCGCCGGGGACGACCAGCAGGGTTACTCTGGAGGAGACTATAGTCACACCTGCCCTGACCGTGGCTGCCACCGCCGCGAGGGAGGGGACGGGTGCGATGACCGAGCGGGATCGGGTGCGGGCCAACCTGAAAGACTTCAAGAAATACGACCCACCCACGTTCGAAGGGGACACGACTGATCCGTGGGTCGTCGAGAAATGGGTGGGGTCGATGGAGAAACTTTTTGAAGACCTGCTCATGAAGGACGACGAGCGGGTTCCCCTAGCGGTCCACTGCTTGGAGGGGAACGCCCGCTTGTGGTGGAAGACGGTACGCCCCGATCCTACTAAGGGTACCACATTTCCGTCCTGGACAACCTTCAAACAGGAACTGTTCGGGGCCTTCTTCACCAACAGTGTCAAGAAAAAGTTGGAGGATGACCTGAACCACATCCAACAGGGGAACCGGACGGTCATGGAGTATCAGCGGGAGTTCGTCCGGCTAGCAAACTGCGTCCCGTTCGTCATAAGGGACGAGGCACACAAGGCGCAGCTCTTCGTGGATGGCTTGCGGAGCAATATCTTCGAGGTGGTGCAAGCAGCCGAACTACACACCTTCCAGAAAGTGGTCGACAGGGCCACTACGGTGGAGCGGGGTTTTGCGGTCACCCGCGCCAGAAGGGAGAACTCGACGCGACTAGAGGACCGGAAGCGGCAGCAGCAGAACTCGGGAGGAGGCTCTTGGGGCGGGGGCGGGGCCCCCAAACGGTGGAGACCTCAGGCAGGGTCCCGGAGCGCGCCAACAGGAGGACCGAGGCCAGGGAATAGGCCTTGTGTCATATGCGGGGGAGGGCACATTCCGGGGGAGTGCCCCCAAAAAGGCGACCACTGCTTCAGGTGCGGCAGACGAGGGCACTTCCGCCGCAACTGCCCCTTAGGCGGGGGGTCTGCGTCCTCCGCAGCTTCTACGCCCACGCCACAGCTCTCAGGGCGGGGGAAAGCCCCTATGGCGTCGACGTCTAGGCCCCCTGCACCACGGCGCGAGGAGGACCGGCAGCCACAACCAGGCGGGAGAGTCTTCTCAATGACCCACCAAGAGACAGATCCGCCGGAGGAAGCACTTGCAGGTACTACTTCTGTTTCCAATTCCCGTGCTAGAACCCTTTTCGACACCGGAGCAACACACTCTTTCATTTCCCGCGACTTCGTGTTTTTGTTTGGTCTCGAGGAGACACCCCTCCAAAACCCCTTGACAGTGCAAACGGCGGGAGGGACCTTGGAGGCGGTCAGCGTCGTGACCGCCTGCCCGATTAAACTAGGGCGACTAGCATGCCCTTGGGATTTAGTGGTAATTCCCCTGAAGGAGTACGACGTGGTGCTGGGCATGAACTGGCTCACGAGGTACCAGGCACTCATCGATTGTGACAAGCGACAGCTGCGTTTACACGAACCGGGTTTCCCTGAGCATGTGTACATGATGGGTAAGAGCATCTCCTTCCCGGCGATCATCTCAGCGACCCGGGCCAGAAGACTGGTGGAGGGTGGTTGCGTGGCCTACTTGGCATCGGTGGATTTGGCTACCCGACCCCCGACGACGCTCGCCGATATTCCAGTGGTGAGGGACTTCCCCGACGTCTTCCCCACGGAACTGCCTGGGATGCCCCCTGAACGGGGGGTGGAATTCCCCATCGAACTACTACCGGGCACGCAGCCTATTTCGAAGGCACCTTACCGAATGGCCTTCGCGGAACTAAAGGAGCTTAAAGCACAACTGGAAGACCTCTTGGATAAAGGGTTCATAAGACCGAGTGTGTCACCCTGGGGCGCACCGGTGCTCTTCGTGCGGAAGAAAGACGGAAGCCTGCGTCTCTGCATTGATTACAGAGGAATAAACAAAGTCACAGAGAAAAACAAGTACCCCCTGCCTAGAATAGATGACCTCTTCGACCAGCTGAGAGGGGCGACGGTCTTCTCCAAGATCGATTTACAGTCGGGCTACCACCAACTCCGGGTTCGGGACAAGGACATTCCGAAGACTGCTTTCCGGACCCGGTACGGCCACTACGAGTTCACGGTTATGCCCTTCGGACTCACGAACGCCCCCGCAGTCTTCATGGACATGATGAACCGGATCTTCAGACCCTTCCTGGATCGGTTCGTGGTGGTTTTCATCGACGACATACTGATCTACTCCACTACCGACGAGGAACACGAGGACCATTTGCAAACAGTCCTCCAAACTCTCAGGGAACAGGAGCTGTTCGCTAAACTCAAGAAGTGTGAGTTCTGGCTACGCGAAGTCGGCTTCCTAGGACATGTGATCTCGGCACAGGGAATCTCCGTGGATCCGAAGAAGGTGGAGTCCGTGGTCGACTGGCAGCCGCCGACGACGGTGACAGAGGTCCGCAGTTTCCTAGGACTGGCAGGATATTACAGGCGTTTTGTAGAGGGTTTCGCGAAGATTGCTACCCCTTTGAATCGGTTGACCAGAAAAGGGGAGAAGTTCATATGGACGGCCAAATGCCAGGAAAGCTTTGAGGAACTCAAAAGGAGGTTAACCAGGGCACCAATACTCGTGCTGCCGACACCCGGGGAAGATTACGAAGTGTACTGCGACGCATCGGGGATCGGCCTGGGTGGTGTTCTGATGCAACAGGGGAAAGTGATTGCCTACGCCTCCAGGCAACTAAAGGATTACGAGAAGAACTACCCGATACACGACTTGGAGCTGGCCGCAGTAGTCTTCGTTCTAAAACTGTGGAGGCACTACCTCTTTGGAGTCCACTGTAACGTCTTCTCGGATCATCAAAGTCTTAAGTATATCTTTACCCAAAAAGAATTAAACTTGCGGCAGAGGCGGTGGCTGGAGTTGTTGAAGGATTACGACTTGACGATACAATACCATCCCGGAAAGGCAAACGTGGTGGCGGACGCCCTGAGCAGGAAAGGGGGCCAAGACGGGGCGTCAAGGAGCGCGATAACGGAGCAAAACCACTTGATAGCGGAGTTCGCACGAATGCAGTTGGAAGTGGTGCCGACAGGCACGGTTAGGCAACTCCTAACCTTAGTGGTCAAGCCGACGCTACTTGAGAAGATCCGGGAGGGACAACAGACCGACCCACACTTACAGCGCGTACGAGACAAGATCCCCCTGGACCAAGAGAGCGACTTTGCAGTGGAAGACGATGGCACCCTACGGTTCCGCAGACGGATCTGCGTGCCGGATTCGTCGGAGTTGAAGGAGGAAATTTTGACAGAGGCACACCGGGCCCCTTATGCGGCACATCCAGGGGGCACGAAGATGTACAGGGACCTCAAACAGATCTACTGGTGGCCCAACATGAAAGGGGACGTCACTCGACACGTAGCTCATTGCCTAGTGTGCCAACGGATAAAGGTCGAGCATCAGCGGCCAACAGGGAAGCTACAGCCCCTACCGGTGCCAGAGTGGAAGTGGGAGCAAATCACCATGGACTTTGTCACGGGCTTCCCACGTTCACCCCAGGGCCACGACGCAATTTGGGTCGTAGTCGACCGGTTAACCAAGTCAGCACACTTTCTGCCAGTTCATACGACCTGGACCCGAGAGCGGTTGGCCCAAACATACGTCAGCGAGATCGTTAGATTACATGGAGTGCCGGCATCGATCACCTCGGACAGAGACACGCGCTTCGTCTCGAAATTTTGGCAGAGCCTTCAGCGGGCCATGGGAACCAAACTACAGTTCAGCACAGCCTTCCACCCTCAGACGGACGGACAGTCAGAGCGCGTGATACAAACCCTCGAAGACCTGCTTCGCGCCTGTGTACTAGATTGGGGGATCGGGTGGTCACGCTACCTACCTCTCGTGGAATTCGCCTACAACAACAGCTACCAGGCCAGCATCCAGATGGTGCCCTACGAGGCCTTATATGGAAGACGCTGCCGATCCCCGATTTGTTGGGACGATCTGGGAGAACGGAAATTCTTGGGGCCCGACTTAGTGGAGGAAACGGAAGAGAAGGTTCGCCTCATCAGACAGCGCCTGCTAACCGCCCAGAGTCGCCAGAAGAGCTACGCGGACCAAAGGCGCCGCGACTTGGAATTCCAAGTGGGAGAGCGTGTTTTCTTGCGGGTCTCGCCGTCCAGAGGAGTCAAGCGGTTCGGGCTAAAAGGGAAACTGAGCCCACGGTTTGTAGGGCCTTTCGAGATTTTGGAACGCATTGGCCCAGTGGCGTACCGCCTTGCCCTACCACCAAACCTTGACCGAGTCCATGACGTCTTCCACGTTTCGATGCTCCGTAAATACCTCTCCGATCCATCGCATATCCTGGATGTCGCCATACTCGACCTTAAAGAAGACCTAAGCTTCGAGGAAACCCCCGTGAGAATCCTGGCAAGGGAAAGCAAATCACTGCGGAATCGAGCCATCCCCTACGTGAAGGTACTCTGGAGCAACCACGAGGAGCGAGAGGCAACATGGGAGCTGGAGTCTAAAATGAGGGAGAACTACCCGAACCTGTTCACCACCACCCGGGTCTGAGTTTCGAGGACGAAACTCATTTTTTTAGAGGTGAGTGGTGTGATAACCGCGGATTTATTTTGCCTTTCGGGGCTTTCCGTCGTTTTTTATTGAACCGTCTGGTTGACAATGGGGGCTCGAGGGTAATTTTTCCTTGTTTTTCTGGGCAGACGGTCGGGGCTCGCGGGTATTTTTGGTTAATAAAGCTCGCGAAACGGAGACCGGCGGCGCGATCGGTTTTGGATTCCGACCCCCGGATCTCCCAGAATAAATTCCGGAAGCTGGTATCGTAGCCTAGGTGACTTACACAATTACCGGGGGCGAACCGAACTCTGGTCCGCAATCAGATCGATTTTAGTCGATCAGTTTGAGGTATGGGATTAAACCACCCCTTTTTGTTTTCCTTTCACTCGAGGGTTTAAAATTAATTTGGGGTCCAAAATCCACTACGCCCAAAACGTCTAAGTAGTCGGCCTTGGGAATTAGGTTTCCTAAACCTCGCCTCCCCCCCTCCTTGGCGTACAATATCCGAGCGTGGACGAGGAGCGGTTCCCCAAAACCCTCGTCCTTTCCATCGGCCGGCGTGGAAGAGAAGAGATCGATCGCCTCCCCGCAAAGATCCGACGAACGCGAAGAGGACGATCCCTCTCCTTCGCCCGGTACCGACCAAAACAAGGTGAGCCGTGCTTTCGTTCTCTTTTCTTGTCTTTTCTCGTCACGAGCGAGGGGGGGGTTTTCTTGATTTCGTCGGAGATGGAAGGAGAGGGGCGTGCCATCGCACGCGGAACGCCGCGCGGGGCAACCCGCGCATGCGGGGGCGCCGCGCGGGGCACCCGCATGCGGGGCGCCGTGCGGGACCGCCCGCGCATGCGGGGGTGCCGTGCGGGGCACCCGCATGAGGGGCGCCGCGCGGGGCAGCCCGCGCATGCGGGGGCACCGCGCGGTGCAGCCCGCGCATGCGGGGGTGCCGTGCGGGGCGCCCGCATGCGGGGCGCCGCGCGGGGCAGCCCGCGCATGCGGGGGCACCGCGCGGTGCAGCCCGCGCATGCGGGGGCGCCGTGCGGGGCACCCGCATGCGGGGCGCCGCGCGGGGCAGCCCGCGCATGCGGGGGCACCGCGCGGTGCAGCCCGCGCATGCGGGGGTGCCATGCGGGGCACCCGCATGCGGGGCGCCGCGCGGGGCAGCCCGCGCATGCGGGGGCACCGCGCGGTGCAGCCCGCGCATGCGGGGGTGCCGTGCGGGGCACCCGCATGCGGGGCAGCCGCGGGGCAGCCCGCACATGCGAGGCGCCGCGCGGACAGCACGGCGGCGCGTGGGGGGTTCGGTCGCTGCCGTCGGGGGCCGGCCGGTGTTGGGGCTTTTCCTTACTTCGCGTTTAAAGGTTCTTGACCTCCCCGCCCGGGGATCCCGTTTTGCAGCTTCGGGGAGCGCGCCGGGACGCGGGGAGCCGAGCGTGGTTTTCTACTAGCGACAGGTGGGTTGTATTTACTTTATTCCTAGCCTCTAAATTCTATCTTGTTGGACGGGGTCTATTCTAAGTCTACTGGGGTTAAATAATGATGGGCGATAGCTTATGCATGTTAGTGGGTTCGCTATAGTGATTAGCGTCGGTTGCCGACGGTGATTCTCTTTTTTTAACCCTTATATGTCAGCGGGCCACCTTCGAGTGCGCGCAATATTACCTTGTTTTCGATTATGCACTTTACCTCATTTACCTCATTACTCTTGTTATTCATATTATGATGCTGACATGATGGTGGTTACGGTTACTTGGCTCGAGGTTGCCACACGCGCACCCGCGGTTTGGCCACCGCAAAGGGTGCGCTTTTCCGGAAAAGTGGTCTATGACCCGTGTATACCCACGAGGTGACGTAGTGGGGCCCCTTATTAGTGGTGGGGTTGAGGCGCCGAGGTGCGAGCGGTGCGACCCGTCGGTTTAGTTGTCCGGCGTGGTCGGGTTTCTGCAGGTACGGTGTGGGCCGTCGGTTTAGCTGTCCGACGTGTCCGGGTATTACAGGATGCAGGGGTACAGGTTGCCTTTCCTCCTTGGGAGGGTGGTTGCTCCAGTTGTCTTCACGGTTTGTTTTACTATATTCTCCTGCTTTACTATTTCTGCGTCACTGACATCCCACTTCGTGACAGGGTCCAGACGGGGAGAGAGGTAGGCGGTGGTGAGGACGGGACAGGAGCAGCTGGGTCGCTGGGGACCCTGGACTGTATTTACTCTTTTATTCTCGCTTTTCATTACTTTGTAGTTATGTGAGTGGTTCGCGATACCCTCGTGGGGTCGGCATGGATGTCGGTACGGGCTACATTTAGTGCCCCTGGTGCAATATTTTCCCTTTTATTTCTATCGGCCATTTAAAAACCAAAAAAAAGCAGAAGCCAAAGAAAGGATTGCGAAAACCGTCTTTAAAATCTAAGTGTCGGGTGGGCACTGGTTTCAAAACCCTGTGGATTTATGCTGACTTCGAAAACTAGCTTTCAAAACGTAAGCGCCGGGTAGGCGCTCTTTCAAAATTGTGGATTTATCCTTTCCAAACCGATCGGCCATGTGATCTTCTTTTATCAGTTTAGAATGCTGGTTGGTTGTGAATGATTGTTGTGATTGATTGGTTGCGCATGTTAGAACATGTACCGAACGCTACGCCGTGCATGTACAGGGGAGACTCTGCCCGTTTGCAGAGTGACCATGTATGTGTGGCGGGTCTGGGCACGTGCCGGGGAAGAGGGGTTTCTTCTTTTAAAAAAAAAAAAACAAAAAAAATTTACACATCAAATATTCAACTTTTATGAATCGTTTCCGCTAAAACAAAACCCCCGGGGCGTGACATAACTAAAGCTCAGTCAATGTTCTATATACATACAAAACGAAAGAACACAAACACAAAACAAAACCTATCCTAAGCAAAGGTTCAAAAGAGGTTATTTCAAGAAAGCATTCCAATTGCTTTACGTAAATGAATAAAACGTTTTTGATCCAAAGGTTTTGTTAAAACATCGGCTAATTGATCTTCAGTTGAAACATAAGAAAGTTGTAAAGAACTTGATTCAACTAGCTCTCTAAGAAAATGATATCTAAGTTCAATGTGTTTTGTTCTTGAGTGCAACACAGGGTTTTTGGAAATATTTATAGCACTAGTGTTGTCACAAAGAATAGTTACCGAAGTCGCAGAAATTCGGAAGTCGCTCAACACGCTTTTCATCCAAATCAATTGAGTTGAACAACTACCTGCTGAAATATATTCCGCTTCGGCAGTCGAGAGTGCAATGCAGTTTTGCTTTTTACTATGCCATGCGACAAGACAATGGCCAAGGTAAAAAAATACACCACTCATGCTTTTCTGATCATCCACTGATCTAGCCCAATCGGTGTCACGCCCCGAGTCCGCCAATTTGTACGGTTCGGGCACGCCAACAGACCCGCCAATCGGGTATGACCTTTCACTACCCGAAAGGAACGGTAACATCCATAGTAACACAACAAGTGTATGCGGAAGCTCAATATCAGAGTACTAAAAATCACTATAAATTTAAACTTTCATTCAATAACAAACAGTTAAAGCGGAAATGAAAGCATATAAGAGTGAACCATAACTTAAATTTATTACACTTTACATCTCTGAACTTGCAAATAAAATTATTACAATTCCTTTACATAAATTCCTCACCATACAGAGTTCACTCAAGAAATATATAAAAGGGATACCTCTGCTAGACCCTCTAGGTCTCTATGCTGCTGGGCTCTTGCCCCTGTCGTATGCCTCACCGTCTGCATCTGATCCGTCTCGTCCGCTGTATCCATACCCGAACCTGTGGGGGGGGTCACCCAAGGGGTGTGAGAACTCCGACAGAGTTCCCAGTGGGTTCAACCACCGAGAAAAAGTGTCCTACACCACTTGGTCCAATGGAAGCAATAATAATAGTGCTAGGAAACTAAAATCCTCAATATCAAAATACGGCTATGCAACATAATATATCACTACACTATCTGTGTCTAATCATCAACCATCACTACTCTTGTCTAGCCACACTAGACTGCTAAGCACCAACTCGACCACTATGCCGCTGTATATAGGGTCAAACTAACCCGGCCACCTTGGCCACTCTAATTTCTCTTTATTCTTTAAATTCTGGTGCTTTAGTTCAAGTTAACCCTCAGAAATTCTTATCCAACGGGCCCCAACCCGGTAGTCCTGCTACCAAAAGATAAGACTTCTAAGGTTGCCGATAGCACCCGCAAGTGCTACCCCGCCCAACGGGGAACTTGTCCTACGGGTCACTGCCCGGGAGAGGGACACTGCCCTTGGCTCCGACAAGGCTACTTTTTACCCCCGAAGGTACGCTCGTTTTATCTTTATATTTTTTTTCTTTTCTTTTCTTTTTCTTTCTCTTTTTGCTTTAGTTCTTAGCCTCTTTGCCTTTGAACACTTGCTTTTCTTTCTTATTCGAGCTTGTAGCTCCCTTTTGCCACTGGCAAATCTCTTTCTCTTTCCTTTGAGCATTTAGCTCTTTACTTTCACTTTAAGCCTTTCGAAAGTACCTCGTCCAACGGGTCACTGCCCAGAGAGTCCTGCTCCACTTGACGAGTCTCAAATTCAAAGGCGACATTTACATTTTCTTTATGCTTTTTAGCCACTTTTAGCTTTCTTTTAAGCTTTGTCTTTTTACGACATCTTATTTCTTATCCTAGGTCTCGCCATCAGGATAACTAGGAGTCACTTGGACTCTTAACATTTCTCTTTTATTTCTTTAACTCAAATTGAAGTTAAAGTTATTGTCCATTTGCCCAGACACCCTATGACTTTCTAGGGTTGTATTTGTTTAGTTCTTTAACCTTGGGATCTTATCCCACCTTCCTGATTCCTCACTGAATCCTAGAGTTCACTTAACTCTATTTCTCTATTCCACTTTAACTTAGAGTTGCACTGACTCTAATTTCCTGTTCCACTATTATCTTAGAGTTACACTGACTCTAATTTCCTGTTTTCCCTTTCATGTCTCCACGCTTGATCCTTTCCACTTTTCTTTGTTTAACTCTACTTGAAGTTAAACTAGTCCATCCATTTACCCAGGCGCCCTATGACTCTCTGGGGTCCTGTTCACTAATTTCTTAGCCGTGGGATCTAATCCCTCTTTTTTCTGATTCCACCCAATTTCGGCAGAATTCCCCACCTTGTGGTGTCCCCAATTGCTTGTAGACACTTGCAATTGGTCTCTGCGCGATTCCACTTGTCTCCTCGAGCTTGCACGCAAAACGGCGCACATCTCTCGAGTCCGCACGCAAAACGGTGCACGTCCTATAATCCTGCACGCAAAACGATGCATGTCATTAAAACCCATACGTAAAATGGTGCGCGCCACTTCAGCCGGCACGCAAAACAATGTGCGGCAACACGATCTGCACGCGAAACGGTGCACGTACCTCAAATCTGCGCGCAAAACGGTGCACGTCTGACTGTAGGGTTGCACGCAAAACGGTGCATATTTTTTCTAGCCCTGCACGAAAAATGATGCACAATATTAGGATCGGCACGCAAAACTGTGCGTGACAACACGAACTGCACGCGAAACGGTGCACGTACCTCGAAACTGCACGCAAAACGGTGCACATCTAACTGTAGGGTTGCACGCAAAACGATGCATTTTTTTTCTAGCCCTGCACAAAAAACGATGCATAATATTAGGGTCGGCACGTAAAACGGTGCGCGACAACACGATTAGCACGCAAAACGGTGCACGTACCTCAAATCTGCACGCAAAACGGTGCACGCCTCACTGTAGGGTTGCACGCAAAATGGTGCACGTTTTTCTATCCCTGTATGAAAAATGATGCATATTATTAGAGACTGCACGCAAAACGGTGCGCGATAACACAACCGGCACGCAAAACGGAGCACGTACCTCGGGTTGGCACGCAAAACGGTGCACTTTTTTCTTTCAATGTTGCACGCAAAACGGTGCACGTTCTCCGAATTTGCGCCCAAAACTGTGCATTTTCGCCGAATCCGCACGCAAAACGGTGCGCAACAACACGATCGGCACGCAAAATGAGATGCGCTGAAAATGCCTGCGACAGTCCGGGCAGTAACGGTACAGTAGAACCCGGTCCCTAACATGCAAACGGCACGAGGGGTCAAATCTAATGTCCAAAAGGAGGCTAAAGAAATTGTGCCAAAAATACCACAAAATTAACACGCGGGACCTTATCACGCCCCGGGGGTTCGAATCGCGCGGAAGAGGAGCCACCGAGGCTCCTAATTCAGCCCTTTTTTTTTTTTTTTTTTTTTTTGTAAACCAACGCTCCCCGGTGCGTGTCCAGACCCGCCGCATACACAAATTCACTCTGCAAACGGGCAGAGTCTCCTTTGTATATGCACGGCGTCTCAAATACAAAATGTCTCACAAGGCGTAGCACATACAATCTCTAACCACATCAGTTGGGGTCTCGTTCACATACAACCAAACAACTCACATGATATTCTAATATTCACTTAGAATATAGAGGCCGATGTTTTGAAAGGATAAATAATCACAAGGTTTTGAAAGCGGCATCCACACGATGCCATCATTTTAGGAAAGACCGTTTGAAAACCACATAAATCCACAGGGGTTTGAAAACGGCACCCACCCGATGCCGAACTTTGTGAAAACAGTTTGCAAACACATAAATCCCACAAGGTTGTAAAATTCGGTGCCCACACGACACCCACGTTTTAAAAGTAGTTTTCGCAAACGGTTTTCTTTGCTTTTCATTGTTTGAAACGGCCAAGTAAGAAAGAATGTATCAATCATTCGTTTATTCAAAAAGGGAAAAGGCAACATCCACTTCGACCCCACGGGGGTGTCGCAATCCACAACTAGCTAGCATGAGTAATAAAAGTAAAGGGGAAGAGGAGTCACTGTATCTGAAGTCACTCAAAGTCAGAACAGCACCCTCGCGGCCTCATCGGTGCCCTAGCACACGCCCCTGGACGAACCTGTCACGGAGTGGGAAGTCAGTGACTAGAATAAACATAATCAGCAAAGAAAGTTAAAATAAAGCAAACCACTGTAACCAGAGCAACCGTCACCCCTCATACACCGCCAACAACGATCACAACCTGCACCAAACATAAACCGGGCACCCTCCCCGAACACCGCACCGGGCCCCTACCCCGGTGCCCCCTCTGCCGAGTACCTGCCTCGGCCGCCGAGTGTAACACCCCCGGAATTTGGATTAGTCCTCTATATAAATGATATAATAGGACTAAATCTCTAAACCCGGCTATAGCATTTTGGATGGTAGCAAGATCCAAGAGGAACATGAGAGTTAAGCGTGCTAGAGCTAGAGTAGTTCTAGGATGGGTGACCCCCTGGGAAGTAGGGCATCACAGTTGGTATCAGAGCCATTCACCAGCCGGAAATGTGAGATGAGTCTCGGCTGAGCCAGGGTTATTTAGCGGGTAGAGCGAGGCTCCCCGGCTAATGACCGTTGTGAGTGGAGTGCAGCTCCTCACAAGGTCGGCTAAGGCTAGCGAGACGAGTCTCACATCGCCTGGTGCTTGTGAGTGAGCTTGAGCCTGACGTGGATGTCAGGGCTTAAAGGGGGGAAGAATGTAACACCCCCAGAATTTGGATTAGTCCTCTATATAAATGATATAATAGGACTAAATCTCTAAACCCGGCTATAGCATTTTGGATGGTAGCAAGATCCAAGAGGAACATGAGAGTTAAGCGTGCTAGAGCTAGAGTAGTTCTAGGATGGGTGACCCCCTGGGAAGTAGGGCGTCACACCGAGCACCAGCCTCGGCGTCACCGCTCACACCCTCCACCCATGAGGGCCCCCATTCCTAACGCCACCGTCGCGTGGGGTACACGGGTCAACGTACCACTTTTCCGGAAAAGCACACCCTTGCGGTGGCCAAACCGCTGGTGTGCGTGTAGCAAAACTTGAGCCTCAGATGATAAATCGAATGAAGTAAAAATCGGGGTCAGCATTGCTCATAAGGATAACTAGAAGGGAAAACACCTTTGCTCACGAAGAATAACTTAAAGAGAAAACAACTTTGCTCATGAGAATTAACTTAACGAGAAAACACCTTTGCTAATGAGAATTAACTTAACGAGAAAACACCTTTGCTCATGAGAATTAACTTAACGAGAAAACACCTTTGCTCATGAGAATTAACTTAACGAGAAAACACCTTTGCTCATGTCCGCCCTTACCCAATTAACCTTGGCGAAAGTACCCACCTTGTGTGTGTCGTCCGGTGTTCGGCACGTCCGTGATCGTGCGTCAGTCGCCAACAACGTCCTGCACTCCTGAAGGAACATGGGCAAGTCAAGACTAAGGGTCCGAAACTCACACCGACTCCCAACAACGTGCGGCGGAGTTCCCCGCACGGCACCGGCCCGTGCGGCGCACACTCCGCCTGGGCACAGCCCCGCGCGGCACCAGCCCGCGCGGGCGACCCACCTGCGGCGGCCCCGCGCGGCTGAGCGCCGCGCGGGCGCGCTGCCCGCGGTGCGGGGCGACCCCGCGCGGCACCAGCCCGCGCGGGCGCCCCTCCTGCGGCCGGCCCCGCGCGGCCAAGCACCGCGCGGGTGCGCTGCCCGCGGTGCGTGGCGACCCCGCGCGGCACCAGCCCGCGTGGGCGCCCCTCCTGCGGGCGGCCCCGCGCGGCCAAGTGCCGCGCGGGTGCGCTGCCCGCGGTGCGGGGCGACCCCGCGCGGCACCAGCCCGCGCGGGCGCCCCTCCTGCGGGCGGCCCCGCGCGGCCAAGCGCCGGGCGGGTGCGCTGCCCGCGGTGCGGGGTGACCCCGCGCGGCACCAGCCCGCGCGGACGCCCCTCCTGCGGGCGGCCCCGCGGTGCGGGGGCGACCCCGCGCGGCCCTAGCCCGCGCGGGCGCCCCACCTGCGGGCGGCCCCGCGCGGCCAAGAGCCGCGCGGGTGCGCTGCCCCCGGTGCGGGGGCGACCCCGCGCGGCCCTAGCCCGCGCGGGCACCCCACCTGTCGGCGGCCCCGCGCGGCCAAGCGCTGCGCGGGTGCGCTGCCCGCGGTGCGGGGGCGACCCCGCGCCGCCCTAGCCCGCGCGGGCGCCCCACCTGCGGGCGGCCCCGCGCGGCTAAGCGCCGCGCGGGTGCGCTGCCCACGGTGCGGGGCGACCCCGCGCGGCACCAGCCCGCGCGGGCGCCCCTCCTGCGGGTGGCCCCGCGCGGCCAAGCGCCGCGCGGGTGCGTTGCCCGCGGTGCGGGGGGCGACCCCGCGCGGCCCTAGACCGCGCGGGTGCCCCACCTGCGGGCGGCCCCGCGCGGCCAAGCGCCGCGCGGTGCTCGCCTGCAGGCGGTGCCCGCGCGGCGCGCCTGCCGCGCGGTGCCCCATCCGCAGGCGGCCCGCGCGGCATGTGCCCGCGTGGTGCCCGCCTGCGGGTGGTGCCCGCGCGACGTCCCTGCCGCGCGGCGCCCCGCCCGCGGCCGGCCCGGCGGCGGCGGCGGCCCTCCCCGCGAAAACTCCACCCCGAAACGCCAAACTAAAACCTAAAGGAAAAACTCACCTTCGATCCGCCGAAAAAAGAGAAGAAGAAGATCGTCCTATCGTTGCCCGGTTGATCCCACGAGCAAGAAACCTCCGTCCTTCTCCCGAAAGCCCCGCCGTCGGTCGTAACAAGAGCGAAAAAGGTTGGGTCCCGTTTTCTCTTTTTCCTCTCGTAGTGTCTCTTAAAAAAACCCTAGCCGCCGAACGAAGGAACCTAAGAGGGAAAACCTAAAACCCTAGGTTCTCAAAGGAATAAAAGAGAAATATTAGGAACAGATCCGGCGGCTAGAATTACCCCGAGAAACGTGCCGATCGTTCGCACGGATCCCGGGGCGCCTTAAAGGGGTCCGAACTTCAAAATTTTAATCTGGGAGAACCGGGAGTCGGAATCTGAAACCGATCGCGTCCCCGTTCTCCGTTTCGCGAGCCCTTCCGCCTAAAAATGTCCGCGAGCCCCGACGGACTTTCCGGAAAAACACCAAAAATTGTCCCATAGTCGGACAGTCGTAAGAAAAGGGATAACGGGAAGGGTCACGGAAAAGCCAGGTCTTACAGACCTACCTCGACAGAGTCGCGTCGCCCATCTGATTTTTGGAGCACTTCGCGCGCTTCACGAGGTCGCCGACGTGCAGCTCCAACCCACGAGATTCCCTCCCCCCCTCTCTCTCTCTCTCTCTCTCTAGTGCTCGGGTGGAGAAGAAAATGAGAAAAGAGAAAGCCACGGCGAGAAGGAAGAAAGAAGAAAAAAAAAGAAGAAGGAGTTTCATTGGACCCGGTGCACAAAGCCCCCCAATGAGGAATCGCCATGTGGCGAGGAAATTCGAAATTCGAATTTCCCCCCAAGCCGCGCCTCCTGCGCCACGCGCCCACGCGGGCCTGCTGCGCGCCTTGCGCAGCACGCATGCGTGCCTCGATCCGCGCGCCGACGCCTTGGAAAATCCATTTTTGTTCTGTTTTCTGTCCATTTTTCGTCCGTTTCCGTCCAAATTTGACGAGCGACTTCGTTTCAGCTTAATTTATCACAGAAAATTTTAAATTTTCAGTTTGAGCCATTTTTGGGCCACCAAAAACCTCGCTGTATCTAGAATCACTGGCGGACCCCGTTCTCGAAATCCGGATATCCTATCAACCCGAAACTTTACTGTGGCCTTAAAACATAATTACGAAGCTCCCCAAATTTTCTCAGAATTTTCCGACACTATTGGCGGAGCCCGTTCTCACTATCAGGCATCCGATCACTGCGAAACTTTTTCTGTGGTCTTAAAACATATTTACGGGGCTCTCGTAATTTTCTCAGAATTTTCCGACACTGTGAATTTTCCACTAAAAATCTGGGCCCCATTTCTCCAATAAAATTCCAGATCTCTCCATTTTAACCCAATTTGGGCCCAACTCGCGTCCACATGTTCTTTACTTCCCTAACTTTCATAACACTAGTATTTCATACCACCTTTATTTACATTTATTTATGTGTCGAAAATCCGGTACTTTACAATCGGCATCCAAGTATCCTATAATGTCGAGAGATGTGCCCATAGGATACCAAATTCCGAAATTTAACGTACCTTTGACGTACCGGATGATCTGTTTCACTGAAGGATATGTCCGGGCGACTAGCCATGAGATAGAGTATGTTACGGAATTTGAGTTGGCGTATTTCGTGAATTCGGTTAAGTCTTGAAGATTGAAGATGAAGAAAGTTGGATCATTTAACTCAATCTCAAGAAAGAAGAATTCAAAAGGATCAGGTATGTTTAACTAATTATTTTTGGTGATCCGAATACTTCTTATAGTGTAGAAACACTTGGATGAATTTCTATTTGCATAAAAATCAAAAACTGGACATGGGACATGTTCAGGATCCGGATCAGACTTTCCAATCCGGATCCCGAAGGGTGTTCGTTCATACACAAGTTCAATCCGGATCGTAGCCACCTTTGATCCGGATCCCGAACGTTGGTGTTTGGTGAATTGTATGAACGATCCGGATCAGGCACTTTGATCCGGATCCCGAACCTTTGTTTTTCTGGAAACTATCTGTCTCGCTACTGCAATCCGGATCGCCGAAGTCCGATCCGGATCGCCGTCCTGAAAATTTCCAGAAAAGGTTAGTTTTTGATTCTTATCCTCTTCCAATGGTTTCTAACCTATATATAGACCCTTTAATTTATCTTTTAGGGTAATCCACGATAAAGGGAAAAAAATGACCGAAATAGATAGATCCACAAATAGAGAAGAAAGGAAATCAATAGATTTAATCTTATGTTTCTTCATCTATATTGATTGATTTGATTCTAGGTTTTCATACTCACATTTTGAGTAGAATCAAATCAATGAATACTTAGATGGTATTTCCGATCTATTTCTAATCTAAGTATTCGGCGGATCATCACCACCCAAAAATAACGATTTCCCAAAATCGGCGCGTGGACTCGCGTGGCCTTGTGGATTCAAGGTGCTACCGCTCTCGTGGATTCGGAGCGAGGTACATTCGTGGATTCGAAGCGTGCTACTGGGTGAAGACCGTGGATTCGGTCGGACGTCGTGGATTCGGCGTTGGACGCAGATCGTGGATTCGAGAAGCGTCGTGGAGCGAGCGGAGAAGATCAACTAGGAGCGTATGGAAAAGGTTGAGTCGTCTGTGAGTACGGTATATCACCTTGTACGTGTTTAATTCTAGTGGATTTCACCGTGTTATCGGTCCCATGGTTTTTTACTCCGGTTTGGAGTTTTCCACGTAAAAATCTCTGCGTGTTATTTATTTTTCCGCATTGGGTTTTATATCGCAAAGATTTTTGAGTGTTTATTATTTACACCTATTCACCCCCCTCTAGGTGGTTTTTTCTCCTATTTAGATCCAATTATACATAACCCGACAAGTGGTATCAGAGAGGGAATAGGGTTGTAAACAATGGTTGAAGGTGGAAACATCAACAGACCCCCGTTCTTCGATGGAACAAATTATGCCTACTGGAAAGTACGGATGAAAGCCTTTTTAATTTCCATCGACGAACGGGTGTGGCAATCAATTGAATTAGGATGGTCTAATCCAACTGAAATTCTTGCTAATGTTCGCACCATCAAACCTAGGTCGAAATGGACCAAGGAAGAGATAGATACTTCTTCTTACAATGGCAAAGGGATTAACGCTTTATTTAATGCTTTGTCGCAAATAGAGTTCTCTCGCGTCTCGGCATGTGAGACTGCGAAAGAAATCTGGGATGTTCTTCAAGTTACGCATGAGGGAACTAACCTTGTGAAGATTCAGAAACTGCAAATGCTTACGAGCAAGTTTGACTCTATTTTCATGGCAGAAAATGAATCGTTCACAGACAATTTCACACGATTGCAAGACATCGTAAACTCATGTGCTAACTTGGGAGAGAAGATTCCAGAATTTAAAGTTGTAAGAAAAATATTAAGAACTCTTCCCGAAAGATTTCGATCCAAGGTTACGGCCATTGAAACTATTAAACACCCGGACGAAATCCGTGTAGAAGAATTAGTTGGTTCATTACAAACTTATGAAATGACATTTCCTACTAACTATTCTTCTGGAAAAGCATCCTCTTCTAAGTCTTCAGGTTATGCGTTGAAAACAACAAAAGAAGAAGACGCGGATTCATCCTCCTCAGACGATGATGTAAACCTATCTATGGAGGACTTTGAGAAGCAGCTTGCTCTCTTGACAAGAAGATTTCGCCGAAACTTTCGAAGGGGTAACTCAAGCAAAACTCCATCCTTCGTAAAGTCGAAGAAAGGCAAAGGTTCTTCAAGTTTCAAACCAAGAAAGCAAGAGGGTTTTTCTAAGGATAAGAAAAGCTCAGAAGGACAAGTCCAATGCTTCAAGTGCCGAGGGTACGGCCATATCTCAACGGAGTGTCCTAATAAGAATCCGTCAAAGAAGAAAGCGATGCAAGCCGTCACTTGGGATGACACCTCATCGTCAAATGAGTCATCGTCAAGAGATGAAGAAGATAACGCAGCAGCGTTCCACGCGTCCACATCTTCACCCTTCATGTGCTTAATGGCTAGTACATCCGAGTCATTGTCCAACTCCACTGTTGAAAAGATTGCAACGGACGATGAATCGGATAACTCAGAAGGTGAAGACTTTGCTCTAGCCTATCACAGACTTTTGAGGGATTCAAAGAAACTGGTTAAGCAAAACAAGGGGTTAAGAGGGAGATTGCAGGATCTCGAAGAAGAAGTAAAAAGGGTAACTTCTCTCTCGACCGATCTTGAAGTGGAAAGGGATAATCTGACAAAAGCAAATGCTTCACTTCAAGAGTCCAATGAGCAATTCGAGAAGAATTATGTAGATATGGTGAACAAAGCGAATTACTTCTTGAAGCTCAACGGCGAGGCTCGACAGGAAAAATTGGAAATGACAGAGACCATTCTCCAACTCAAGGATGACTTACAGCGATTTTCATAAGGAAGGAGTAAGTTGGATAAGCTTCTTGGTCTTGGTCAATCAAACAAGTTCGGCCTCGGATGTGACACCCCCGGAATTTGGATTAGTCCTATATATAAATGATTTAATAGGACTAAAATCTCTAACTCGGCTATAGCATTTTGGATGGTAGCAAAATCCAAGAGGAACATGAGAGTTAAGCGTGCTAGAGCTAGAGTAGTTCTAGGATGGGTGACCTCCTGGGAAGTGGGGCGTCACAATTGGTATCAGAGCCATTCACCAGCCGGAAATGTGAGATGAGTCTCGGCTGAGCCAGGGTTATTTAGCGGGTAGAGCGAGGCTCCCCGGCTAATGACCGTTGTGAGTGGAGTGCAGCTCCTCACAAGGTCGGCTAAGGCTAGCGAGACGAGTCTCACATCGCCTGGTGCTTGTGAGTGTGCTTGAGCCTGACGTGGACGTCAGGGCTTAAAGGGGGGAAGAATGTGACACCCCCGGAATTTGGATTAGTCCTATATATAAATGATATAATAGGACTAAAATCTCTAACCCGGCTATAGCATTTTGGATGGTAGCAAAATCCAAGAGGAACATGAGAGTTAAGCGTGCTAGAGCTAGAGTAGTTCTAGGATGGGTGACCTCCTGGGAAGTGGGGCGTCACATCGGATACAATCGAACTAACGACAATTTTAGTTCGGTTGGGACAGTCTTTGTGCCCCAGTCGGTATCTCCTCCTCCGACACCGGAATTGATGACAAACAACGACAACAAACCTATTTCCCCCTCTTCGGAATCGTCAAGCATCAAGGTATGTTTTCGTTGTGGTATTGCATGGCACATAAGAAGAAATTGCAAGATGGGAGCCAAACGCTCAACTCAAGCACTTCTTGCAACGACTACCAAAAGGGCAATTCCTCGGAAATCAAATGCAAATTATTTGAAGGAAAAGAGCCTCAGTAGTTCATCAAACAAGACGACGACGTCAAGGAAAAGCAATGGATCATTCAAGACGCTTTCACCAAAGGTATCAACTTCACAATCATTTCCGACGTACACCAAAACTCGAAAGGTTTGGGTACGCAAAGGTGAAGTCTTCCCTTGTCTTGTTACAAATATTTCCTTGCATGCATATGATAATTCGTCTTGGTATCTGGATAGCGGTTGTTCCCGTCACATGACCGGTGACAAAAACTGTTTTCAAAATTTTGAGAAAATCTCCGGAGGACTTGTAGTTTTCGGAGACGGTCAGTCTTCCAAAATTGTTGGAAAAGGAACAGTAGCTATTCCAGATGGCCCGATTCTAAATAATGTGTTATTTGTTGATGGCCTTAAGACTAACCTCATAAGTATCAGTCAACTTTGTGACAATGGTTTTTCAGTTAATTTTTCATCTGTCGAATGCATTGTAACTGATAAGGACCATGTTTTCTTTTTAAAAGGGGTTAGATCTGAAAACAATTGTTATGTTGTTCCCAATAAAATTTCTGAAAATTGTAACTTAGCCTCTTTGAATAATGAAACACTTTGGCATGAAAGGCTAGGTCACATAAATTTTAAGGAACTTGTAGGAATTTCAAACAAAGACGTGGTTAAGGGGGTTCCTAAACTTTCACTTAAACAAAACATTGTGTGTGGTGGTTGTCAAAAGGGAAAACAATCTAGGACTGCACATAAGAACTTGAACCATGTTGGTACTAAACGGCCCTTGGAATTATTGCATATGGATCTTATGGGGCCGACACGTCAACCATCCTTGGGAGGTAAATGGTATATTTTCTTATTGGTTGATGATTTCTCTAGATACTCATGGGTAGCATTTTTAAAAGAGAAAGCTGATACTTTTGATTCTTTTCACGAGATTTGCCTTCGTATTATGATTGAAAAGAATGAAAAGATCATTCGTGTTAGAAGTGATAGAGGTGGAGAATTCATAAATTCTAAATTCATTGATTTTTGCACTTCCAACGGCATTAAACATGAATTCTCAGCACCCTATACACCTCAACAGAATGGTGTAGTCGAGAGCAAAAACAGGGTTGTTCAAGAGATGGCACGTGTTATGCTTCATAGCCGGAATTTACCGTTATATTTTTGGGCTGAAGCTGTGAACACTGCAATCTATGTTATTAATCGAGTTTATTTGCGCCCGGGAACGTTAAATACACCATATGAACTATGGTTTTGTAGAAAGCCAAACATCAAATATTTTCGTATCTTTGGGAGTCGGTGTTACATCTTACGTGACCATGAAAATCTTGGAAAATTTGACTCTCGAAGTGACGAAGGGATTTTCATGGGCTATTCTACAAATTGTTGAGTTATGAATCCCAAAGGATCTAAATAGGTACTATCAAACAACTAGAGGGGGGGTGAATAGGTGTAATACTTAAAAACTCAATCTCAGTGCAAAATAAAAACCAATGCAGAAAATAAAAACAGCACACCAAGATTTACGTGGAAACTCCAATCCAGGAGAAAAACCACGGGACCAACACGCAATAACAATCCAATAAGAATAGAAGAATAACAAGGTGATTACCGACTCCACGGACTCAAACCCCTCCTTCAGCTTCTTCGGACCTTGCGCTGACCGGTTGGATATCCACGCAATAACAATCCCTAAGAAAAGAAGAATAACAAGGTGATTACCGTCTCCACGGATTTAACCCCTCCTTCAATTTCTTGGACCTCGCACTCCACCGATTTTGCACGCCCACTGCACACGTTCGAATCCACGAACGCCACTCGAATCCACGAGCACACGTTTCGAATCCACGAAACGCCTTTAGCACACCGAATCCACGATGCCACGTCGAATCCACGACGCAAACTCAGTCGATAAGAATATTGACTTCGATGGTGATCCTTTGCTTAGATTCTCATTGAGGAACCGTAGAAAAAATCTCTAAGCAAAGATTAGATCAATTCGACAAAAGATATGTTCTTGAAAGAACCGTCGAATTGACCTAAAAGAGGCTATGAAGAAGATCGATAAAAACCTAGCCTCTAGGGTTGCTCTCAAGTGTTTTATAAATTGATCGGCCGTAGCTCCCACGTTTTTGAGAAACCCTAAATGTCTATTTATAGTTTAGAAACCTTTGGAAAGAGATAAGAATCAAAAACATACCTTATATGGAAATTTTCAGGACGGCGATCCGGATCGGATTTACTGCGATCCGGATCGTCGTAACGAGATTGACGATTCCAGAAAACCAAGGGTTCGGGATCCGGATTGCAAGGTCCGATCCGGATCGTTCATGCAATTCAGCAAAGTCCCATGTTCGGGATCCGGATCGGAATGGCCTAGGATCCGGATTGAAATTGCCAATGAACTAATACCCTTCGGGATCCGGATTGGATCATCTGATCCGGATCCTGAACATGCCCCATGTCCAGTTTTTGATTTTTATGCAATTAAAAATTCTTCCAAGTGTTTCTACACTATAAGAAAGTATTCGGATCACCACAATTATTTAGTTAAACATACCTGATCCTCTTGAATACTTTCTTCTTGAGATTGATGTAACTGATCCACAATTCTTCAACTTCAATCTTCAAGACTCAAGACACTGAGTGCCAACTTGAGCTCTTGTTGAATCTTTTCTAAGTCTTTGATTGCTGATTGACAATTTGATCCCTTTAAGACTCCGACTCAACTCACTGACTTGACTCACGAAATATGCCAACACCAAAATGCCGTAACAATCTCCCCCTTTGGCAATTTCGTGACAAAACCCAAAAATACATAAAAGCGCTCAAGTCACTCATCTTAAACCAAAAAATCGAAACTCAATGTCATCACCAAAACATTGATTTTCTTTGCGTGAAAGATCCAATAAATACAAAATTACATTTGAACCAAACAGTCCTAGAACATACTCTATGACTTAGGACTTGGAGTCTTAAAGTGATGTAATTCCTGCAAAACAAAACTCCAAACAAAATCAAACGTCAGTCGTTAGAAATTAAAATCCTACATTTGATTCATCCTTTTGGTTCTTTTGTTTTTCCCAGCTCTTTCAACCTTTCTTTGTCTCCCCCTATCTTGAGCATCTCTAACATGTTCTCCATGTTCTTGAGCATCTATGTTCTCCCCCTTTGTGATACGATCATCATTTTCCGTTCTCCCCCATTTTTCAATTTTCGTTTCGTTTGTCCTCTCTTGATGATCTCATCTCCGTCATTTCTCTTCTCCCCCTTTTTGTCACAAATTGTCAAACAGTGAACATACTAGACAAAAGAAAATCACTAACAACATTAGTTCATGAAGAAAGAGAGATAAAAGCTCAGTTCCGGTATATAACAAAAATGCAGATTGCGTACCGGTACCAGAAAGCAAAAATCAAATAATTTCTTGAAACAAATCCAGATTTTGAAATAATTGAATTACCGATTTGTATTCCATCAAGAGAACAATTTAAGTGCTTTAAACAATGAATTCACACAGATGTCATTCAATCCAATTAATTTCACAAAATTAAAAAGATTTACTCCAAAATCATGAAAAATAAAGGTAAAACATTATAAACCGTTTTTCATGTTATATTCATCAAACACAAGTCATCAAAAATAATCTTGAGATCCAAACTCTATCAAGATGTAACGGATTTACAAAGATGACTTACGGAGATTTCCAAATGACATCAATCTTGAATTTTACCCTTTCAAATTTGAGATAAGCACTAAAATACCTAAGGGTGGCTCTTTGAGCATCTTTCAGCTATCCCACCTTATACCAACCAGGAGATTGTTCAAAATACGGGCTTTAAATTTAAATCTCCGAATGCTTCAACTAAACAAAATTTCATAAAAAAATTTTCAAGCATCCATAACATGTGGTAGCTTCACACATAAACCGGACGACCGGGGTGGCAGCTCTTTCCAACATGTGGTGGTAGTTTTCACACTCCTTTCGGATGTAACTTTTTCCACATCTTTTACAATTCATTTCATTACCCTTGTAAGAATGCAATCTCTTACGTGAAAGAATTAAATCCCAAATTTTAGTCTATCGGTTGTCTCACATTTATCACAATGAATTCACACAACCGAGATAGATTAAGCATCTAAAGATCACACAAGATTTCTAAAATTTGATGCTTATAATATCAAAAACTCCTATAATGAAGTATCTTCAAGATTATGATTACGGAGTAAAGTTGATAATTCATATAAAATTACATTGGAGTGAATGAACGTGAAAACCCTTTTCATTCAATGCACTTGTTTGTTAAAAATCTTTTGTTCAAGATCAAAACATAAAACCAAGAGCATTGAAAAAAAAAAACATGTAATGCACAGATTAAGAAAAATATGAAGGGAAAATCAATCAAAGCATTACATACAGTCAAAAGCTATTTAGAACTTAAGACAAGGAAAGATATCACCTTTCCGAATCCAAAATTGTCGAATTTTGGGTTGTAGAGTACCGGAGTTTCGGGCAGTGTGCCGACTCCACGGGGCAGCCTGGTATTGTGGAAATACCTTCAGCAGGTTCTAATTTCGTTTACAGGATGGTTCGGGTGGTCCCGGAGCGACGCGGAAGCTTTTTTGTAGAAAAGTGAGTTGGCGTCGGATTGAGAGCTTGCGGGTCGAGCATTGGTTTCATGGATGGGTTTGATGTGAGTTGATCCCTTGGGACATGTGTATTATGAGTTTACAGAGGTGTTCGGTTGGTTTCGGGGTGATGCGGAGGTCCCGAGGCGAGAAAGTGAGTTGACGGGGCATTTCGGAGATTTTCTGGCTAGTTCTGGAGCTTTTGGGTGGCTTGGTTCCGGAACCAGCCATTTGGTTCCGGAACCAGGGCCCGTGTACCGGTACCAAGTGGGTGGTACCGGTACACAAGCACAGAAAGTACCCAGTTAGCTCGGTTTGGTGCACTGTAGCTTGAGGTATGGGCTTCTTCTGTTCCAACCACTCCATCGTTGATTTTTATACCCCGGCACATGCTCCCTCTCCACCCATCATTTCTTATCCCCTCCACCTTTTTCTTGCTGCCAGAGAAGAGAAAGAAGAGGAGGAAGTAGAGGGAGAAGAGAAGGTCTGTGAGCTTCGTGCTTGGTGGAGTTGACCCGGTCAACGTGCGCGCACGAGAGCACAATTGAGGTAAATTGATCATCGGAAATTATGGATTTGGATTTGTTTGTTCTCCTCTTGGGTTTTATTGATGGAATTGAATGGTAATTTGAGCTAATTTCCATCCTTGCTCCATTCTTGTGCTCTCGGGTTGAGGCAACAGGCTGGGATTACTGCGCAAATCCGCGGCACTGTGCAATGCTTGTATTCGTGTATTGGGTGATCGGTTTGTGCTGAAATTTTTGTGGTGGCCTAGCTGGGTGCTGTGGAGGTTGACTGGAGCTTCGTGGATTTTTTCGAGACGCGCAACGGCGCGCGTGCGCGCGAGAGGCGCAGTTCAGTTTTTCGTCAGATTTCGCCCGTTTCTTCACCGATTTCGGCGCGGCCTTCGGAAAGCATTTGAGGTGGGTTGGAATTTCTTCAAGATGTATGGAATGCCCTTTAAAGCTATTGAATGCATGTTGATCATGTTTAGCTTAATTATTTGCATAGCTGGTAAATCTGATAGTTGCCTAGAAAATTGTAGGAATACAATTGCAAGCCCCAGATATTTTTTAGCATGATCTAGAAGTGATTTGACACTAGACTGCATGTTTAGTTGGCTTTATATTGGCATCTGAACCGTTTTAAAAATCGTCGGACCTGTTTTAATGAAAACTGGGTTTTGAAAAGAGTTTTAAAATATTGAGATCTTCCCGAGGGGTTGAGTAGGTTCAGAATGCATGTGTTCTCGTGCCAGAGGGCCGAGTGGATTTTTAGAGCATTATGAGATGACTTTCTAGTGTCATGAGAGAGTTTTGAGATACTTGAGTTCGCGGGGTATTGAGGATGTATTCCCTGATTGGGTTACTCTAGATCATGGGTCGTGTTCTGATTTAGTGGTGGAGATGGTTCTCCCACTTAGCCTTGAGAGTTTTGGGGGCTCTGGCAGATCGAGTCGTGGAGGTTTCCCGACTCAGCCACGGGGCGTGCATTATTAGATTGAGTCGTTGAGGGTTCTCCGACATAGCTGTGAGAGTGTTGGGCTTTCCTGTTCGAGTCGTGGAGTCTTTCTACGACTGCGTATGCTTGTTGAGCATTGAGATCCGATCTGTTTGATCATGTATTTTAGCCTTGAGTCGTTGAGGGTTCTCCGACATAGCTGTGAGAGTGTTTGGGCTTTTCTGTTCGAGTCGTGGAGTCTTCCTCCGACTGAGTTATGCTAGTTTAGCATTGAGATCCGATCTGTTTGATCGTGGATTATAGCCTGCTGAGCCTGGCTTTTTATGCCAGTTATGAGATACTTGAGATACTTGAGTTCGGTGGGGTCGCTCCCCTCGAGCTACGCCCCGGGTGCGATGATGATACCGAGCCTGACGAGGCCGCGATGTGATTACTGAGATGGTCCTAGAGGGACACCCTACGTAAGTCCGTTCCTCCGGGATGTGCGGCAGTGGATGCCTACGTAAGTCCGTTCCTACGGGATGCACGGCAGTAGATGAGCGCAGGCTTGATTGACTGGTCCAAAGAGGGACAGTCATTGGGATTGGGTGATATGTGTGAGTGAGTTTCATAGCCTGTTCATAGATGAGTTTTCCTTTGAGCATGATACTTGAGGCGTGTTAGCAGTAGTGGGTGTATGCATATCTTCATCATTTGTAGAGTTTCTTGAGCATGATGATTGAGACATGATAGCTAGTTCCTTTCAGCTTTTATCTATCTATCTATCTGCATACCTATCTGTTGTGCCTCCAGTAGACTTAGTGGGCATACCGTGGATATTGAGACGGTACCCACTGGGAACTACCTTTGCAGTAGTTCTCACACCCGCTGCGGTGACAGGTTCCTGTGGTAGCTGTTCCGGCTTGGTTCGCGCGGAGGCAGCTGATCGAGGTGAGGACGTGGCCGTTTAGTTCCTTACCAGCACTGAGAGTCAGAGGTAGATGTACCTTGGGTATTTTATGACTCCACTTTTGTACTGGACATTCTGAGAGATCAGTGAGGATTTCTTGTACTTTTGTAGCTGAGAGACTTTGTTTTGAGATTTTTTTTATTATATCAGATGTTCAGTGGATTTCTGTAGCTACTGGTTCTTTTTCAGCTCTGATACATTATAGCTATAGATCTGACTTGCAGGGTAGACGCTTCGTCTGTACGACAGTTTCCGTACAGATGGCGGATCTGTTGGCGAGCCCGGGTCGCAGTTTCGACCCCGGGGCGTGACAGATTAGGGTGGTATCAGAGCCTAGGAATATAGGTCGTTGAGGACTTAGTGACCCTAGGCTATTGGTTGGACAGAGCAGAGCGAGGTCTGCGCGTTACGGGCCTAGGTAGCTCAGTTGTTTAGGCGACGCGGCGCCAGGAAGAGAACACGGAGCGCGTGATGCGCATGTTTGAGCAGAGAGTATCGTTTGAGGTATCGCCGTAGTACCTCCAGCCGCGACATCGTCGACTTCGGCCCCGTTGGCACTGTGAGTAGTGCGGGAGCAGCGAGAGATTGCTGATTGATAGTCGTGCATCCGCCAGTTCCATCCCCTACAGATTTCAGGGCGGAGTTGGAACCTTGGGAGGCCGGGAACTGGATTGCTGCCATGGAAAAGTTAGCTGAGGACCTGTTCATCCAGGAGAAGCATCAGGTGCCCTTAGTTGCGCACGTTTGGATAGGGACGCCGTGTGTTGGTGGCGTCGAGTCTGTCCCGTTGGACCATCAGGAGAGCGGTTGAGGATTTGGAGCGAGTTTCTATGATTGTTGAGCAGAGTGCCCCATGTCGCCCAGGATGAGGCCCAGGAGATTGATCATGTTTGAGAGGGGACTGCTTCGAGATGTTATCATTTTGGATATTCTCGACGAGCGACTTCAGATGCAGCGGTTGTGCATGCCCGATGGATTGACTGAGGTCTGTGATCATGTCCGAGAGGGACGGAGAGCGAGGGACTAGCTCCAGAGAGAGATGTCCAGTATCGCCTGATTTTGGGATAGTCGAGTGGATCGAGGTTGCCATGATTCCAGTCACAAGATCATGAGTCTCAGAGGAGACAGAGACCAGGATGTTCTCGACAGTCGAGGCACCAACAGCAGTATTCGTATGATTGTGTCTTTTGTGGCGAGCCGCATTCTTCGCTATAGAGTGACTTCAGGATGAGGGCGATGTTTTTCATGTGTTTAGTCAGGACATCTTCAGGCAGAGGGTCCCAGAGTGGTGTTCTTGGATTTGCCGCCTGCGACGGCACCCCACTACCCCTTCAGGATGCAGCGGTTCATCCGACTTACCGGTAGGCTGATTGAGCCGAGATGCCGAGGCAGATTGAGCGATGGCCACTAGCATCTAGTGGATGAAATGGTGTAGTTGGTTGGAGGACGCCAGGATAGTGGAGCGCGTCTTACCAGGTGTGGTTTTCTTATGGTCATCGGAGTTAGAGCATGTTGATGCCAACACCGCTGGTGTGTGCGTTACTAGAGCAAAGATAGCTGCGTGTGGGCCGGAGGTGGGACTGTTAGCTTGTGCACGTGAGGATCAGGTTCCAGATCACGTATAGCACATGGATGAGTGTTGCCAGTCCTGCCAGTGCAGATAATACCTTGGATTTGATCCTAGAGTTGTTAGTCCTACATCAGCTCCGAGATGTTGATATAAGGTTGGATAGGGATTGGTTATCCCAATGTGGTGCTATCTTGGATTGTCGAGAGTGGACATGACCCTCCGTGGACCTGGCCAGGAGGAGTGTGGTTATAGAGGATGCTAGAGCACGGCAGAGGTTGAGTCGTGGTCGTGTCGCTTTGCTAGCGACGGTAGAAGAGGTGCCTACGGCGGCACCGGGACTAAAGGAATATCTTTAACGCCGTGTGATTCCGGACAGGAGTTTACCTGATCTGATGTTGAAGCCGCCGTTTAATGAGACTGAGATCGAGTTAGTGATCGACGTGGTTTTGGAAACCGCGTCGACTTCAGCATCATCACTTGGAGTATCACTCGTGAGACAGTGAGAGAGCTGTTAGCGCAGTTGCGAGAGCCGAGGGATCGAGGGGTCTGTGTGACCCAGTACCACGTCGTGGGGATACGACAGTGAGGATCCGAGAGATTGATATTTTGGATGTGTTACCACACCGTTGATGCACGGTGGTGATGCCACGCCGTTGATACACGGTGGTGATGCCACGCCGTTGATACACGGTGGTGATGCCACGCCGTTGATACACGGTGGTGATGCCACGCCGTTGATACACGGTGGTGATGCCACGCCGTTGATACACGGTGGTGATGCCACGCCGTTGATACACGGTGGTGATGCCTTGCCGTGGTATACGGCAGTGATGCCGCGTTGTGAGTGCACAACGGTGAGAGTGCTGTGACGATTCGAGCACAGTTAGATTTGGATCGTGTTGGGTTGATGCCTTGCGGGACATAGAAGGCTTTGTGGAACCCTACAGCTGAGGGCTGTGCCAGATAGGGTCTGAACCCGATAGAGACATTTTGAGCTTACAGTGAGGTCAAGCGGATTGACTAAGGCCCTGCGGCCTTTTGGATTTGAGGACTTGTGTGTTCCGGCGGTACTTGGACCGGGCTGTAGAACCATTGTGAGTTTGAGCTCTACAGTGAGTTGCCGTGCCAGTGGTTGGTTAGTTATATACTTGGGATTTATTTCCGAGGTGACATAGAGCACGAGGAGCACTTGAGGATATTGCTGCAACTTCGGGGAGAGAAAAGTTGTTGGTTGCCAAGTTGAGAGAGTTGTGCTTGACTTTGAAAGGTTCTGTGGTTAGGCCAGGTGTTTTCAGCTGCAAGGGTGACAGTGGACCCGACGAAGGGTGTTGCCGTTTGGGTTCGGCTTAGACCCACGATTGTAGTGTACTGGGTTTTCCCTTGCGATTTTCCGATGAATCCACTGTGTAGAACACCTAGTGTTGGTGTCTGGCCCATGGTGCATCGAAGGGATGCCACAGATGGACCTCGTGAGACTTGGATAGATGATTTGGCCTTCGGCTGTGATTGCCGAATTTTAGAAAAGGTTTTGGGCCAATCTGAGGTTGGATTTGGATTCAGCGCGGAAAAACGCTTGAAAACGGCTATTTGCTTGTTGAATTTGGAGTCCGGATGACCAAATGCGGGCTTCCGGAAGATTTGGGGGATTTTCGGTGCACGGGGGTGACACGTGGACCGGCCAGCGCCACGTGGCGCCCTTTTATTGGCCGGCTCACGCGGCTGGGTCCACGCAATGGCGCGGCGGTGCATGGACCGCGGCGGGTGGACGCGTGGCGTGCCCTGGTAGGCGGGCGCACGCGGCACGGCTCACGGAAATTGCGGGTTGGCGGTGGACCGGGCGCATGACACGTGGCGGCTTCGGATTCGTCGGTCCACGTGGGCGCGGTCCACGGGTGCGCGGGGGAGGGCGCCTCGGTACTGTGCGCGCACGTGCGCGCACAGTGGCGCCAGGCGGGGCGGTCGGCCGCACTCGAGTGCGACACGTGTCGCCTCGAGATTGGCCGGCCGTACCTACCCCATTGACTGCGGGGGGGCCACGTGTCGTGTGCGGGCCGCGGGGATCCGCTGTCCCCTGTTCGGGGCGACGTGGCGGTCCCAGAAACTTTCGGGCGCGTCGGACGGGTTCCATACAACCCGGTTTCCGGGCGCAGTGCGCCCGGAAACTGCGCCCGAAATCCGGGCCTTAAGCCATTTGGGCTGGGCCTTTAAATAGCTCCCCCCATTCGCCCCTTTGGTTTTTTTGGGCTTCTTTTCACTGGGCTTTCTTCACGGCGATTCCTCCTCTCTCAGAGCTCAACCCTTTGGAGAAGTTTGAAGATTTTTGGAGGCACGCATCCCGAGGTTCACCATTTTACGGCGCGGCGCGACGCTTGTTCTCCGGCGATCCTCTTTACCCCTTCTCAGTGTTTGGACTCCTCCGACTCACCCCGACCTCGGAATTCGCCGATTCTTGCGCCGTTGGACTCTTGACAGGTAGGGCTTCAACTCCTGTGTTTTGTGGTTCCTCGATTTCCGTGCTGATATTGGAGTTTTCTTAGCACCCATTTGACCCTTTTTCTTCGCGGACTTTTGGGACAGCACCGCAGTGTTCTTGCCATATCTTTTCGCTCAGGCGTCGGAACGAGGCGATTCAAAAGGAAAATTTCATCTACGCTTCGCAAGGAGTCTCCTGGATTTTTCTCAGAATTTTCTGAATTTTACTCGAGGGTGAGAATCTTCTTTCTCTGTGGTTCCTTGTTACAGGAATTTAGTGCAGTTTGGGTTTGGGGTGTACCCCTTGTCGGATTTTTATCTCAGCGTAGGAAACTCCAAATTGGGCGTGCAGGTACTCGTTTCGACGGGCTCGTCGCAAGGATCGCGATAGTATTTATCTTGGATTTTTCTGGGCATTATTCGCAGGTAAAAATTAGTGAATTGTGGACTGCTGGTTTGGGGGACAGATTCTGGAATTGTGGATGTTAAGCTTATGTATGTTTCCTTTGGGGTATTTTGTACAGATTGGTGGTGTGTTGGACTGATCTTGGACTTCGCCTTTGGGAATTTTGGAGTAGCGCTCGAGGTGGGTGATGTTGAGAACCTCCTGCTTGTGAATGTCACTAGGCCTATTGGAATGCCACGATTATATGTTATTAAATATGAATGTATCTAGCGTGCTTGCATGATATTAAGGTTCTTTTGCTAATACTTGCATTGTTAGCAAGCTACAAGTTCATGAGTGGTGTTTCCATGTTTAGATATGCAATTTAATTAGTCGAATATGAATGCTATAGCCATATCATATTGTGTGTTAAGGAAAGGTTTGGGCATGTGGTTAGAATGCATGTTGTAAAAAGGGGTACTTGCTAGTTAATTGTACATCTAAATTGTATCATGTATCGTATATCATGCCACGTGTACATCGGAGGGTCCAAACATTTAATGTTGCATATGTTAGAATAATTAAAAAGAGGTTTATCAAGTTAATGACTTTTGCATGCTTGAATGGTCACCTAGATAGGCCACCTTTTTCTGCTACACTATCATGCTGGAATTGACTTAGGAGAAACCATGTTGCATTCTTTCTTCAGTCACTTAGACATAGGGGATATTATGCTCGGGTTGGAGCAGGGGCTGGGTTAGTGTAGTCAGATACTTGGGTTTCGGGGAGAGGGTTTTGGGCTTCTTTTGGGAGACGGTACTTTTCCTTATAGAGCGGAGTGCGCGATTTGCAGACTTGAGACCCTGGGACTCCTGTCCCATATCGGTGTTATGTGTAGGCTAGCATACCCGATTTGGCAGACATTGAGAACCCTACCCCTTATCGGTGCTATGCGTAGGCTGGCATACCCGATTTAGCAGACCTTGAGACTCCTGTCCCATACCGGTGTTATGCGTAGGCTGGCATACCCGATTTGGCAGACATTGAGACTCCTATTCCACACCGGTGTTATGCGTAGGCTGGCATACCCGATGTGGCAGGCTTCGATTCTCTGATGCATACTTTTAGCTATCTTTAGCTGGGCAGGTAGAGGCATATTAGTGGTAGCTTTTATCAGGAGTCATACTCTTAGTTACCGCATTTATTCCTTTAGCCTCTGGTAGACCTAGTGGGCAGGTAGGAGTTCGTGTTGAGGTTTACCCACTAGGGGAGGCTACTGTCTTTATAGTAGTACTGACCCCCACTGTTTTTCCCTTTTCTTGTCCCCTTTGTTTTGCAGAGTCATCTGCCGGAGTTGCGGGGCCTTCCTACCAGGATCGAGGTAAGAGGATCGCCGACTAGATAGCTGCTACCCCGAGCTCGAGTTTTTGGTAGTTTTGTTGTATCCCCAGTACACTCAGACGGTTGTATTTTCCTTTTATTTTGGGTCTGGCTGCGGCCAGTTGGTTGTATATATTTTCGTGAGCTGGGAGAGACACTTGTATTTTTTTTTGAGAGCTTACTGAACTTTCATTTCCAGCATTTGTCTGAGTTGTATTAGTTTTTAGTTTAGCTCTGTTTTATGCTCCTTTATTACGTGTTTTACATCTGAGCAGGTTATCAGCGCTTCGTGTACACGGAAAATTCCGTGTGCACGGCGGATCTGTGGACGGGCCCGGGTTCTAGTTTACACCCGGGGCGTGACAGATTAAGTTGGTATCAGAGCTTAGGGATAGGTCAGTTGGGACTTAGGAAACCCTAGGCTTTTGGCAGACCCTAGGAAGGCAGAGCGTGAGTGACGTGATATTGTGCGAAAGCCGGTAATTGGTTGTTAACTCTTCCTGTGAGTGGAGAGGGATTGGCATAGCCTATTTCTGGGGGACTATTATGTTGGCTGCAGACAACATAAGGTTACAGAAATAGGGGAATGCCCGTGACTTTCGCGTGATTGGGTCGAGAGTGGTTTGGTTTACTGACCCGTGGATTTTGTGTGGCAGGATGCCTCCTAGGCGGCAGATTCCTACTCGGGGTACTCCTACGCCCCCGGAGGAGCCGGAGCAGTCCGGGCCTTCCGAGATCAGTGAGCTGAGGGCCATGGTGGCCCAGTTGGCGGAGAGCCACCGCCGACAGGAGCAGAGGTTCGAGCAGTTGCTTACGCAGGCTGGGGCCCCTCCCCCTACTACTGTAGAGGCCCCTGTACCACCAGTTGTACCGCCGGCTATTCCATTAGTCCCTACGGCACCGTCGTCGAGCAGTGGGGCTCAGGGAGAGTTTAGGCCGTTGACCCCAGCGGAGGAGGAGGAGTTTGCTGACAAACTCGCCAAGTTCTGTAAGCGAGGACCACCTAGGTTCTCTGGGAGGAGTACTCACCCATCGGAGATAGGATCATGGCTGGCAGCAATGGAGAAGTTGTTCAGAGACTTCTTCATTGACCACAGGTTCAGAGTGCATATGGCTGTACATTGCCTAGAGGGGGATGCAGATGCTTGGTGGCGTCGGGTCGAGCCCGTGGAGTTTCAGATCACCCGACAGCTACCCTGGTCGGAGTTTAGACGGTTGATCCTTGACACTTATTTCTCCACGAGCGTGAAGAAAAAGCTTGAGGATGATTTGAAGAATCTCCAGCAAGGGGACAGGACGGTATGGGATTATTATCAGGAGTTTACGCAGTTGCTCAACTGCGTACCCTATGTTGCCAGGGATGGGCTGCACCAGGTGGAGCTGTTTGAGACAGGTTTGCGTCCCGAGATCTATACCTTGGTACACGCCCAGAGGCTTCAGACTTTATCAGAGGCAGTGGATCATGCACAGTGGGTCGAGAGGGGAGATCACGTCGTCGCTAGACGTGGGGGCTTGGCCGCTCAGAGTTCTGAGAGGAAGCGGCCAATGCCAGACGAGGGGGGACAGGCCAGTTCATGGAGGCCGCCCCGACCACCACCGCCGCAGTTTACGGGCCGTGGGCGTTCGGAGCGGCGAGGGTCTGGTGGATCCCAGAGACCCCCACAGCAGCAGCAGCAGCAGCAGCGGCAGCCCCAGCGACAGCAGCAGCACTCGCAGCAGCAGAGGTCGCAGTCGCGACAGCAGGGGTCACAGCGGCAAGGACAGCAGCAGCAGCAGTCGAGGCAGTCCCAGTCTGCGGTCAGGTGCGTCTTTTGTAGGGGACAGCACGCGGCGGATACTTGTGACCAGAGGTATGGCCGCTGTTATCGGTGTGGACAGTCCGGCCATATTCGAGCTACTTGCCCTCTCTCTACACCGCAGGCTCCTTCTTCAGCATCAGCTCCTTCAGTGCCCCAGCAGCGGCCTTATGCTCCAGCGAGCGGGGCTCCTTCCTCCCACCCTGCAGATTACCGACCACCAGCTCAGAGCGGGCGAGTCTACGCCGCCCAGGTAGGGGACTCCACGGCAGCCGACCACGTGGTGGCAGGTATCACTTTACTTCTTGGTACTAGAGCTCGCACTTTATTTGATACCGGTGCATCACATTCTTTTATCAGTAGAGTATTTGCATCATCTCATGGACTAGTGTTAGGTCGGTTGCCACATGCAGTAGAGGTACAGATTCCTGATCATACATTGCATGTAGAGGAGTGTTGTTGGTCTTGCCCTGTTCAGATTGAGTCCTGGATCTTGCCAGCGGACCTTATGGTCCTTAGTGAGCTGCGAGATTACGACATTGTACTGGGGATGGATTGGCTGGCTCGCTATTTCGCGACGATTGATTGCGCCGCGAGGACTGTTACCTTTAGCGAGCCAGGCCAGGAGGTGTTCGTTTACAGGGGGTGCCAGAGTGCTTTCTTTGCCTCTGTGGTTTCGACCTCTCGTGCGAGGTAGATGATGCGCAGTGGATGCGTGGCCTTTTTGGCATCGGTGGTTAAGGAGCCTACGGCGGCACCGGGACTCACGGATATTCCTATTGTCCATGAGTACCCGGATGTTTTTCCTCCGGAGCTAGTTCATATGCCGCCGGATAGGGAGGTTGAGTTTTTGATTGACGTAGTTCCAGGAACTGCGCCAATCTCTAAGGCTCCTTACCGAATGGCACCGGCCGAGCTGCGGGAGTTAAAGGCGCAACTCCAGGATTTGATGGACAAGGGTTTTGTGAGGCCGAGTGTATCACCTTGGGGAGCGCCGGTGCTATTTGTGAAGAAGAAGGATGGTTCACTTCGACTGTGTGTAGATTACCGGGAGCTGAATAAAGTGACCATCAAGAACAAGTACCCTTTGCCGCGCATTGATGACTTATTCGACCAGCTGCAAGGGTCTTGTGTCTTCTCCAAGATTGATTTACAGTCTGGTTACCACCAATTGAAGGTGAAAGCCGAGGACATCCCAAAGACGGCATTCAGGTCGCGGTACGGGCATTATGAGTTCACCGTCATGCCTTTCGGACTGACAAATGCCCCTGCAGCTTTTATGGATTTGATGAACAGGATTTTTCGACCATACCTGGATCGGTTCATCGTTGTTTTTATTGATGACATCCTGGTTTATTCCCGAAGCGATGTGGAGCACGAGGAGCATCTGAGGATTGTGCTACAACTTCTGAGAGAGAGAAAGTTGTATGCCAAGCTATCTAAGTGTGATTTCTGGCTTCGGGAGGTTGCCTTTTTGGGCCACGTGATTTCAGCCGCTGGAGTGGCAGTAGACCCGACGAAGATCGAGGCAGTCCGGGATTGGCCCCGACCGACGACGGTATCAGAGGTCCGTAGTTTCATGGGCTTAGCAGGATATTACCGTCGGTTTGTGGAAGGTTTTGCGAAACTTTCCACACCCCTCACTCGTTTGACGCGAAAAGGGATTAAGTTTATTTGGAGTGAGGACTGCCAGAGGAGCTTTGAGGAATTAAAGATCAGGTTGATGTCGGCTCCTATCCTTTCCCTCCCTGTTATGTGGAAAGGATACGTGATTTATAGTGATGCATCGCACAGTGGACTTGGTTGTGTGCTGATGCAGGAGGGTAGGGTAATCGCTTACGCCTCTCGGCAACTGAAGGATTATGAAAAGAATTACCCTACCCATGATTTGGAGCTAGCTGCAGTGATTTTTGCACTAAAGTTGTGGCGCCACTACCTGTATGGGGAACACTGCGAGATTTACACCGACCACAAGAGCTTGAAATACCTGTTCACACAGAAGGAGCTCAACTTGAGGCAGCGTAGATGGTTGGAATTGTTGAAAGATTATGATGTAGACATTTTATACCACCCTGGCAAGGCCAACGTGGTTGCTGATGCCCTAAGCAGGAGAGCAGTACAGAGTTTATCTTTGATGATCACCGATCAGGCGCCATTACTTGAGCAGATGAGGCGGTTAGAGCTCGAGGTTGTGTCCCCTGGGGTCTCTGCTAGACTTATGTCTCTAGTCGTGCAGCCCACTCTGTTGGACAGGATTCGGGAGAGACAGAGTGAGGACCCCCACCTGGTGAGGATTCGAGAGCAGATGCAGACTGGTTTGTTAGGGGACTTTTCAGTTGATGCTGCGGGAGTACTCCGGTACAGGGACCGAGCTTGCGTGCCTATGGATGCAGAGATTCGAGAGCAGATCTTGAGGGAGGCCCACTATACACCTTATACCATCCACCCTGGTGGGACTAAGATGTATAGGGATCTGAAGGCACAGTTTTGGTGGAATGGGATGAAAAGAGACATTGGGAGATTTGTAGCGCACTGTTTAACTTGTCAGCAAGTAAAGGCTGAGCATCGTGTACCTGCTGGCAAGTTGCAGAGTCTCCCAATCCCTGAATGGAAATGGGAACATGTTACGATGGATTTTGTCACTGGGTTGCCGAGAGCACAGACGGGAGCGGATGCTATCTGGGTAGTCGTGGACAGGCTTACCAAATCCGCTCACTTTTTACCGGTTCAGATGACTTGGCCGATGGAGCGACTGGCGCAGGTGTACTTGGCTGAGGTGGTTAGATTGCACGGGGTACCCGTTTCCATCGTATCAGATAGAGACCCGAGGTTTGTCTCGCATTTCTGGAGGAGTTTACAGACAGCCTTGGGGACGCAGCTCCGATTTAGTACAGCATTCCACCCACAGACCGATGGGCAGTCAGAGCGCACTATTCAGACCCTCGAGGATATGTTGAGAGCATGCATTCTGGACTTTGGGGGAGGATGGTACCGACACTTGGGATTAGTTGAGTTTGCGTACAACAACAGCTATCAAGCGAGCATTCAGATGGCTCCGTTTGAAGCGTTGTATGGACGCAAGTGTCGGTCACCCCTTTATTGGAGTGACGTGGGTGAGAAGAAGACTTTGGGTCCTGATCTACTGTTAGAGGCAGAGGAAAAGGTCAGATTGATACGACGACACCTAGAGACCGCCCAGAGTCGACAGAGGAGTTATGCTGATACTCGACGGCGAGACTTAGAGTTTCAGGTGGGTGACCATGTTTTTCTGAAAGTCTCGCCTTCGAAGGGGATTCGGAGATTTGGTATTCGTGGGAAACTGAGCCCTCATTTTATTGGACCTTTTGAGGTGTTGGAGCGCTTAGGGCCAGTTGCCTACAGGCTTGCGCTTCCTCCCAGGCTTTCAGGTGTTCACAATGTGTTTCATGTATCGACGCTGAGGAGGTATGTTCATGACCCGTCTCATATTATCGATTTCACTCCATTGGAGGTTGCTGAGGACCTGAGTTATGTTGAGCGGCCGTTGAGGATCTTGGATCGTGAGGTTAGAGAGTTGCGCAGTCGGGCCATCCCCTATGTGAAGGTTCTCTGGAGCAGTCACGACGAGCGCGAGGCTACCTGGGAGTTGGAGTAAGCGATGATGGATGCTCACCCCCACTTGTTTGAGGCTCCTATCTGAGGTATGACTTTTGTTTCGAGGACGAAACTTTTTCTTGTAGGGGAGGATGTAGTGTACTGGGTTTTCCCTTGCGATTTTCCGATGAATCCACTGTGTAGAACACCTAGTGTTGGTGTCTGGCCCATGGTGCATCGAAGGGATGCCACAGATGGACCTCGTGAGACTTGGATAGATGATTTGGCCTTCGGCTGTGATTGCCGAATTTTAGAAAAGGTTTTGGGCCAATATGAGGTTGGATTTGGATTCAGCGCGGAAAAACGCTTGAAAACGGCTATTTGCTTGTTGAATTTGGAGTCCGGATGACCAAATGCGGGCTTCCGGAAGATTTGGGGGATTTTCGGTGCACGGGGGTGACACGTGGACCGGCCAGCGCCACGTGGCGCCCTTTATTGGCCGGCTCACGCGGCTGGGTCCACGCAATGGCGCGGCGGTGCATGGACCGCGGCGGGTGGACGCGTGGCGTGCCCTGGTAGGCGGGCGCACGCGGCACGGCTCACGGAAATTGCGGGTTGGCGGTGGACCGGGCGCATGACACGTGGCGGCTTCGGATTCGTCGGTCCACGTGGGCGCGGTCCACGGGTGCGCGGGGGAGGGCGCCTCGGTACTGTGCGCGCACGTGCGCGCACAGTGGCGCCAGGCGGGGCGGTCGGCCGCACTCGAGTGCGACACGTGTCGCCTCGAGATTGGCCGGCCGTACCTACCCCATTGACTGCGGGGGGGCCACGTGTCGTGTGCGGGCCGCGGGGATCCGCTGTCCCCTGTTCGGGGCGACGTGGCGGTCCCAGAAACTTTCGGGCGCGTCGGACGGGTTCCATACAACCCGGTTTCCGGGCGCAGTGCGCCCGGAAACTGCGCCCGAAATCCGGGCCTTAAGCCATTTGGGCTGGGCCTTTAAATAGCTCCCCCCATTCGCCCCTTTGGTTTTTTTGGGCTTCTTTTCACTGGGCTTTCTTCACGGCGATTCCTCCTCTCTCAGAGCTCAACCCTTTGGAGAAGTTTGAAGATTTTTGGAGGCACGCATCCCGAGGTTCACCATTTTACGGCGCGGCGCGACGCTTGTTCTCCGGCGATCCTCTTTACCCCTTCTCAGTGTTTGGACTCCTCCGACTCACCCCGACCTCGGAATTCGCCGATTCTTGCGCCGTTGGACTCTTGACAGGTAGGGCTTCAACTCCTGTGTTTTGTGGTTCCTCGATTTCCGTGCTGATATTGGAGTTTTCTTAGCACCCATTTGACCCTTTTTCTTCGCGGACTTTTGGGACAGCACCGCAGTGTTCTTGCCATATCTTTTCGCTCAGGCGTCGGAACGAGGCGATTCAAAAGGAAAATTTCATCTACGCTTCGCAAGGAGTCTCCTGGATTTTTCTCAGAATTTTCTGAATTTTACTCGAGGGTGAGAATCTTCTTTCTCTGTGGTTCCTTGTTACAGGAATTTAGTGCAGTTTGGGTTTGGGGTGTACCCCTTGTCGGATTTTTATCTCAGCGTAGGAAACTCCAAATTGGGCGTGCAGGTACTCGTTTCGACGGGCTCGTCGCAAGGATCGCGATAGTATTTATCTTGGATTTTTCTGGGCATTATTCGCAGGTAAAAATTAGTGAATTGTGGACTGCTGGTTTGGGGGACAGATTCTGGAATTGTGGATGTTAAGCTTATGTATGTTTCCTTTGGGGTATTTTGTACAGATTGGTGGTGTGTTGGACTGATCTTGGACTTCGCCTTTGGGAATTTTGGAGTAGCGCTCGAGGTGGGTGATGTTGAGAACCTCCTGCTTGTGAATGTCACTAGGCCTATTGGAATGCCACGATTATATGTTATTAAATATGAATGTATCTAGCGTGCTTGCATGATATTAAGGTTCTTTTGCTAATACTTGCATTGTTAGCAAGCTACAAGTTCATGAGTGGTGTTTCCATGTTTAGATATGCAATTTAATTAGTCGAATATGAATGCTATAGCCATATCATATTGTGTGTTAAGGAAAGGTTTGGGCATGTGGTTAGAATGCATGTTGTAAAAAGGGGTACTTGCTAGTTAATTGTACATCTAAATTGTATCATGTATCGTATATCATGCCACGTGTACATCGGAGGGTCCAAACATTTAATGTTGCATATGTTAGAATAATTAAAAAGAGGTTTATCAAGTTAATGACTTTTGCATGCTTGAATGGTCACCTAGATAGGCCACCTTTTTCTGCTACACTATCATGCTGGAATTGACTTAGGAGAAACCATGTTGCATTCTTTCTTCAGTCACTTAGACATAGGGGATATTATGCTTGGGTTGGAGCAGGGGCTGGGTTAGTGTAGTCAGATACTTGGGTTTCGGGGAGAGGGTTTTGGGCTTCTTTTGGGAGACGGTACTTTTCCTTATAGAGCGGAGTGCGCGATTTGCAGACTTGAGACCCTGGGACTCCTGTCCCATATCGGTGTTATGTGTAGGCTGGCATACCCGATTTGGCAGACATTGAGAACCCTACCCCTTATCGGTGCTATGCGTAGGCTGGCATACCCGATTTAGCAGACCTTGAGACTCCTGTCCCATACCGGTGTTATGCGTAGGCTGGCATACCCGATTTGGCAGACATTGAGACTCCTATTCCACACCGGTGTTATGCGTAGGCTGGCATACCCGATGTGGCAGGCTTCGATTCTCTGATGCATACTTTTAGCTATCTTTAGCTGGGCAGGTAGAGGCATATTAGTGGTAGCTTTTATCAGGAGTCATACTCTTAGTTACCGCATTTATTCCTTTAGCCTCTGGTAGACCTAGTGGGCAGGTAGGAGTTCGTGTTGAGGTTTACCCACTAGGGGAGGCTACTGTCTTTATAGTAGTACTGACCCCCACTGTTTTTCCCTTTTCTTGTCCCCTTTGTTTTGCAGAGTCATCTGCCGGAGTTGCGGGGCCTTCCTACCAGGATCGAGGTAAGAGGATCGCCGACTAGATAGCTGCTACCCCGAGCTCGAGTTTTTGGTAGTTTTGTTGTATCCCCAGTACACTCAGACGGTTGTATTTTCCTTTTATTTTGGGTCTGGCTGCGGCCAGTTGGTTGTATATATTTTCGTGAGCTGGGAGAGACACTTGTATTTTTTTTTGAGAGCTTACTGAACTTTCATTTCCAGCATTTGTCTGAGTTGTATTAGTTTTTAGTTTAGCTCTGTTTGATGCTCCTTTATTACGTGTTTTACATCTGAGCAGGTTATCAGCGCTTCGTGTACACGGAAAATTCCGTGTGCACGGCGGATCTGTGGACGGGCCCGGGTTCTGGTTTACACCCGGGGCGTGACAACGATAGTGACAGAGGTCCAGAGTTGTGGATTAAACAGTGCCAGCTTAACATTGAGGAGTTCAAGCTGTGGATGGTATTAGCATTATTGTGAATAGTTGCTTGAGATAGAGAGAAATTTGAGATATCTATCGATCCTAGAACCTGAGGTACTGGGTTACTCAGAAAGAATTTGATTTGAGGCAATGCCGGTGGATAGAGTTATTAGGGATGTATGTTTGAGCTTACAGTAACATCCCGACCAAGCCAATGTGGTCGCAGCTGCCTTGAATAGGCGAGCGGTGCAGTTTTGGTGTATGATGGTTACTCAGCAGATGCCGCTGAAAGAGTAATTGAGATTAAGGAGGTGTTCCCTGAGAATGTGACAAAAACTTGTGTTTTGGACTCGTAGCCCACTCCGTTGGACAGGATTGAGAGGGAACTTCTCAGTGAATGCAGCGGGAGTACTGAAGTACAAGGACCGCATCTGTGTGCCCGTGGATTCCGAGATCCGAGAGCTGATTTTGAGAGTTAGGGGCTGAGTGTTGTTCCCGATGTTGGACTTCTTACCCTGTAGATGGATGTAAGAATGCTTTTGTGAAGCTCTCAGCATTGTAGTTGCTAAGGAGCAACGGAAAAGTTATGCCAATTGGAAGCAGGGAGTTTTGGTGACTTCTAAGAATCACTATCCGCAGAAATGTGTAGATTTGAGTTTTCGCGGGAAGTTGAGTCAGCGAATTGTTGGCATATTCGAGGAGTTAGAGCGCATTGGATCAGTTGCTCACCGATTTGCGCTACCGCCATGAATTGGCAAGTACCCACGAGGACGTTGGTGTATCCGTTCTGAGGGAAGTGTGGATTTGGATTCCTTGCATGATTTGGACTTCGTTTCTTTGGAGTCAGACGAGGACTTGGGCTATCAGGAGTGACCGGTGCGAATTCTTGCTCGGGAGACGAGAGAATTGCGCAACCGGATCTTACCTTTGGCAAAGGTCCAGTTGAGCCGTCTTGATGAGACAAAGGCTGCTTGAGAGCCTGAGGATGAGCTGAGAGTTCATATCCCCACTTATTTGAGTCACCCTCCTGAGTTTTGGAGTTTTTGGGTTTCGAGGACGAAACCGTTAAAAGGAGGGGAGAGTGTAGAGTACCGGAGTTTCGGGCAGTGTGCCGACTCCACGGGGCAGCCTGGTATTGTGGAAATACCTTCAGCAGGTTCTAATTTCGTTTACAGGATGGTTCGGGTGGTCCCGGAGCGACGCGGAAGCTTTTTTGTAGAAAAGTGAGTTGGCGTCGGATTGAGAGCTTGCGGGTCGAGCATTGGTTTCATGGATGGGTTTGATGTGAGTTGATCCCTTGGGACATGTGTATTATGAGTTTACAGAGGTGTTCGGTTGGTTTCGCGGTGATGCGGAGGTCCCGAGGCGAGAAAGTGAGTTGACGGGGCATTTCGGAGATTTTCTGGCTAGTTCTGGAGCTTTTGGGTGGCTTGGTTCCGGAACCAGCCATTTGGTTCCGGAACCAGGGCCCGTGTACCGGTACCAAGTGGGTGGTACCGGTACACAAGCACAGAAAGTACCCAGTTAGCTCGGTTTGGTGCACTGTAGCTTGAGGTATGGGCTTCTTCTGTTCCAACCACTCCATCGTTGATTTTTATACCCCGGCACATGCTCCCTCTCCACCCATCATTTCTTATCCCCTCCACCTTTTTCTTGCTGCCAGAGAAGAGAAAGAAGAGGAGGAAGTAGAGGGAGAAGAGAAGGTCTGTGAGCTTCGTGCTTGGTGGAGTTGACCCGGTCAACGTGCGCGCACGAGAGCACAATTGAGGTAAATTGATCATCGGAAATTATGGATTTGGATTTGTTTGTTCTCCTCTTGGGTTTTATTGATGGAATTGAATGGTAATTTGAGCTAATTTCCATCCTTGCTCCATTCTTGTGCTCTCGGGTTGAGGCAACAGGCTGGGATTACTGCGCAAATCCGCGGCACTGTGCAATGCTTGTATTCGTGTATTGGGTGATCGGTTTGTGCTGAAATTTTTGTGGTGGCCTAGCTGGGTGCTGTGGAGGTTGACTGGAGCTTCGTGGATTTTTTCGAGACGCGCAACGGCGCGCGTGCGCGCGAGAGGCGCAGTTCAGTTTTTCGTCAGATTTCGCCCGTTTCTTCACCGATTTCGGCGCGGCCTTCGGAAAGCATTTGAGGTGGGTTGGAATTTCTTCAAGATGTATGGAATGCCCTTTAAAGCTATTGAATGCATGTTGATCATGTTTAGCTTAATTATTTGCATAGCTGGTAAATCTGATAGTTGCCTAGAAAATTGTAGGAATACAATTGCAAGCCCCAGATATTTTTTAGCATGATCTAGAAGTGATTTGACACTAGACTGCATGTTTAGTTGGCTTTATATTGGCATCTGAACCGTTTTAAAAATCGTCGGACCTGTTTTAATGAAAACTGGGTTTTGAAAAGAGTTTTAAAATATTGAGATCTTCCCGAGGGGTTGAGTAGGTTCAGAATGCATGTGTTCTCGTGCCAGAGGGCCGAGTGGATTTTTAGAGCATTATGAGATGACTTTCTAGTGTCATGAGAGAGTTTTGAGATACTTGAGTTCGCGGGGTATTGAGGATGTATTCCCTGATTGGGTTACTCTAGATCATGGGTCGTGTTCTGATTTAGTGGTGGAGATGGTTCTCCCACTTAGCCTTGAGAGTTTTGGGGGCTCTGGCAGATCGAGTCGTGGAGGTTTCCCGACTCAGCCACGGGGCGTGCATTATTAGATTGAGTCGTTGAGGGTTCTCCGACATAGCTGTGAGAGTGTTGGGCTTTCCTGTTCGAGTCGTGGAGTCTTTCTATGACTGCGTATGCTTGTTGAGCATTGAGGTCCGATCTGTTTGATCGTGTATTTTAGCCTTGAGTCGTTGAGGGTTCTCCGACATAGCTGTGAGAGTGTTTGGGCTTTTCTGTTCGAGTCGTGGAGTCTTCCTCCGACTGAGTTATGCTAGTTTAGCATTGAGATCCGATCTGTTTGATCGTGGATTATAGCCTGCTGAGCCTGGCTTTTTATGCCAGTTATGAGATACTTGAGATACTTGAGTTCGGTGGGGTCGCTCCCCTCGAGCTACGCCCCGGGTGCGATGATGATACCGAGCCTGACGAGGCCGCGATGTGATTACTGAGATGGTCCTAGAGGGACACCCTACGTAAGTCCGTTCCTCCGGGATGTGCGGCAGTGGATGCCTACGTAAGTCCGTTCCTACGGGATGCACGGCAGTAGATGAGCGCAGGCTTGATTGACTGGTCCAAAGAGGGACAGTCATTGGATTGGGTGATATGTGTGAGTGAGTTTCATAGCCTGTTCATAGATGAGTTTTCCTTTGAGCATGATACTTGAGGCGTGTTAGCAGTAGTGGGTGTATGCATATCTTCATCATTTGTAGAGTTTCTTGAGCATGATGATTGAGACATGATAGCTAGTTCCTTTCAGCTTTTATCTATCTATCTATCTGCATACCTATCTGTTGTGCCTCCAGTAGACTTAGTGGGCATACCGTGGATATTGAGACGGTACCCACTGGGAACTACCTTTGCAGTAGTTCTCACACCCGCTGCGGTGACAGGTTCCTGTGGTAGCTGTTCCGGCTTGGTTCGCGCGGAGGCAGCTGATCGAGGTGAGGACGTGGCCGTTTAGTTCCTTACCAGCACTGAGAGTCAGAGGTAGATGTACCTTGGGTATTTTATGACTCCACTTTTGTACTGGACATTCTGAGAGATCAGTGAGGATTTCTTGTACTTTTGTAGCTGAGAGACTTTGTTTTGAGATTTTTTTTATTATATCAGATGTTCAGTGGATTTCTGTAGCTACTGGTTCTTTTTCAGCTCTGATACATTATAGCTATAGATCTGACTTGCAGGGTAGACGCTTCGTCTGTACGGCAGTTTCCGTACAGATGGCGGATCTGTTGGCGAGCCCGGGTCGCAGTTTCGACCCCGGGGCGTGACATGGGTTGTCTTGATTCACTGTGGTCTGGAGTTGATAGCTTGGACTGTTGATCCACCTTAGGTCTTTGCCTCGCAATGATCCACTTGTATGATTGATGTTGTGGCTCGGACCTTTGGTGGGTTGAGTGAACTCCTTTGACTTGATGTGTCTTTTGATTCCGTTGAGTTCGCTCCGTAGATGAAGTTGCCGAAGAATTCTTCTTTCTCTTTTTCGGGCAATCCTTCACCAAATGTCCTTCAAGTCCACATAGGTGACAAGTTCTTCCTTTCAATTTAGTTGTGGAACTTGAAGCCTTCACAGTTTGGTTCTTTTTAAATCCCAAACCAACCTTGCTTGATTGACCTAATCCGGACATACAATCAAGTTTCTTGGAACCAGTTGAAAGCCTTTGTATGTCGGATTTAAGTTCATGAACTTGCTTGGTCAAAGCTTGGTTGGTGACATGAATCTCCTCAAACTGTTTTTCTAGAAAACCAATCTTGTCCGTATATGATTTAGCGTTTGTCTCCGATTGGTTTAGCTTTTCTTGGAGGATTTTATTGTTATTCAATAAACGTCCTTGTTCCTCCTCGAGATCATGAAGTTTTATCTTTAAAGCATGATTCTCGTCTTGATTCTCAAGTCGTTGCTTCCTCAACTTCTTGATATGCTTGGCCATCTTCTTAGATTCCGCAAGAAGTTGTTGATATGCCGCAACGAGTTCTTCCTCGTCCGACTCCCCCTCACTTGATGACTCTCCGCCGGTTGTTGATGTTTCATACAAAATCAAAGGAGTAGAGTCAGTGACTAATGATGATAAACAATTATTAGAAGAGGAAAAATGAGAGGCATGAGAAGCAACGATTTTTTCCTCTTTACTTGAGGTCGATTCATTAGAAGTAGAATCGTCCCAAGTTCTCGCTTGCAAAGCCTTCTTTTTATTTGATTTCGGAGAAGGACAATCCGTTGAAAAATGGCCGTAGCCTTTGCATCGATAGCATTGGATTTCCCTTTCGAAATCATCTTTTTCTTTTTCTTTAGAAGGTTTTGCAAAGCTTTTGAGGTTAGAGGATTTAGAACCCGATGATCCTTTAGAAGGTTTCGTGGATGAAGATCCATCGGTTCGATTCTTCCAAAATTTCCGACGAAATTTCTTTGTGATCCGTGCCAATTATTCTTCAAAAACGGCAAAAGAGATTTCATCGTCGGAACTTGATTCGCTATCTTCTTCCTTTGTTGATTTGAATGCAATACCTGTAAGCTTAGAAGAAGACTTGGAAGAAACTTGATTAGTAGGAAAAGTCATTTCATAAGTTTGCAAAGCACCTACTAATTCCTCTATACTCATCTCATCCGGATGACTAACGGTTTCAATGGCGGTAACCTTTGCCCTAAACCGTTCCGGAAGAGTCCGAAGTATCTTTCTTACAATTTTCGACTCCGGGATCTTTTCTCCTAAATTAGCACATGTATTTATTACATCTTGAAGTCTAGTGTAATAATCTGTAAACAATTCATGCTCTTCCATATGAATAGAGTCAAATTGACTTGTAAGCATCTGGAGCTTTTGAATTTTTACAAGATTAGTACCCTCATGTGTAATTTTGAGAATATCCCAAATTTCCTTCGCGGTTTCACACGCGGAAATTCGTGTGAACTCAGTCGAGGAAAGAGAATTAAATAAAGCGTTCATACCTTTCCCATTGTAAGAAGATCTTTCAAATTCCTCTTTGGACCATCTAGAGCGAGGTTTTGGGGTAGTAGAATTTCCTACTTCCTCAACAGGATGCACCCAACCGTCTTCCACGGTTTGCCATACCCGCTCATCAATTGCGATGAGAAAAGCTCTCATCCGCACTTTCCAATAAGCATAATTAGTCCCATCAAAAAGAGGAGGTCTATAAATATTACCACTTTCACCCAACATGATAGATAAACCTAAAACCCGCTCTGATACCAATTGTTGAGTTATGAATCCCAAAGGATCTAAATAGGTACTATCAAACAACTAGAGGGGGGGTGAATAGGTGTAATACTTAAAAACTCAATCTCAGTGTAAAATAAAAACCAATGCGGAAAATAAAAACAGCACACCAAGATTTACGTGGAAACTCCAATCCAGGAGAAAAACCACGGGACCAACACGCAATAACAATCCAATAAGAATAGAAGAATAACAAGGTGATTACCGACTCCACGGACTCAAACCCCTCCTTCAGCTTCTTCGGACCTTGCGCTGACCGGTTGGATATCCACGCAATAACAATCCCTAAGAAAAGAAGAATAACAAGGTGATTACCGTCTCCACGGATTTAACCCCTCCTTCAATTTCTTGGACCTCGCGCTCCACCGATTTTGCACGCCCACTGCACACGTTCGAATCCACGAACGCCACTCGAATCCACGAGCACACGTTTCGAATCCACGAAACGCCTTTAGCACACCGAATCCACGATGCCACGTCGAATCCACGACGCAAACTCAGTCGATAAGAATATTGACTTCAATGGTGATCCTTTGCTTAGATTCTCATTGAGGAACCGTAGAAAAAATCTCTAAGCAAAGATTAGATCAATTCGACAAAAGATATGTTCTTGAAAGAACCGTCGAATTGACCTAAAAGAGGCTATGAAGAAGATCGATAAAAACCTAGCCTCTAGGGTTGCTCTCAAGTGTTTTATAAATTGATCGGCCGTAGCTCCCACGTTTTTGAGAAACCCTAAATGTCTATTTATAGTTTAGAAACCTTTGGAAAGAGATAAGAATAAAAAACATACCTTATCTGGAAATTTTCAGGACGGCGATCCGGATCGGATTTACTGCGATCCGGATCGTCGTAACGAGATTGACGATTCCAGAAAACCAAGGGTTCGGGATCCGGATTGCAAGGTCCGATCCGGATCGTTCATGCAATTCAGCAAAGTCCCATGTTCGGGATCCGGATCGGAATGGCCTAGGATCCGGATTGAAATTGCCAATGAACTAATACCCTTCGGGATCCGGATTGGATCATCTGATCCGGATCCTGAACATGCCCCATGTCCAGTTTTTGATTTTTATGCAATTAAAAATTCTTCCAAGTGTTTCTACACTATAAGAAAGTATTCGGATCACCACAATTATTTAGTTAAACATACCTGATCCTCTTGAATACTTTCTTCTTGAGATTGATGTAACTGATCCACAATTCTTCAACTTCAATCTTCAAGACTCAAGACACTGAGTGCCAACTTGAGCTCTTGTTGAATCTTTTCTAAGTCTTTGATTGCTGATTGACAATTTGATCCCTTTAAGACTCCGACTCAACTCACTGACTTGACTCACGAAATATGCCAACACCAAAATGCCGTAACACAAATAGTAGAGCATATCGGGTATTTAACTTGGAATATAAACGATTGTAGAATCCATAAATGTTAAAGTAGATGAAGCTTTCCACTTTGCATCTGATAAATCTACCCCTGATATCTCTCTTGATGATGATACTCCTGTAAATGCATCTTCTCATGATAATACTTCCAATATTAATGATGCATCTAATGGTTCTTCAAGTTTATCTGATGTGCAGGAATCATCTCATGTACTTCCGAGTACTCCATTACATCAAACGTTACGCATCTCCAAGGATCATCCTGAATCAAACATCATTGGAGACCCACAAGAAGGAGTCAAAACTCGGAGACAGTTGGTTTGTGGATTCGCTTGTTACGTTTCCATGATCGAACCAAAGAACGTCGATGAAGCTCTTCAGGATGACTGCTGGATTGATGCAATGCAGGAAGAGCTCCATCAGTTTGAACGAAACAAAGTCTGGGAATTAACGACGCCTCCGAAGCAACACAATGTGATCGGTACTAAATGGATTTTCAAGAACAAGAAAAATAAGGATGGTACCATCATCAGGAACAAAGCACGTTTAGTTGCTCAAGGCTACTCTCAAATAGAAGGTATAGACTTTGATAAAACGTTCGCCCCTGTAGCTAGACTCGAGTCTATTCGTATCTTATTCGCTATTGCTTGTCACTTTAAAATAAAACTCTTTCAAATGGACGTTAATAGCGCGTTTTTAAATGGGTTTTTAAATGAGGAAGTTTATGTGGCTCAACCGAAAGGTTTTGTAGACTATAAACTACCTAACCATGTTTTTCGTTTGAAAAAGGCTCTTTACGGTTTAATACAAGCACCGCGAGCGTGGTACGAAAGGTTGACAAAGCACCTCTTGGAGAAGGGCTATACTCGAGGGGGAGCAGATCGGACTCTCTTTGTGAAGCATTATCAGGATAACTTCATTGTTGCACAAATCTATGTCGATGACATTGTATTTGGAGCAACAAAGGATAATGATGCTTCTAAATTCGCAGAAACCATGGAAAGCGAATTTGAGATGTCTATGATGGGCGAACTTGTCACGCCCCGGTGTCGAAACTACGACCCGGGCTCGCCAACAGATCCGCCGCCCATACGGGAAGCCCCGTATAGACGAAGCGACTAACCTGCAAAAGATCAACTATGCTATACAGATATCAGAGCTGAAAGTAAACTCCTAAAAAGAAGAAAATATACAACGCAAAGTCCTCACCAAAAGTACATAAATCTCTCAAGCAGTAAAATAAAAGTACAACTCTATACCTCACTACAAAGTCTCTCAACAAGAACTCTCAAAAAGTACGGGGTACATCTACTCTCTGGACGATGACTGGTAGGGAACTATCTCGCGACTCCCTTACATCGATCAGAAGAAGCAGCAACAGGAGCAGCAACAGGAGCAGCAGGAACAGGAGTAGAAGTCCTTGTGGGAAAAACACCACGACGGGTGTGAGAACTACGTCCCAAGTAGTTCTCAGTGGGTGCCGCCAACAAGCCCGACGGTCTGGCCACTAAGTCTACTAGAGGCATAAAGTAACAATATAATACTGAAATGAAAGGGCTGGAAAAGTAACTCTACAGCTACTATGCCTCTATCTAGATGCTCAAAAAGTGAAACAAATGGAAACATGATGCATCTACTAACACACACAGTACTCACCAACTCTATACTGACTGCCGCAAGGGGTCCAGTCAAACCTGCGCCCACCTACTGCCGCACATCCTCAACAGGACGGGTCTACCGTAGGGTGTCCGTGACTGCCACTAACTGGGCCAGTCAGAGGGACGGCGTCGACAAGTCGCGATAGCAAGTAACAGGCCCAACTCCGGAGTGGCACTCGAGGGGTGCGACCCCACCGAGGAAAGTATCAGCGTATCTCTGTCGAGCTCAAATATGGCTCATGCAGGCTATAGTCCAAACCACGATCTACAAGATCGACCAACAACACCAACTCTCAACCACAGGCTAGAAAGCAACACAGCTGGGGCCACAGTCCACCAGACGGCTCCCACAACAGAACACTAAACTCTCAGAAAAGACCGACACCATAAGGGTTCGGAAACCCGATAGACCGGTGCTAAGAACCCTATCAAACAAGAACAGACTCTAGGCTCCGCCTATCGAAGTTCCCGATCCCCTTATAGTTCGGGAAAGCAATAATCACAGTACAACATGCAGAAGACACCAACAGGGCCCGAAAGTCCCGGGAGACCTACACCTACAACCCTATCAAACAAGAACAGGTTCCAGGCTCGGCCCCCGTGGCTTTCGTCCCGACAAAGGAACGGCCCCTAGAACCCGGATCACTCGAATCCTTTCGAGTGAGGAGATTTAGAAGAAAAAGGTGACATTTGTTATTGAAAATTATTTTGATCCGGAAGAAATCCATATTTAACGATGTTAGTTCTTTTTAGAAAAATAGTTAGAAAAAATAAGTGTTTTACCCAAACCCCGAAGGGCTGATGCCTTTGTCCAATCAAACAAGAACAGACTCTAGCGGCCCTTTGATGCTTGGAAGAAAACATTGGTAGACTAAAATCATGTGTATGTCGAAAAGGGTTCTAGGTTCAGCTAACACTAGTAAACTACTGCCACTAACACAGCGGCGACAACCCAAAGAGGGAAAAACAAGACATCCCGGGACCACCGTTTACCCCAAACGGTTCCCGGTACAGATAAACAATCCACTACATCTACCAGACTCAACTCTGCTCCCAAGCACGAGTGCGAATGCATCCCACACTAAAAAGAAGTCCCGACCGCTCGGCCCACTACCCGGGCGAGGATAACACTAAGTCCAGGAATGAAACACAAAGTGTGGATGTCTAAACATAAATAACCCTAGCCCAAGTGAGGGTTTTCTACTGGTCTGGTTACACTTGCAACATATGACGGGGGTGCTAGGTCAGGTTCCATGATACTATAATTTAACAGATAGAAGGAAGTAAAAGATCACAAGATCGACAGATAAAACTAGGAACAATAATTCCTACACTCTAGCATGCTACCCATGTCCAATCACTATCATGCATGATTCTATATCAATAGAATTAGAGCACAGTCCATAGATCCTGAAAGCAAGCCACCCTCCTGAGGACGCTAACTGTCCGGAGTCGTACAGCTGAGAAAACCAGGAAAAATAACAACTCTACGTCCAACAGGTCCTGCACAGTCCACAATCCCTCCTGGGTACAACATAAGGCTACAGTTATACATTAATCCCAAAATCTGCCAAGAATTACTACACTGAAAATACAGCCGCAAAGATATGATTATTTCACCTGCTGAATATCCTCAAAAAATTCCAAATAAAATATCACTGCGATCTTTGTGTCGATAGCTTCGAAACAAGTACCTGCACGCCCAATTCCGAGCATCGTAGGCCAAGTTACAAATTCCACAGTATCGGTGCACAAAATCCCAAAACCATTCAACTGTAAACTCTTGTACAGATAAAAGGAAAAGTGTATACCTTCGGGAAGGTCTCTAAAAATTCCAAGAAAAATCCACGATGATCCTCGCATCGAGTAGATGAAAAAAGTCTATAAGGACGTCCTGATCCGACACTCGTGCGCGGAGATCTCCTCGGATGAAGCTGCTGTCCTCATAAATCCTCACAGCAAACCAGGTCCTCAGTGAGCAAGGAAGAACTCCTTGAAAAACGCGAAACCAGGAAATGTGGAAGAAACAAAAAATGTAGCCTTACCTGTTGCAAATCCAACGGCGAAGAAATCGCTCGAAAAGATGGTCGGAGTAGGCCGGGAGAGCTCGTGCACCGAAGAGCGACGGAAGAAGCACCGAAGAAAGAATGTCGCGCCGAGCCAAGAAAATAAGAATCTCGATAAGCGTGCCCCGAAAAATACCCAAACTCTGCAGATGGAAGCTACACTGCGAGAGGATCAACTTTGGTGAAGAACTCCTGCCGGTTTGAAGCTCGGAAGTGCCAAAAAGTCGAAGAGGAAGGGAGCTCGGGCCTTTAAATAGGCTGCAGAAAACAAATGGGAAAATTCCCAACCTGTCCTAAGATTCGGGCGCACCCAAACTTTTGGGCGCCCGAATCCGGGCGCAAGGGCGGTTTACTGTAGCCGCCTGAAAAATCCTGGTGCGGCCACGTCACCCGGACAGCAAACAGCTGTGCGGGGCGCGCCGGGAGCTGCCACGTGGCCCACCCGGTGGCCGACACGTGTCCCGCACAGCAAACAGCCGTGCGGGGCGCGTGTCGTGCCGCCACGTGGCGCCTACCCGGTCAAACCGGGTAGGTGGCGCCCGCCAGTGGCAGGGCGACACGCGTCCCCTGCCACTGTCGCGGTCACACGTGCGGGCAGGGCGCCGCACTGGCCGCCTGCCACGCACGCGCCCCGAGGCGCCCTCCCGCGACCCAGTGCGCCGCGCCTCGTGAGCCCGCGAATGGCGTGACGACACGTGTCCCGTGTACCCGGTCCACGCACCCAATTCAGGTTCCGTGGACCACGCCGCGTGCACCGACCAACCGGGGGATGCCACGTGTCCCCCGCCCCGGTCCATGCATCGCCGCGCAAAATCTGTAGACCGCGCCTCACGAGCCCGCCAATCAGGCGGCGCCACGTGTCCATGCGGCGGGTCCGTGCACCCAGCCGCTCCCCTCTGTGGACCGAGCGGTGCGGATCGGCCCAATCACAAGCCGCCACGTGGCAGCCGGCGGTCCACGGCCCCTCCCATGCACCGAAATTCAGCGAAAACTTCTAGGGGTCCGTTTTTGGGCATCCGGACGCCAAATTTAACAAGCAAACAGTCGTTTTCAAGCGTTTTTCCGCGCTGAATCCAAATCCAACCTCTGTTTGGCCCAAAACCATTCCGAAAATTCGGCAAATGTATCCGAAGGCCAATCCAGCTGTGGATATCACACAGGGTCTATCTGTGGCATCCCTTTGATGCACTATGGACCAGATACACCAACACTAGGTGTTCTACACCACGGTTCATGGGAGAAGCTACACGGGGATCAGGGTCACCACATCCTCCCCCACTAAAAGGAAGTTTTGTCCCCGAAACAAAAACACACCACAACCACAAAACTAAAACAATCAAAACAAGCAAGAACGCAACACTAAACTAACAAGAAAGATACGACTCCACCAGCAGGAAAGTCATCAACTCCAACCCTCGATTTAGAAAACAACTGAAATTAGCGAAAAGTCCAAAAATTTCGAAAAATCAGTGCCTTCGCCCCAATCAAACAAGAACAGGTTCGGGCACTGTCTCCATTTCTGGAGCAATCTTTCGAAGTTTTCGTCCTGTTTGCAGATTTCAGCACAAAAGCGAGAAAAGGGAGAGAAGTGTTGGTGTCGTTCCTGCTGTGGCCACAAAAAAAAAGAAAGCTATCCCTAACCGAGACTCCTAAGGACATAACCTCTAGTCCTAAACATCACAACTGCTCCCGAGGCGGCGTCTGTCCACAGTTGCTGAAGCCCATGCTGCTGGAAGGATACGCCGGCAACCTGAGAAAAATGATCTCCTCCTGTCCAACTCACCGAAGGGTAACTGTTCTCATTCCATCATCAGTCGTAGCACAGCACCGCACCACTCAGTCCAATCTGTGTGCTCAATCCTAGTCCTGGAGCTGTCATTGAATCGCTACATCGGTAGGTGAAGTCCCAAGTCTTAACTGCACTGATCATACACCGCGATCCTCCTCTACTCATAGGATACAGGGAAGAATCCAATCGCTAAAACATGTAGCAGAAATTCCTAACCCATACCCATGCAAAGATGCTGATGCAGATACTCAACTACTAATGCAGAAGAATGCAGCGGAAATGAAATGCTCAACTCAGCTAACAGAAATAAAATCATACCTACTGCGACATGATCCGCTGCCGGGGTGTCCTCTACCAGGGCTGCATAAACCCATCCACTGGGTGCCGCAGATCGTCGTCCCGTCTGTCCCGACGTCGTGGCCCACTCTGTCTGCTGGTGTGCCGGAGGGGTTCCCGCTGCATGGATGGGCAGGGGGGGTGCTGTCGCAATCGGCCGCACTGACAAAATGGCCTGGGGGCAAGCTGCGCGGAAATGTCCCAACTCTCCACAGAGGAAACACCGCCCCTGTCTCTGATCACACTGTGACGGTGGATGAGGCCCGCCACAAATGACACACCGCTCCTGTCGCTGCTGCCGATACTGCTGCTGCTGCGGGGGCCCACCAGATCTCCGGCGCCTACGAAACCCACGACCCTCTGGATGAGATCGTGGAGGTCTCGGAGGTCCCTGCCGGCTCGTCTGACCCTCATCCTCCGGTGCTGGGCGCTTCGCCCCCGAAATCCCTACGGAAGCTGGGGCCACCCCGACTATGACCGCCTCTCCGTGCTCCACATAGAGGGCCTGCTCCATAGAGGCATCCAGAGTCTGCAATCTCTGCGAGCGGACAAACTGGTAGATATCACGGCGCAGTCCCCGCTCAAACATGTAGATCCGGTGCGCCTCATCCCTAGCCGCGTGTGGTACACAGGCCAACAACTGGTTGAACTCTGCGATGTACTCATGCACGGGCCGGTCTCCCTGTCGGAGATTCCTCAGCTGCTCCTCCAACCTCTGCCTGACGCTCTCCGGGAAAAAGGCTCCAAGAAGTAGACCGCGGAACTCCGCCCAAGTAAGCAGCTGGGTCCCAGGTGGACCAACTGGTCGAACACGCCGCCACCAGGCATCGGCGTTGCGCTCCAAGAAGTGAGTCGCCAATAGAACCTGAAACCGCTCCTCGATAAATAAGCTCTCGAAATGGCGCTCCTTAGCCGTGATCCACGACTCTGCCTCCCACGGCTCTGAACTCTGCCTCGAAAAACGAGGTGGGTTAAACTGACGGAATCTCAACAACAAATCCACCACCTCCCGCTGCTCTGCCCGGGTCAACTGTCCTGCCGTCCGGAACGGCTGTCTACCGGTATCCGGTGCAATAGGGGCTGCCTACTCTGCTGGTACAACTGGGGGTGCCACAGCTGGCGACGAAGGTGCGGGAGAACTCCCTGGGGGTGCTACAACTGGCTGTACCCTATGCTCCAACATAAGCATCATCCGACCCATGGCCTCCTCCTGGCGCCGTGTAGCCTCCTCCTGGCGCCGCGAGGCCTCCTCCTGGCGTCGTAAGGTCTCCTCTTGGCACTGTGAAGTCTCCTCCTGGCGCCGAACAGCCTCAGACAACTGGGCCATCTGAGCCCGAAGCTCCAGCACCTCACTCTGCTGACCCTGTGCTGGCTCGTCCTGCCCAGGCTCATCGGAGGGGGAAGGCTGAGAACGCGTCTGTACCCTGCGTCGGGGAGGCATCGTGCCCACCTGCAATCCACATGCAAACATCAGGACAGTACCAAACAACACTCGACCCAATCTAGCGAAAGTCTAAGACATGTCATCCATTCCCTAGCATTATGTTGTCTGCAGCCAACATAATCGCTTAGGAGAATAAACATGCCAGTCACTTATCCCACCCCTTGGGAGAGGTATCAAACTCAATCAGGACTCTCGCTAACAGTCACGACTCTCACGTAGTCATCCTAATGTCCAACCACAAGCCTAGGGTTTCTAAGTCCACAATGACCTACAACCTAGGCTCTGATACCACCTAATCTGTCACGCCCCGGCGTCGAAACTGCGACCCGGGCTCGCCAACAGATCCGCCGCCCATACGGGAAGCCCCGTATAGACGAAGCGACTAACCTGCAAAAGATCAACTATGCTATACAGATATCAGAGCTGAAAGTAAACTGCTAAAAAGAAGAAAATATACAACGCAAAGTCCTCACCAAAAGTACATAAATCTCTCAAGCAGTAAAATAAAAGTACAACTCTATACCTCACTACAAAGTCTCTCAACAAGAACTCTCAAAAAGTATGGGGTACATCTACTCTCTGGACGATGACTGGTAGGGAACTATCTCGCGACTCCCTTACCTCGATCAGAAGAAGCAGCAACAGGAGCAGCAGGAACAGGAGTAGAAGTCCCTGTGGGAAAAACACCACGACGTGTGTGAGAACTACGTCCCAAGTAGTTCTCAGTGGGTGCCGCCAACAAGCCCGATGGTCTGCCCACTAAGTCTACTAGAGGCATAAAGTAACAATATAATACTGAAATGAAAGGGCTGGAAAAGTAACTCTACAGCTACTATGCCTCTATCTAGATGCTCAAAAAGTGAAACAGATGGAAACATGATGCATCTACTAACACACACAGTACTCACCAACTCTATACAGACTGCCGCAAGGGGTCCAGTCAAACCTGCGCCCACCTACTGCCGCACATCCTCAACAGGACGGGTCTACCGTAGGGTGTCCGTGGCTGCCACTAACTGGGCCAGTCAGAGGGACGGCGTCGACAAGTCGCGATAGCAAGTAACAGGCCCAACTCCGGAGTGGCACTCGAGGGGTGCGACCCCACCGAGGAAAGTATCAGCGTATCTCTGTCGAGCTCAAATATGGCTCATGCAGGCTATAGTCCAAACCACGATCAACAAGATCGACCAACAACACCAACTCTCAACCATAGGCTGGAAAGCCACACGGCTGGGGCCACCGTCCACCAGACGGCTCCCACAACAGAACACTAAACTCTCAGAAAAGACCGACACCATAAGGGTTCGGAAACCCGATAGACCGGTGCTAAGAACCCTATCAAACAAGAAAAGACTCTAGGCTCCGCCTATCGAAGTTCCCGATCCCCTTATAGTTCGGGAAAGCAATAATCACAGTACAACACGCAGAAGACACCAACAGGGCCCGAAAGTCCCGGGAGACCTACACCTACAACCCTATCAAACAAGAACAGGTTCCAGGCTCGGCCCCCGTGGCTTTCGTCCCGACAAAGGAACGGCCCCTAGAACCCGGATCACTCGAATCCTTTCGAGTGAGGAGATTTACAAGAAAAAGGTGACATTTGTTATTGAAAATTATTTTGATCCGGAAGAAATCCATATTTAACGATGTTAGTTCTTTTTAGAAAAATAGTTAGAAAAAATAAGTGATTTACCCAAACCCCGAAGGGCTGATGCCTTTGTCCAATCTAACAAGAACATACTCTAGCGGCCCTTCGATGCTTGGAAGAAAATATTAGTAGACTAAAATCATGTGTATGTCGAAAAGGGTTCTAGGTTCAGCTAACACTAGTAAACTACTGCCACTAACACAGCGGCGACAACCCAAACAGGGAAAAACAAGACATCCCGGGACCACCGTTTACCCCAAACGGTTCCCGGTACAGATAAACAATCCACTACATCTACCAGACTCCACTCTGCTCCCAAGCACGAGTGCGAATGCATCCCACACTAAAAAGAAGTCCCGACCGCTCGTCCCACTACCCGGGCGAGGATAACACTAAGTCCAGGAATGAAACACAAAGTGTGGATGTCTAAACATAAATAACCCTAACCCAAGTGAGGGTTTTCTACTGGTCTGGTTACACATGCAACATATGGCGGGGGTGCTAGGTCAGGTTCCAAGATACTATAATTTAACAGATAGAAGGAAGTAAAAGTCACAAGATCGACAGATAAAACTAGGAACAACAATTCCTACACTCTAGCATGCTACCCAAGTCCAATCACTATCATGCATGATTCTATATCAATAGAATTAGAGCACAGTCCATAGATCCTGAAAGCAAGCCACCCACCTGAGGACGCTAACTGTCCGGAGTCGTACAGCTGAGAAAACCAGGAAAAATAACAACTCTACGTCCAACAGGTCCTGCACAGTCCACAATCCCTCCTGGGTACAACATAAGGCTACAGTTATACTTTAATCCCAAAATCTGCCAAGAATTACTACACTGAAAATACAGCCGCAAAGATGCGATTATTTCACCTACTGAATGTGCTCGAAAAATTCCAAATAAAATATCCCTGCGATCTTTGTGTCGATAGCTTCGAAACAAGTACCTGCACGCCCAATTCCGAGCACCGTAGGCCAAGTTACAAATTCCACAGTATCGGTGCGCAAAATCCCAAAACCATTCAACTGTAAACTCTTGTACAGATAAAAGGAAAAGTGTATACCTTCGGGAAGGTCTCCAAAAATTCCAAGAAAAATCCACGATGATCCTCGCGTCGAGTAGATGAAAAAAGTCTATAAGGACGTCCTGATCCGACACTCGTGCGCGGAGATCTCCTCGGATGAAGCTGCTGTCCTCACAAATCCTCACAGCAAACCAGGTCCTCAGTGAGCAAGGAAGAACTCCTCGAAAAACACAAAACCAGGAAATGTGGAGAAACCAAAAATGTAGCCTTACCTGTTGCGAATCCAACGGCGAAGAAATCGCTCGAAAAGATGGTCGGAGTAGGCCGGGAGAGCTCGTGCACCGAAGAGCGACGGAAGAAGCACCGAAGAAAGAACGTCGCGCCGAGCCAAGAAAATAAGAATCTCGATAAGCGTGCCCCGAAAAATCCCCAAACTCTGCAGATGGAAGTTACACTGCGAGAGGATCAACTTTGGTGAAGAAGTCCTGCCGGTTTGAAGCTCGGAAGTGCCAAAAAGTCGAAGAGGAAGGGAGCTCGGGCCTTTAAATAGGTTGCAGAAAACAAATGAGAAAATTTCCAACCTGTCCCAAGATTCGGGCGCACCCGAACTTTCGGGCGCCCGAATCCGGGCGCAAGGGCGGTTTACTGTAGCCGCCCGGAAAATCCTGGTGCGGCCACGTCACCCGCACAGCAAACAGCTGTGCGGGGCGCGCCGGGAGCTGCCACGTGGCCCACCCTGTCACGCTCCGGGGTCGAAACTGCGACCCGGTCTCGCTAACAGATCCGCCATCTGTACGGAAACTGCCGTACAGACGAAGCGTCTAACCTGCAAAAGACTGAACTACAGCTACACAGATATCAGAGCGGATAAGAAAGCTGTAATATAAAATCTCACTACTAAAAGCTGAAAGTAAAAACAAGTCCATTTCCCCCCCCCCCCCAAATACAAGGTGATACAAATAGAAATCCACCTATACAACATCCACAAATCTAATAGGGGGAGATAACTAAAAACTAGAAATATAACAATACATAATCACACTCCCACAGTCCGGGATGGTACATCTACCTCACTCTAAAGAAACAAAGCTGGTAGGGAACTATCTCGCGACTCCCTGTCCTCGGTCCGTCAAGCCAGCCCGGGCAGGAACGGAAGAAAAGCCTCAGCAACCTGTCACCGACAGAGGGTGTGAGAACTACATCCTACAGTAGTTCTCAGTGGGTACCGTCTCCAAGAACCACGGTCTGCCCACTAAGTCTACTAGAGGCATAAGATAACACAAAAGACTGTGATAATGAAAAGTAAGCTGGAAAAGTATCTACAGCTATCATGCCTCTATCTACTATGCTCAATCAGGAAAAACATAGATGATGGTATGCATCCACTCTCTACTGACAATATGTCACTAGTACTATACTCAAGAAAAGCTCTACTATGACACATGCTATGCCATCACTCTCTCAATGACACCCAATCTCAATGACTGTCCCACTTTGGACCAGTCAAACAAACTTGCGCTCACCTACTGCCACTACGCCCAAACAGGACTTGGTTTTACGTAGGGTGTCCCACACGGACTATCAGAGATCTCAAGCGAACTCTAGTGTATCAACTAGTCGCATCATTGTAGCCTCGTCAGGCTCGGTATCATCATCGCACCCGGGGCGTAGCTCGAGGGGAGCGACGCCAACGAACTCAAGTATCACAAGTATCTCATAACTGGCATGAAATGCCAAGCTCAGCAGGCTATAATCCACGATCAAACAGATCGGTATCTCGATGCTCAAAGCTCAACTCGGTCGGAGAACCCTCAACGACTCAAACTCACAAACTAACTCACTAAGAGAAAGAACTACACAGCTGGGACCGCCGTCACTCCCAACGGATCCCACACAACACCCCACTCATAGGCGGGAAGAACCGACTGACGCGGCAAGGTCCAAGAATCCCGATAGACCGGTGCCTAGAACCCCAATCAAACAAGAACAGACTCTAAGCTAAGCCTATCGAAGTTCTCGATCCTTTACCGTTCAGGGATTCGGCCCCTCTCGGTTAAAGTGGGAAAGTAACTCAGCTCAATGCTCTAAACTCATGGCTGGAGATCCTCCACAGCCAGAACCACAAGGAGTCCGAAAACCCCGGGAGCCTACTACTTACAACCCCAATCAAACAAGAACAGGCTATAGGGGTAGCCTCCCGTTGTTTTCGACCCAAGAATGAAACCAGCCCTTAGAACCCAGATACTGCACCCCGGTCGGGTGAGGGAATTTAGGAAACAGATGATTTTTATTATAAATATCATTTTCACTCAACCCCCTTGGGGTGAGGATAAAATTGCCCTCTTTTGAAAACCGTCTTAAGTTAAGATAGCCAACTTTTATAGATTTTAGTTCTTGAAAAATCAGTTGAAAACAAGTTTATTTTCCGAGCTCCCAAGGGTTGGTGCCGACACCCAATCAAACAAGAACAGGCTTCGGCGACCCCCAGGAACTCGGGAAGAAAACACTAGTTTACTAAAATCATGAATGTCCAAAAGCATTCTGGGTTCAAGGTCCTGATAACACACGTACACCACGATCACAACACGGTGGTGACGAGTAAAATGAAGAAACAACCCGAGATCCGGGACCACCGTTTACTCAAACGGTTCCCAAAACACTAACACTGGCCTAACACAGCCGCCAGACCCCTCTCGGCCCCCAGGCCCGAGTGTAACACCCATCCCACAAAACTCTGACCACTCGGCCCACTACCCGGGCGAGGAACCCTATGTCCAGAAGGAAATGCAATGTGTGGGATATCTAAATCATAAAAGAACCTAGCCCAGATTAAAGTTCTCTATTGGTCTGGTTAAACACATGCAACATATGGTGGGGGTTCTAGTCAAGTTCCAAGAAAACACTTAAACTAGCATGCAAATCCTATCACAATAGAATTAGAAGGAAGTCCGTAGACTTGGAGAGAAAACCAACCCACCTCAGATCGCCACCAATTGCTTGTCGACACTTGCAATTGGGCACAGCGGGATTACCTTGCCTCCACGTGGTCCACACGCAAAACGAAGCACGAGCTCGCGCCTCCAACAGATAACCCAAAGCAAGTCCGGCTCCACGTGGCGGAGAAAACTCAACCGCCCTTGACAGAAGCTAAAAACAGCACTACAAATCGCCAGGAAAGAAGAAATCATACAATCTATCAAAACGGTCAAAAATCGAGCATCCGGCGGCGAAAAACAACCACGTCGGCGAAAAACAGCGCGCGACGGCGAAAACTAGCCTCCGTCGGCGAAAAACCGCTTGCGGCGGCGAAAACAGCCTCCGTCGGCGAAAAACAGCTTGCGGCGGCGAAAATAGCCTCCGTCGGCGAAAAACAGCTTCCGTCGGCGAAAAACAGCTTCCGTCGGCGAAAAACAGCGCGCGACGGCGAAAACAGCGCTCGACGGCGAAAAACAGCGGCCGACGGCGAAAAATAGCCCGCGGCGACGAAAACAGCCTCCGTCGGCGAAAAACAGCGGCCGACGACGAAAAACAGCTCGCGGCGGCGAAAACAGCGGTCGACGGCGAAAAACAGCGGTCGACGGCGAAAAACAGCTCGCGGCGGCGAAAACAGCGGTCGACGGCGAAAAACAGCGGTCGACGACGAAAAACAGCGGTCGACGACGAAAAACAGCTCGCGGCGGCGAAAACAGCGGTTGACGGCGAAAAACAGCGGTCGACGGCGAAAAAAAACTGCGCGCGGCGGCGAAAACGGGCTCCGACGGCGAAAAAACGGCGCCGGCACGCAAACCGAGGCGCCTCCGCTGTCCCGGGGCACGCCGAGCGACGGTAAGCCCAGCCGCGCGACGAGGAAGGCCCGCCGCGCGGCGCAAGCCAAGCCGCGCGGCGCAGGGGCTGCTGCGCGGCACTGGAGCGCGCCACGCAGCGCCCCAGCGGCGCTGCGCGCGCCTGCGCGCAGCCCGCTGCGCGCGCGCGGCCGCGCAGGCCCGCGGCACTGCGCGCGGCCCGCGCGGCCCGCGGTGCTGCGCGCGGCCCGCGCGGCCTGCAGCACTGCGCGCGGCCCGCGCGGCCCGCGGTGCTACGCCACGCGCACCCTATGGTGCGCGCGCCTGCCGCGCGCGCGCACGCGCGCGGCCAGGCCGCGGCCGCCGCAGGGTGCTGCCAACAGCAGCACCTTGGCTGCTGCTGCGCAGTGGCAAAAAAAATTTTAAAAAAATTTTAAAAAAATAAAATAAATTTAAAATAATTAATTAAACTCTAATTAATTATTTTAAATCCCATAAAAACTCCAAAAACTCAAAATAATTTTCCAAAAAATCCTCAAAGCACCATAAATCCCATAAAAATCCATTTTTTTGCTTCTTTAAAGACCAACAAAAATCCCGAATTGCTCGAAACAAAATTCAAAGCCCAAATAAAATTTTCAAAGCTCAATAAACTCTAACATTTAATTTCCAAAAAATTAAAACACCAAAATACCCACCTCAACAACGCACGATGCACGGCCTCGAGCTCCACACGGCCACCAAGGGGGAAATCCTCGACCAAGATCACTTCCAAAAATCCTCTTCTTCTTCTTCCTCTCCTTCTTTTTCTTCCTTTCTTCTCTTCTTCTTTCTTTCTTTCCTTTCTCTGCTACCACGAAGCTTCAGGGAGATGGGGTTGGGGATGATGACGTGGCCCAAGTGGATAAGATCACCCCTAATTAAAACAAAACTTAATTAAGTTTTAACTAAGTAGGTAGTAGCTTAATTTTAAAACCAAAAAAATTCACTTACCTCGTTCCAAAACCCACATCCCTCACTGACACCAAGCAGAGAAGTTCCAGATAATTAGCAAACTAATTAATTATATTAATAAAATAATCCAAAAAGCCCAACTCCAACTCATTTTTTGCCTTCGGGCCCTCCGCCGCCGTCCGGAACCTCCCGAACTCCGCTATAAATCGAAAATACACGCGCTCACAGCTTTTTCTCTTCAAAAAGCTCATCCGTTGAGTCGGGGTGCTCAAATCGAAAACCGACTCCGAAACTGTCAGTTCCGACTCACTTTTTGACTCCGGATCCTCCGCGTCGGTCCGGAACTTCCCGAACTTCGCTGTAATTTGATAATATACCTGTTCCAAGTGTTCCCGAATTTTCTGCACTCCACTGTGAAGTCGGTAATGTCCAAATCTAGTCCTCAATCGGCGTACAAAGCCCGGAACAACCCCGAATCGAGCTGGAGCTTCTGCGTTGATCCGAATCAACCCGACATCAACAGTAAACACAAACGCAACATGCCCGAGGCAAACTCTCAGCTCCACGCCATCATGTGCGGTCGGCGCGTCATCCGAAACCCGGTACTCTACACATCCGGTGGCCGACACGTGTCCCGCACAGCAAACAGCCGTGCGGGGCGCGTGTCGTGCCGCCACGTGGCGCCTACCCGGTCAAACCGGGTAGGTGGCGCCCGCCAGTGGCAGGGCGACACGCGTCCCCTGCCACTGTCGCGGTCACACGTGCGGGCAGGGCGCCGCACTGGCCGCCTGCCACGCACGCGCCCCGAGGCGCCCTCCCGCGACCCAGTGCGCCGCGCCTCGGGAGCCCGCGAATGGCGTGACGACACGTGTCCCGTGTACCCGGTCTACGCACCCAATTTAGGTTCCGTGGACCGTGCCGCGTGCACCGACCAACCGGGGGATGCCACGTGTCCGCCGCCCCGGTCCATGCATCACCGCGCAAAATCTGTAGACCGCGCCTCACGAGCCCGCCAATCAGGCGGCGCCACGTGTCCATGCGGCGGGTCCGTGCACCCAGCCGCTCCCCTCTGTGGACCGAACGCTGCGGACCGGCCCAATCACAAGCCGCCACGTGGCAGCCGGCGGTCCACGGCCCCTCCCATGCACCGAAATTTAGCGAAAACTTCCGTGGGTCCGTTTTTGGGCATCCGGACTCCAAATTTAACAAGCAAACAACCGTTTTCAAGCATTTTTCCTTGCTGAATCCAAATCCAACCTCTGTTTGGCCCAAAACCATTCCGAAAATTCGGCAAATGCAGCCGAAGGTCAATCTAGCTGTGGATATCACACAGGGTCCATCTGTGGCATCCCTTTGATGCACTATGGACCAGATACACCAACACTAGGTGTTCTACACCACGGTTCATGGGAGAAGCTACACGGGGATCAGGGTCACCACAGAACTGACATACTTTCTTGGATTGCAAGTGAAACAAAATGGTGAAGGCATCCATCTGTGTCAATCCAAGTATGCAAAGTAGTTGGTAAAGAAATTTGGATTAGAAGATTCTAAAGATTTTCCTACTCCTATGGGAACTAGCAATAAGGGATTAGGAAGTGAATCTCTTAGTGAGAATGTAGACGAGAAACTTTATCGCAGCATGATTGGAAGACTACTTTACCTCACAGCTAGTCGCCCGGATATATCCTTTAGTGTTGGAATTTGCGCGAGATATCAGTCAGCACCAAAGGAGGATCACCTGAAAGCGGTGAAACGGATCATCCGGTACATCAAAGGAACCATTAATTTCGAAATTTGGTATCCTATGGGAACAAGTCTAGATATTATTGGATACTCAGATGCCGATTGGGCAGGATCTGTGGATGATCGGAAAAATACGAGTGGTGCATGTTTTTATCTTGGCCATTGCCTTGTTGCATGGCATAGTAAAAAGCAAAACTGCATTGCACTCTCGACTGCCGAAGCGGAATACATCTCAGCGGGTAGTTGTTCAACTCAACTCATTTGGATGAAAAGCGTGTTTAGCGACTTCCGGATTTCAGCAACTTCAGTAACTGTTTTATGTGACAACACTAGTGCTATAAACATTTCAAAAAACCCTGTGTTGCACTCAAGAACCAAACACATTGAACTTAGATATCATTTTCTTAGAGAGCTAGTTGAATCAAATATTCTTCAAATTTCCTACATTTCAACTGAAGATCAATTAGCTGACTTTTTAACAAAACCTTTGGATCAAAAACGTTTTATTCATTTACGTAAAGCAATTGGAATGCTTTCCTTGAAATAACCTCCTTTTGAAACTCTTGTTTAGGTTAGGTTTTGTTTTTGTGTTTTTGTTCATTATCTATGCTTAGACATAGAATATTAATTGAGCATTAGTTTTATTGACTTTAACTGCATCTTTTTATATGTTTAGAAATTTATTATGAGTTGGATATCATAATAATTCATTTGATGCAATGATCATTTATGTGAATTAAATCATCTTTGTGTTGATCAAAGTCAATTTCTCTCTCAATGATCTCTTGGTATAGTTTTTATCTTATTTGACTGTTTAGTCGAGTATGAAATCGAGATCAATTTTTGGTTGAATACTTTATATCTTAAATAATTGATAGCCAATTGAGGGGGAGTCAAAGAAAAAGTGTTATGCTCAAAAGATGTGGAAAGAGTTACATCCCATTGAGGAGTGTGAAAACTACCACCACATGGAGGAAAGAGCTACCACCTCGGTCGTCCGAGTACTGTGTGCAGCTACCACATGTATACCAAGCAAGGTTTTTCAAGTTTAATTAAATAAAATGCATGTTGAAATACTTGACTCTGTCAAAATTTCAAGGTTGGTATAAGGTGGGAATTTTTATGAAAGATGCTCAAAGAGCCATTCTCTTCAATAAATTGACTAGATATATTATCTAACTTATCTGGGATTTCAGACATCTATTGATCTTTGTATTTCATTTTCTTTACCGAATTGATGATTTGATAAAGGCATTACTCATAAGATCAAGTTAGATGTAATTGAAGTTGTTCAACTTTAAGGGATTTAATTTTTATAAATTTTCGTTTCATTTGTTGGATGTTATTGATAGATTTGGCATAATCTATTTCTTGTTGTATGAAACGATGATTTTCATTTAAAGTTGATACACAAAAGTGCTTACAATCTTTTTCTGGATTTTCTTGAATTTTTCTAAATTTTTCTGAAGAAAAAGTTGGAGCCGATCCGGATTGGACAAGCCGATCCGGATCCCGAACGCAGGTATTCTCTGCGGGTAGCCGATCCGGATCGGAATCATGAACTGATCCGGATCGCGGCTAGGGTTTTATATAGAACAAAAGGGTTTTGATTTCTTTTTACTTCCATCTTTTGTTCAAAAGTCTCCAGAGCTTCTCTCTCTAGAATTCATCCATCTTGGAAGCTTTCAAACTCAAGTTCTTCGATTCCAAGTATGTTTTATTGATCAAAATCTCGGTTTTTCACAGTTTTTCATATTCTTCCTGAAAACGTGATGAAATTTCTGTATCTTTTTCATTTATGGATGGTCTTTGATCAAATTTCTTTTGAAATAAGAACTTTGGGTAGATTAGTTTTGATTATATGCTAGGTATTCTAATAATAAACGGATTTTTGGCCTTCGATTTCAAAAATTTCGGTTTTAGGGCATATAATGGGAATTTTCGAAAATCATGCGATTGATCTATTTTTAAAAATTCTTTTTGCAAAACTAATTTGATTCTTAGTCTCTCTACACGATAATGATTGTTTGGGTACAATTTTTCAAAATTTTGAAAATTAACAATTTTTTCGTGCTCTTGAGTTGTTGCTCACAGGGTTTCCTTTCACAAGAAATAGCAACAATGACGTTTTCATGGATCATCTTCCTGCTAGTTTCCATGGTACACACTCGAGCAACAAACAAACTGAAAAGAGCTAAGAAAACTCAACGGAAAGGTGAGTTTCTTCTTGTCAGCGACTCAGAGGCTGAAGCAGATAATCAAGAAGTTGATTGGGACAAACTGTCGGATGATGAATCAATGCCTGTTCAACCTAAGCAAAAGACTTTCGACACGTCAAAAGGTAAAGCGCCAATGACATCCACTATCTCAATGAAAAGAAAAAGACTGGCTCGACGGTTTGGACGAGCACGAGGTTTCGAGATTAACGAACCAATAGTTCCGGATTCTCCACCTCGTGAGGAACAAGTGTTCGTTAATGCGGATCGCCTAAGGGCATTTGAGAATCGTGAGTGCATTGGCGAGAGGCATGTTAATACTGAGGCTCTACGAGATTACTCCCCTGAGTTTGGTGTTCTGATTGAACAAGCAAACCTTATTCAAGTATGCCGATTCCCAAAAATGCTTGGATACTGTCTGCATCACGTGAGGACCTTCTATACAAATGCACGGCACCTTCGAGAAAATGAAAATGGTCCGATGGAGTTTTACACGAATATCCAAGGCACAAGGTTTAAAATTACTCCACAGTTAATTGGCGAGGTTTTGGGAATGCAAGCCAGCAAGACAGGAGTTAATTACTTGAAGGGAAAGGTTTTGACAAACACGATGTGGCAAATGGTCATAAAGGGAATATGTTTGGAGGGAACTCAATCAACGGAGAAGTCTATCAAATCCAAAGAACTTCGTCTTGAGTACCGGTTCCTAAACTTCATCACATGTTACAATATCCTTCCAAATATGCAGACGAAAGTCTTGAGATGGGATCGAATGCTGTTTTTGTATCTCTTAGGAGATCCGTCAAAGGCAATGGGATTAAATATCAACATTCCATACATTATTTGGAATAGAATGACGAGATATGTTGAGCATCCTCATCCCACTGAAAGGATCCCATTTCCATTGATTATAATGAGGATCTTAAAGAGATTTCAAGTTGATATTAGTGCAACAACTTATCATCACTGCTTGGGCATGATCGATGAGTCCACCATTGTCAAGTCTCTTCACAAATTGCCTCATGTCACTCCAGTTCCTCCATGCGGAACGAAACCCAGTACCGGCACTTCCGCATCACCATCACAACCAGAACCTGCACCAGCGGATGAAGCATCAGTCTCATCCATCTACAAAGAACAACAACGATTATCTTTTGAGCAGGAACAGATTTCGAAGACACAGAAGAGAATTTCCAATGAGCTTGAGCTCATCACGGCAGCTCATATTACCATAACCAAGAAGGTCAATTCAATGAACAAGCTGGTGAAAAAGATGTTCTCTAAGATGGGCTGCACGAGCTCTGAAGGCTCTGAATCTGATGATTGATTTCTTCTAATTTCTTTTTAATCTTTTCCTGTGCAGGTTTTAAGTTTTAGTTTTTACTTTTAGTTCTTCATTTTGGTTCTTGAACTTGTTAACTTTTCTCTCCATTTTGGTAATTTTGGCTAACTTTGTGACAAAAAGGGGGAGAGAATATTAGAACAGTTTGAACAATGAAACTACGATGAACCATGAAGGTAAGTAGAACTTCAACTTTTGGTTTTCTTTTGTGATTGCACGCATGCCTCGACTAACTATTTGCTAACTATTTGGGCATGTAATATAACTAACAAGTTGATGTTCACTAACAATTTTGTGACATTTGGATTTTGATTGCATAGAAGATATGTTGGTGTGTAACTATGATCAAATTACATATCTGTATATATAAATGTCATGGTAAGTATAAATGAGTATAAACTTCATCTCTGTATGTGGTTTTTAAATGACATAAAATTCTTGAGGTATCTAACGATTTCTTTTGTCAAGAATGATTTCTTTTGCAGAGAGTACAGATGTCTAAGTCTAGAGTCTGTTTTAGGAGTTTAACTCATGTATCTATTTTATTTGGATCTCATTGTAATTTTTTGTTGTATGGTGATATCAACAAAAATATCTTTTTGAATTTTCTTGAGTGGATTTGTGTTTTGTCACGAAACCGCCAAAGGGGTAGATTGTTATGGAATTTGAGTTGGCGTATTTCGTGAATTCGGTTAAGTCTTGAAGATTGAAGATGAAGAAAGTTGGATCATTTAACTCAATCTCAAGAAAGAAGAATTCAAAAGGATCAGGTATGTTTAACTAATTATTTTTGGTGATCCGAATACTTCTTATAGTGTAGAAACACTTGGATGAATTTCTATTTGCATAAAAATCAAAAACTGGACATGGGACATGTTCAGGATCCGGATCAGACTTTCCAATCCGGATCCCGAAGGGTGTTCGTTCATACACAAGTTCAATCCGGATCGTAGCCACCTTTGATCCGGATCCCGAACGTTGGTGTTTGGTGAATTGTATGAACGATCCGGATCAGGCACTTCGATCCGGATCCCGAACCTTTGTTTTTCTGGAAACTGTCTGTCTCGCTACTGCAATCCGGATCGCCGAAGTCCGATCCGGATCGCCGTCCTGAAAAATTCCAAAAAAGGTTAGTTTTTGATTCTTATCCTCTTCCAATGGTTTCTAACCTATATATAGACCCTTTAATTCATCTTTTAGGGTAACCCACGATAAAGGGAAAAAGACGACCGAAATAGATAGATCCACAAATAGAGAAGAAAGGAAATCAATAGATTTAATCTTATGTTTCTTCATCTATATTGATTGATTTGATTCTAGGGTTTCATACTCACATTTTGAGTAGAATCAAATCAATGAATACTTAGATGGTATTTCCGATCTATTTCTAATCTAAGTATTCGGCGGATCATCACCACCCAAAAACAACGATTTCCCAAAATCGGCGCGTGGACTCGCGTGGCCTTGTGGATTCAAGGTGCTACCGCTCTCATGGATTCGGAGCGAGGTACGTTCGTGGATTCGAAGCGTGCTACTGGGTGAAGACCGTGGATTCGGTCGGACGTCGTGGATTCGGCGTTGGACGCAGATCGTGGATTCGAGAAGCGTCGTGGAGCGAGCGGAGAAGATCAACTAGGAGCGTATGGAAAAGGTTGAGTCATCGGTGAGTACGGTATATCACCTTGTACGTGTTTAATTCTAGTGGATTTCACCGTGTTATCGGTCCCGTGGTTTTTTACTCCGGTTTGGAGTTTTTCACGTAAAAATCTCTGCGTGTTATTTATTTTTCCGCATTGGGTTTTATATCGCAAAGATTTTTGAGTGTTTATTGTTTACACCTATTCACCCCCCTCTAGGTATTTTTTTCCCCTATTTAGATCCAATTATACATAACCCAACAGAGTAGACTTCTAATCATGCTGCGATAAAGCTTCTCGTCTACACTTTCACCGTGAGATTCACTTCCTAATCCCTTGTTGCTAGTTCCCATTAGAGTCGGAAAGTCTTTAGAATTTTCTAATCCGAATTTCTTCACCAACTCCTTTGCATACTTGGATTGGCACAAATGAATGCCTTCTTCACTTTGTTTGACTTGCAATACAAGAAAATATGTTAGCTCGCCCATCATGGACATCTCAAATTCGCTTTCCATGATTTCAGCGAATTTTGAAGCATCGTTGTTCCTTGTTGCACCGAATACAATGTCATCGACATAGATTTGTGCCACAATGAAGTTATCCTGAAAATGCTTCACAAAGAGTGTCCGATCCGCTCCCCCTCGAGTGTAGCCCTTTTCCAAAAGGTGCTTTGTCAACCTTTCGTACCATGCTCGCGGTGCTTGTTTTAGACCGTAAAGAGCCTTTTTCAGTCGAAACACATTGTTAGGTGGTTTATGATCAATGAAACCTTTCGGTTGAGCCACATAAACTTCCTCATTTATAAAACCATTTAAAAAGGCGCTCTTAACATCCATTTGAAAAAGTTTAATTTTGAAATGACAAGCAATCGCAAAAAGGATACGAATTGACTCGAGACGAGCTACCGGGGCGAACGTCTCATCAAAGTCTATACCTTCAACTTGTGAGTAGTCCTGAGCAACTAATCTTGCTTTGTTCCGGACAACGGTACCATCTTTATTTTTCTTGTTCTTGAAAATCCACTTTGTACCGCTGATGTTTTGTTAGTTCAGGGGCTTCGTTAATTCCCAGACTTTGTTCCTTTCGAATTGATAGAGCTCTTCTTGCATTGCTTCAATCCAATAATCATCCTGAAGAGCTTCATCAACGTTCTTTGGTTCCAGCATGGAGACGTAACACACAACTCCACAAACTAATTGTCTCCGAGTCCTGACTCCTTCTTGTGGATCTCCAATGATATTTGACTCTGGATGGTCCTTGGAGATACGTAGCGTTTGAGGCAACGGAGTGCTCAGAGGTAAGTGTGATGATTCTTGCACATCAGATAAACTAGAAGAACCATGAGATGCATCAACATTATCGAAAGAATTATCATGAGAAGATGCAATATCATTTACAGGAGTATCATCATCAGTAGAGATATCAGGAGTAGATTTATCAGTTGAAGCTCCTGCACCTCACTCTGCTGACCCTGTGCTGGCTCCTCCTGCCCCAGCTCATCGGAGGGGGAATGCTGAGAACGCGTCTGTACCCTGCGTCGGGGAGGCATCGTGCCCACCTGCAATACACATGCAAACATCAGGACAGTACCAAACAACTCTCGACCCAATCTAGCGAAAGTCAAAGGCATGTCCCCCTTCCCGTAGTATTATGTTGTCTGCAGCCAACATAGTTGCCACCGAAGGAAGACATGTCGGTCACTCATCCCATCCCTTGGGAGAGGTATAAAACTCAATCAGAACAATCGCTAAAAGTCACGACTCTCACGTAGTCATCCTAATGTCCAACCACAAGCCTAGGGTTTCTAAGTCCACAATGACCTATATCCTAGGCTCTGATACCACTCTAATATGTCACGCCCCGGCGTCAAAACTGCGACCCGGGCTCGCCAACAGATCAGCCGCCCATACGGGAAGCCCCGTATAGACGAAGCGACTAACCTGCAAAAGATCAACTACACTATACAGATATCAGAGCTGAAAGTAAACTGCTGGAAATGAAAATATATACAACTCAAAATCCTCCCCAAAAACACATAAGTCTCTCAAGCAGTAAAATAAAAAGTACAACTCTATACCTCACTACAAAGGTCTCTCAACAAGAACTCTCAAAAAGTAAAGGGGTACATCTACTCTCTGGACGACGACGACTGGTAGGGATCTATCTCGCGACTCCCTTACCTCGATCAGCCGGATCAGCAACAGGAGCAGCAGGAACAGGAGTAGAAGTCCCTGCGGGAAAAGACACCACGACGGGTGTGAGAACTACGTCCCAAGTAGTTCTCAGTGGGTGCCGCCAACAAGCCCGACGATCTGCCCACTAAGTCTACTAGAGGCATAAAGTAACAATATAAAACTGAAATGAAAGGGTTGAAAAAGTAACTCTACAGCTACTATGCCTCTATCTAGATGCTCAAGGAGTGGAACAGATGGAAACATGATGCATCTAGTAACTCACATAGTATAGTCACCCAATCTATACTGACTGCCGCATAGGGTCCAGTCAAACCTGCGCCCACCTACTGACGCACATCCTCAACAGGACGGGTCTACCGTAGGGTGTCCGTGACTGCCAAAACTAGCCCAGCCAGAGGGACTGCGTCGACAAGTCGCGATAACAGGTAACAGGCCCAACTCCGGAGTGGCACTCGAGAGGCGCGACCCCACCGAGGAAAGTATCTGCGTATCTCTGTCGAGCTCAATATGGCTCATGCAGGCTATAGTCCAAACCACGATCAACAAGATCAACTAACAACACCAACGCTCACTCACAGGCTGGAAAACCACACAGCCGGGGGCCACCGTCCACCAGACGGCTCCCACAAAAGAACACTAAACTCATAGGAAAGACCGACACCATTAAGGGTTCGGAAACCCGATAGGCCGGTGCTAAGAACCATATCAAACAAGAACAGACTCTAGGCTCTGCCTATCGAAGTTCCCGACCCCCTTATAGTTCGGGAACACAACAATCTCGGTACAACACGCAGAAGACACCAACAGGGCTCGAAAGTTCCGGGAGACCTACACCTACAACCCTATCAAACAAGAACAGGTTCCAGGCTCGGCCCCCGTGGCTTTCGTCCCGACAAAGGAACGGCCCCTAGAACCCAGACCACTCGAATCCTTTCGAGTGGAGAGATTTACAGGAAAAAGGTGACATTTGTTATTGAAAACCATTTTCATTCAAACCCCACAGGGTGACGATTAAAAGTAGTACCCTTTTTGAAAAGCTATCTTGTTTTGAGAAGAAATCCATTTTTAATGATTTTTAGTTCTTTTTAGAAAAACAGTTAGAAAACAAGTGTTTTACCCAAACCCCGAAGGGCTGATGTCTTTGTCCAATCAAACAAGAACAGACTCTAGCGGCACTTCGATGCTTGGAAGAAAACATTGGTAGACTAAAATCATGTGTATGTCGAAAAGGGTTCTGGGTTCTAGGTTCGGCTAACACTAGTAAACTACTGCCACTAACACAGTGGCGACAACCCAAACAGGGGAAAACAAGACCTCCCGGGTCCACCGTTTACCCCAAACGGTTCCCGGTACAGACAAGCGATCCACTACATCTACCAGACTCCACTCTGCTCCCAAGCACGAGTGCAAATGCATCCCACACTAAAAAGAAGTCCCGACCGCTCGGCCCACTACCCGGGCGAGGATAACACTAAGTCCAGGAATGAAACATAATGTGTGGATGTCTAAACATAAATAACCCTAGCCCAAGTGAGGGTTTTCTACTGGTCTGCTTACACTTGCAAAATATGACGGGGGTGCTAGGTCAGGTTCCAAGATAACAAATATTTAACAGGTGGTCGGAAGCAGAAGAGATCATGCGATCATCAGATAAATACGAAGAATATTAACATTCAAATTCTAGCATGCTACCAAGTCCAATCACTATCATGCATGATTCTATATCAATAGAGTTAGTGCACAGTCCATAGATCCTGGAAGCGAAGCCACCCACCTGAAGGCGCTAACTGTCCAAGAACCAACAGCTGAAAACACTAGGAACAGCAACCTCCAAATAATCCTCAATCCCAAAATCCCTGAACAACTCTTCCTGGTACAACATACAGTCCAACGTTACACTTTATTCCAACAATTAACCAAATACACACAGTCTGAAATTCAGTCCCGAAGATGCAATTATTTCACCTGCTGAAAGGGCTCCGAAAAATCCGATAAAAATACCACAGCGATCCTCGCGTCGAGACCTTCGAAACGGGTACCTGAATGCCCAATTCCGAGCAACGTATGCCAAGTTAATTTTTCCATAGTACAGGTGCGCAAAATCTCACAACCACATAACTGTAAACTCTAGCACAGATAAGGGGGAAAACAAATACCATCGGCCAAACCTCAGAAAAGTCCAAGAAAAATACTGTGATAATCCTTGCGTCGAGTAGATGAAAAAAGTGCACACGCTCGTCTCAATCCGATGCTCGGTTGCGGAGATATCCTCGAAACAACCCGCTGTCCTCAAGAAAACACTCACAGCAAAAGACCCCCAGTAAGAATGGAAAAACTCCTCGAAAAGCGCGAAACTAGGGAATGCTGAAAGTACCTAGATCGTAGCTCTGTCCGTCACGGATACAGCGGCGAAGAAATCGCTCGAAAAGGTGGTCGGAGTAGGCCGGGGGAGCTCGCGCACCGAAACACGACGAAGGGGAACACAAATGGACGAGCGTTGCGCCGTGATGTAAAAAAGGAAACCTCAGGATGCGTGCCACTTAAAATCTTCGAACTCTGCAGATGGATGCAGCACTGCGCGAGGAAGAAAGTTGCTGAGGGCGCCGCGGTGAGGGGAGGCTCGGAAATGGCAGAAAAAGGGAGAGGAAAATGGCTAGGATCACTTAAATAGCCCAAAAAAACAAATCAAGAAATACCGATCTTGTCCCCACAATGGGGCGCCCGGAAAATCCGGGCTGCTACAGTGTTGGGCCCGGTCCAACACTGTGCAGGCCCGAATCCCCCACGGGCCTCCACGTAGCCCGCCGAACATGCAACAGCGAAACCGCCCGCTCACCGCACGACACGTGGCCGCACCGGAGGGCGACGCTTGGCACCGCAACCAGTCAATGCGCGCCTGGCGCGCGCCGCCTGCGCCCTCTGCACGCACGCGCCCCGAGGCGGTGCAGCGGTTCCGTGGACCGAGCACACAACACCGCGCCAATCACACGCTGCCACGTGTCACCCACCGGTCCACCGTACACCCGTGATACATTCCGTGGACCACGACTGCTGCGCCGGCCAACCGGGAGCCGCCACGTGTCCTGCGCCCGGGTGCACGCCTCCGCGGTGGACCGCGCACCTGCCCGTCCGCCCGCGCGCCTGCCCGCGCGCCCACCACCGCGTTCCGCTGCTGCCCGCTGCCCGCCGCCGCCGGCCGCCGGAACAGTGTCAAGCCGCCTCGAAATTCGTGCGCGACATCCGGGCCCCGAAAAATGCAAGTAAATAGTCCATTTTCATCGTTTTTGCGAGCTGAATCCAAATCCGATGTTCGATTTGCCAAATTCCAACTCTAAAAATTGCCGAAGGCATCCGGAGAGGTGATCTTTTATCCAAACTTCACCCCGAGTCCAATTTTGACATCCGTGTCGCGCGAAACCACTTCTAAACACTCGACGGGTCCTCCAATTACCTACGTGATCCCTTTTTGAGCCCGAAGTCCATCACTTGTATCCAAATTGCGCACAAACACCACCGAGACACCACGCAGGCCACCAGAAGCTGCCAAACAACCAGAAAACTCAACGCGGGGATCCGGGTCCTCACATCCTCCCCCACTAAAAGAAAGTTTCGTCCCCGAAACTAAAACAGCCCACAACAACAAGTCCAAACCGTCAAAACTAACACAAACAACCAAGGAAGATAAGGCCCCACCAGCAGGAAAGTCATCAACCACCAACCCTCAATTTAGAAAACAACTGAAATTAGCGAAAAGTCCAAAAATTCCAAAAGGCCAGTGCCTTCGCCCCAATCAAACAAGAACAGGTTCGGGCACTGTCTCCATTTCTGAAGCAGCCTTTCGAAGTTTTCGTCCCATTCGTAAATTTCAGCACAATAACGAGAAAAAGGGGAGAGAGAGAAGTGTTGATGTCGTTCCTGCTATGGCCACAAAAACGAAGCTACAACCTAACCAAGACCTCTAGGGACACAACCTCTAGTCCTAAACAAACAAGGCTCCCGAGGTGGCGTCTGTCCAAAGCCGCTGAAGCCAACGCTGCAAGAAGAATACTTCGGCAACCCGAAAAAAATGAACTCCTCCTATCCAACTCGCAGAAGGGTAACTGCTCTCATTCCATTATCAGTCGTAGCACGGCACCGCACCAACCAGTCCAACCTGTGTGCTCAGTCCAAGTCCTGGAGCTGTCCTTGAATCGTCACATTAGCAGGTGAAGTCCCAAGTCTCAACTGCACTGATCATACACCGCGATCCTCCTCTACTCGTAGGATACTGGGAAGAATCCAATCGCTAAAACATGTAGCATAAATTCCCAACCCACACCCATGCAAAGATGCTGATGCAGATGCTCTACTAATAATGCAGAAGGATGCAGCGGTAACGAAATGCTCAACTCAGCTAACAGAAATAAAATCAAACCTGCCGCGACACGATCTGATGCTGGGGTGTCCTCCACCAGGGCTGCATAAACCCGTCCACTGGGTGCTGCAGACTGTCGTCCCGTCTGTCCCGACGTCGTGGCCCACTCTGCCTGATGGTGTGCCGGAGGGGCTTTCGCTGCATGGATAGGCAAGGGGGTGCTGTCGCAATCGCCTGCACTGACAAAATGGCCTGGGGGCAAGCTGCGCGGAAATGTCCCAACTCTCCACAGAGGAAACACCGCCCCTATCTCTGATCACACTGCGACGGTGGATGAGGCCCGCCACAGATGACACACCGCTCCCGTCGCTACTGTTGATACTGCTGCTGCTGCGGGGGCCCACCTGAACTCCGGCGCCTACGAAACCCACGACCCTCAGGATGAGATCGTGGAGGTCTCGGAGGTCCCTGCCGGCTTGTCTGACCCTCATAATCCGGAGCTGGGCGCTTCGCCCTTGAAATCCCTGCGGGAGCTGGGGCCACCTCGACCATAACCGCCTCTCCGTGCTCCACATAGAGGGCCTGCTCCATAGAGGCATCCAGAGTCTGCAATCTCTGCGAGCGGACAAACTGGTAGATATCACGGCACAGTCCTCGCTCAAACATGTAGATCCGGTGCGCCTCATCCCTAGCCGCGTGCGATACACAAGCCAACAACTGGTTAAACTCTGCAATGTACTCATGCACGGGCCGATCTCCCTGTCGGAGATTTCTCAGCTGCTCCTCCAACCTCTGTCTGACGCTCTTCGGGAAAAAGGCTCCAAGAAGTAGACTGCGGAACTCCGCCCAAGTAAGCAGCTAGGTCCCAGGTGGACCAACTGGTCGAACACGCCGCCACCAGGCCTCGGCATTGCGCTCCAAAAAGTGAGTCGCCAATAGAACCTGAAACCGCTCCTCGATAAATAAGCTCTCGAAATGGCGCTCCATAACCGTGATCCACGACTCTGCCTCCCACGGCTCCGAACTCTGCCCCGAAAAACGAGGTGGGTTAAACTGGCGGAATCTCAACAACAAATCCACCACCTCTCGCTGCTCTGCCCGGGTCAACTGTCCTGCCGTCCCGAACGGCTGTCTACCAGTATCTGGTGCAATAGGGGCTGCCTGCACTGCTGGTACAACTGGGGGTGCCACAGCTGGTGACGAAGGTGCGGGGAAACTCCCTGGGGGTGCTACAACTGGCTGTACCCTCTGCTCCAACATAAGCGTCATCCGACCCATGGCCTCCTCCTGGCGCCGTGTAGCCTCCTCCTGGCGCCGTGTAGCCTCCTCCTGGCGCCGAACAACCTCTGCCAACTGGGCCATCTGAGCCCAAAGCTCCTGTACCTCACTCTGCTGACCCTGTGCTGGCTCCTCCTGCCCCTGCTCATCGGAGGGGGAAGGCTGAGAACGCGTCTGTACCCTGCGTCGGGGAGGCATCGTGCCCGCCTACAACACACATGCAAACATCAGGACAGTACCAAACAACTCTCGACCCAATCTTGCGAAAGTCAAAGGCATGTCCCCCTTCCCGTAGTATTATGTTGTCTGCAGCCAACATAGTTGCCACCGAAGGAAGACATGTCGGTCACTCATCCCATCCCTTGGGAGAGGTATAAAACTCAATCAGGACTCTCGCTAAAAGTCACGACTCTCACATAGTCATCCTAATGTCCAACCACAAGCCTAGGGTTTCTAAGTCCACAATGACCTATATCCTAGGCTCTGATACCACTCTAATCTGTCACGCCCCGGCGTCGAAACTGCGACCCGGGCTCGCCAACAGATCCGCCGCCCATACGGGAAGCCCCGTATAGTCGAAGCGACTAACCTGCAAAAGATCAACTATACTATACAGATATAAGAGCTGAAAGTAAACTGTTGGAAATGAAAATATATACAACTCAAAATCCTCCCCAAAAACACATAAGTTTCTCAAGCAGTAAAATAAAAAGTACAACTCTATACCTCACTACAAAGGTCTCTCAACAAGAACTCTCAAAAAGTAAAGGGGTACATCTACTCTCTGGACGACGACGACTGGTAGGGATCTATCTCGCGACTCCCTTACCTCGATCAGCCGGATCAGCAACTGGAGCAGCAGGAACAGGAGTAGAAGTCCCTGCGGGAAAATACACCACGACAGGTGTGAGAACTACGTCCCAAGTAGTACTCAGTGGGTGCCGCCAACAAGCCCGATGGTCTGCCCACTAAGTCTACTAGAGGCATAAAGTAACAATATAAAACTGAAATGAAAGGGCTGAAAAAGTAACTCTACAGCTACTATGCCTCTATCTAGATGCTCAAGGAGTGGAACAGATGGAAACATGATGCATCTACTAACTCACACAGTATAGTCACCCAATCTATACTGACTGCCGCATAGGGTCCAGTCAAACCTGCGCCCACCTACTGACGCACATCCTCAACAGGACGGGTCTACCGTAGGGTGTCCGTGACTGCCAAAACTGGCCCAGCCAGAGGGACTGCGTCGACAAGTCGCGATAACAGGTAACAGGCCCAACTCCGGAGTGGCACTCGAGGGGCGCGACCCCACCGAGGAAAGTATCTGCGTATCTCTGTCGAGCTCAATATGGCTCATGCAGGCTATAGTCCAAACCACGATCAACAAGATCGACTAACAACACCAACGCTCACTCACAGGCTGGAAAACCACACAGCCGGAGGCCACCGTCCACTAGACGGCTCCCACAAAAGAACACTGAACTCACAGGAAAGACCGACACCATTAAAGGTTCGGAAACCCGATAGGCCGGTGCTAAGAACCATATCAAACAAGAACAGACTCTAGGCTCCGCCTATCGAAGTTCCTGACCCCCTTATAGTTCGGGAACACAACAATCTCGGTACAACACGCAGAAGACACCAACAGGGCCCGAAAGTTTCGGGAGACCTACACCTACAACCCTATCAAACAAGAACAGGTTCCAAGCTCGGCCCCCGTGGCTTTCGTCCCGACAAAGGAACGGCCCCTAAAACCCAGACCACTCGAATCCTTTCGAGTGGGGAGATTTACAGGAAAAAGGTGACATTTGTTATTGAAAACCATTTTCACTCAACCCCCACAGGGTGAGGATTAAAAGTAGTACCCTTTTTGAAAAGCTATCTTGTTTTGAGAAGAAATCCATTTTTAATGTTTTTTAGTTCTTTTTAGAAAAACAGTTAGAAAACAAGTGTTTTACCCAAACCCCGAAGGGCTGATGTCTTTGTCCAATCAAACAAGAACAGACTCCAGCGGCCCTTCGATGCTTGGAAGAAAACATTGGTAGACTAAAATCATGTGTATGTCGAAAAAGGTTCTGGGTTCTAGGTCCGGCTAACACTAGTAAACTACTGCCACTAACACAGTGGCGACAACCCAAACAGGGGAAAACAAGACCTCCCGGGTCCACCGTTTACCCCAAACGGTTCCCGGTACAGACAAGCGATCCACTACATCTACCAGACTCCACTCTGCTCCCAAGCACGAGTGCAAATGCATCCCACACTAAAAAGAAGTCCGACCGCTCGGTGTGAGGACCCGAAATCCCGACTTAAGAGATTACTGTCGGATTAGTGGCCTTTGGGAGTGTTTGTGCGCGTGTCGGGCCCAAGAAATGGATTTATGGTGCAATTTGGGATTTAGTTTGCATCACTGGAGGCCTGCGTGGTGTGTCGGTGGTGTTTGTGCGCAATTTGGACACAAGTGTTGGATTTCGGGCTTAAAAAGGGATCACGTGGGAAATTGGAGGACCCGTCGAGTGTTTAGAAGTGATTTCGCGCGACACGGATGTCAAATTTGGACTCAGGGCGATGTTTGGATAAAAGATCACCTCTCCGGATGCCTCCGGGAATTTTTTTAGAGTTGGAATTTGGCAAAATGGACTTCAGAAATGGACCCGGCGCAAAAATCGAAGCAAGTGGGCTTTCCGGGGGCTTTCGGCAAAATTTTGGATGAGAATTTGGAGAAACGGACATCGTTTTTGGATTCAGCGCGCGAAATCGTTGAGAGTGGACTATTTACTTACTTTTTTTGGAGCCCGGGTGACGCGCACGTTTTTCGAGGCGCGTGCGCGAATTCTGAGTCGGCACGGATCCCGAGGTGGTGGCTCGGATCCGAAGGTGGCGCGTGGCTCAAGGCGGGCGTATGGCGCGGGGGCGGTTGCAGGCGCGCTGGGAAAGCGCGCCTTCAGCGCAGCGGGATAGCGGAGGGGCCGCCACGTGGCAGGCCCCCACTAGAGCCCGCGCGGGCGCGGGGGCGCGCGCCCGTGCGGCGCGCGTGGTGTCCCGCGCCTTCGTGTGGCGCGGTGTAACGCGCCCGTGTGGCGCGCGTGATGCCGCGCCCGCGTGGCGCACAGTGACGCGCGCCACGTGGCGCAGGGGGGCGCGCGCTGTGGCTGGTGCGCGCGCCCCTGTGCGGTGGACCGCCTGGTAGCGGGCCCCCTTGGGCGGTGCACCGTGGACCCGGTCCATGGGAGACCTCCCCTCCTCTTTCTTCTTCTTCTCTTCTTTTTTTCTCCTCCCCGCACACCATTTCTCCTCCCTTTTCTTTTATTTCTTCTCCAACCGAGCGCGAGAGGGTGTGAGGGAGGGGATTTTGGAGGGGTACGGCGGCGCGCCGTGGACCTCGCGGAGCGCGCGAGGTGTTCCAAACGGGCCGGTTGGCGGGCGACGCAGTCGAGGTAGGTCCCGCGCGTTGTTTTTTGCGGTATTTTTGGCACAGTTTTGGGGTGTTCTTTTGGACATTGGATTGACCCCTTGTTCTTATCTGTGTTAGGGGCCGTATTTTTATTGCTCCGTTTTGCGTGCGGACCCCGACGGCGTGCTCCGTTTTGCGTGCGGACTCCGACACCGTGCTCCGTTTTGCGTGCGGACTCCGGCGGCGTGCTACATTTTGTGTGCGGACTCCGGCGACGTGCTCCGTTTTGCGTGCGGACTCCGGCAGCGGGCTCCGTTTTGTGTGGAGGCCAATTGCAAGTGTCTACGAGCAATTGGTGGCTTACCGTGGTGGGTTGGTTTTTCTCTCCAAGTCTACGTACTTCCTTCTAATTCTATTATGATAGGATTTTGCATGCTAGTTTAAGTGTTTCATTGGAACTTTGACTAGCACCCCCGTCATATGTTGCATGTGTAACCAGACCAATAGAGAACCTTAATCTGGGCTAGGTTCTTTTATGCTTTAGACATCCCACACATTACTTTTCTTCTGGACATAGAGTTCCTCGCCCGGGTAGTGGGTCGAGTGGTCAGGACATTGTGGGACGTGTGTTGCACTCGGGCCTGGGGGCTGAGTGGGGTCTGGTGGCTGTGTTAGGCCAGTGTTAGTGTTTTGGAAACCGTTTTGGGTAAACGGTGGTCCCGGGTCTCTGGATATTTCTCCATTTTATTCGTCACCACCATGTTGTGATCGTGGCGCACGTGTGTTATCTGGACCTTGAACCCAGAATGTTTTTGGACACTCATGATTTTGGTAAACCAGTATTTTTCCTTCCGAATTTCTAGGGGGCGTCGGAACCTGTTCTTGTTTGATTGGGCGTCGGCATCAACCCTTGGGAGTTCGGAAAATAAACTTGTTTTTAACTGATTTTTCAAGAACTAAAATCTATAAAAGTTGGTTTTCTCAATTCAAGACAGTTTTCAAAAGGGGGCAATTTTATCCTCACCCCAAGGGGGTTGAGTGGAAATGATATTTTATAATAAAGGTCATCTTTTCTCCTAAATCTCCTCACCCGACCGGGGTGAGTGATCTGGGTTCTAAGGGTTGATTTCATTCTTGGGTCGAAAACAACGGGAGGCTACGCCTATAGCCTGTTCTTGTTTGATTGGGGTCGTAGGTATTAGTTTCCCGGGGTTTTCGGACCCTTCGCGGTTCTGACTGTTGAGCGTCTCCAGCCCCTGAGTTTGGTGTGTTGAGTTGGTTTCCCACTTTAACCGAGAGGGGTCGAATCCCTGAACGGTAAAGGATCGAGAACGTCGATAGGCTGAGCCTAGAGTCTGTTCTTGTTTGATTGGGGTTCTAGGCACCGGCCTAACGGATTCCCGGGCCTTTGCTGCGTTAGTCGGTTCTTCTCGCTTATGAGTGGGGTGTCTTTTTGGGAGCCGTTTGGAGTGACGGCGGTCCCAGCTGTGTTGTACCTTCTTTTAGTGGGTTAGTGTTGTGAGATTGAGTCGTGGAGGGTTCTCCGACTGAGTGATGGTTTGTGCATTATCAGATTGAGTCGTCGAGGTTTCTCCGACGTAGCTTTGAGATCATGTGGGCTTTTCCTGATCGAGTCGAGGGGTCTTTCACCGACCGAGTTGTGCTTTTGAGCTCGTGATACCGATCTGTTTGATCGTGGATTATAGCCTACTGAGCCTAGCATTTTATGCCAGTTATGAGATACTTGAGATACTTGAGATACTTGAGTTCGCGGGGTCGCTCCCCGCGAGCTACGCTCCGGATGCGATGATGATACCGAGCCTGACGAGGCTGCGATGATGCGACTAGTTGATACACTAGAGTTCGCTTGAGATTGAGATAGTGCATGTGGGACACCCTACGTAAGACCAAGTCCTGTTTGGGCGTAGTGGCAGTAGGTTTGGCGCAGGCTGGACTGGACCCTATGAGGCAGTCATGGAGATTGGGTGTTATGTGAGAGAGTATGCATATCATGTGTCTTAGTGAGTTTTCCTTTGAGCATAGTACTTGACATATTGTAAGTAGTGAGTGGATGCATTGTAGTAGCCGCTGGTTTAAAATGTTTTGGGTCTACTATTGGTTTCGGTTATTTCGCAATTTGTTTCGGGGGCCGGAGGGTGATCTAATAATTCCTTATTTCCGGGCAGACCGTCGGGGCTCGCGGGTATTTTTAGTTAATAAAGCTCGCGAAACGGAGAACGGCGGCGCAGTCGGTTTTGAATTCCGACGCCGAAATCTCCCGGAATAAATTCCGGAAGGTGGCTAGCGGTTCAGGTGGTCAGCACGGTCTTTCAGGCGGACCGGACCCTGGTTCGCACCCGACTTATTTCCTGCTTTTGACTTGAAATGGGTTCATTCCCATTCCTCATCCTAACCGCTCCCGCCATCCTAACCGCTCCCGCCATGTTCCTGTCGTGGGGAAACAGGGGTACGGCGGTTACAACTCCCTACAACTTCCCTCACTTAGGCGTACGCAACCCCAAGCGCAACGAGAACCCACTTCCCCAACCTTTCTGTTTCCCAACCGACCGAGTGGAGAAACAAGGCGGAGCGAGCGAGGAGAGGGAAGATCGCCGGCATACCCTTCGTTACCGGGCACGCAAGAACAGGACGATCATCCCCTAAGATCAACCCTAGCCGACAAAACCAAGGTGAGCATAGCTTAGGGTTCTTGATTGGGTTTTTCTTGGTTCTCTTAGGCAAAGGGAGGAGGAGGGTCGGCGCCGTCACCGGAGTCGGCGCCGTCACCGGAGCCGGCACGCACGGAGCCACGCATGTGGGTGGCGCCGCATGCGGGCGGCGCCGCATGCTCCCGCATGCGGGCGGCATCCGCATGCGGGCGGCGCCGCATGCGGGCGGCGCCGCATGCTCCCGCATGCGGGCGGCATCCGCATGCGGGCGGCGCCGCATGCGGGCGGCGCCGCATGCTCCCGCATGCGGGCGGCGCAGCATGCGCCCGCATGCGGGCGGCGCCGCATGCGCCACGCGCACCCGCATGCGGGCAGTGCCGCATGCGGGTGACGCCGCATGCGGGCGGCGCCGCACGCAGGTGGTACGCCGCCCAGCCGCGCGGGGCCGGGCGCGTACGTGTACGGATTGTGCGCGAGGTGGGGGGGGGGGGGGGGGGGGGGCGCCGGGTGTTCTAGTCTTTAATCTTGCGGAGTCTTGAATTTCTGACTCCTGTATGGCAGGTTCTTGTAGGTCCGGGCGGGCACCCGAGACGCGGGAGAACCTAGCATCGGTCAGGAGCGCGACAACGAAAAGGTGGGTTTTCGGTCGAGGCTTAGTATAGTGTTAGTATTCCGAAAGGGATTTTAATTAAATGTTAATCAGTACTAACGCTGACGGTTTCTATGATTTACTATATTACCCCGTGTCTTGGTTATTATGCTCGAGTTGCGACACGCGCACCCGCGGTCTGGCCACCGCAAAGGGTGCTCTTTTCCGGAAAGGCGGTCTCCGACCCGTGTTACCCACGAGGGGATGTAGTGGGGCCCCCGTAGGCGTGGGGTTCGAGGCACCAAGGTGTGAGCGGTGCGACCCGTCGGGATTGGTGCCCGACGAGGTCAGGTGTGCGACCCGCCGGGATTGGTGCCCGACGAGGTCAGGTGTTACAGGTGTTACCGGGGTTACAGGTGTCACAGGTGGTACAGGTGGTTGCGAGTTACCTTTATGAGTAGAGTGGTTGCTCCGGCTAGTCTTACTTTTGTGGCTTGGTATTACTTTACTGCTTTAGTATTTTTATCATGATAGTGTCGCTGACTACCCACTCTGTGACAGGTACCTCCAGGGGTGAGAGGTAGGCGACGGTGAGGCCGAGGTGGGAGTAGTCGGGCTGTGGGAGCCCTAGTCTACAGTTTTCTTTATTTGCTCTGCATTTCATTTGGTATTGTAGGTTACTGTGTGGTTTTCGATACCCTTGTGGGGTCGTGTGGATGTTGATTTCTTTCGTTCTGGTTATGCACTACTGTTTCCTTTATTATTCCCGTTTGGCCGTTTTCTAAACAAACCAACTAGAAAACAAGAGAAAAAGGACTTCAAAAACCGTTTTCAAAAATCTAGGGTCGAGTGGGCCCGTTTTCCAAACCCTGTGGATTTATGCCGTTTTCCAAACTGTTTTCGAAACCTAAGGCCGTGTGGGCCTGTTTTCAAAACGGTGAGTTTATCCTTTCAACTTGACTGGCCACTGGCATTGTTTAGTCTTCATGCACCGTTAGACTTCGAACTGTTGTGATTAAATGGAAAATGATTGCTTGTGTTTGACTGTTGTAATAGCCGCGACGCCGTGCATATACAGAGGAGACTCTGCCCGATTTTCGAGTGAATCTGTATATGCGGCGGGTCTGGGCACGCGCCGGGGAAGGAGGTTTTAAACAAAAATTTTGTACGCACCTTACGCTTGCTTTTGTGTACCGTTTCCGCTAAAATAAAACCCCCGGGGCGTGACATGCATACCATCATCTGTGTTTTTCCCCTTGAGCATAGTAGATAGAGGCATGATAGCTGTTGATACTTATCCAGCTTTGTTTTCCTATCCCAGTCTTTTTCTGTCATCTTATGCCTCTAGTAGACTTAGTGGGCAGACCGTGGGTCTTGGAGACGGTACCCACTGAGAACTAGTGTAGGATGTAGTTCTCACACCCTCTGTCGGTGACAGGTTGCTGAGGCTTTTCTTCCGTTCCTGCCCGAGTTGGCTTGACGGATCGAGGACAGGGAGTCGCGTGATAGTTCCCTACCAGCATAGTTCCTTTAGAGTGTGGTAGATGTACCCTTTTTATATTTTGAGAGTTTCTTGTTGAGAGACCTTTGTTGTGAGGTATAGAGTTGTATTTTATTTTACAGTTTGAGAGACTGATGTAGTGAGGATATTTTTGTATTGAGAGCTTGTACACTGATATATTTATTGGCGATATCTCCCTTTTGAGTTTTGTACCAGAGGACTTTTCTTACGATCGTATTTAGGAGATGGAGATTGTATTATTTTCAGTTGTACAGTGATTAGATTTCAGTTTTTCTGCAGCTTTTATTTCCGCTTTGATATATGTATAACTGTAGTTCTATCTTTTGCAGGTTAGACGCTTCGTCGGTGCGGGGCTTCCCGTATCGACGGCGGATCTGTTGGCGAGCCCGGGTCGCAGTTTCGACCCCGGGGCGTGACACTCGGCCCACTACCCGAGCGAGGATAACACTAAGTCCAGGAATGAAACATAATGTGTGGATGTCTAAACATAAATAACCCTAGCCTAAGTGAGGGTTTTTTACTGGTCTGGTTACACATGCAACATATGACGGGGGTGCTAGGTCAGGTTCCAAGATAACAAATATTTAACAGGTGGTACGAAGCAGAAGAGATCATACGATCATCAGATAAATATGAAGAATATTAACATTCAAATTCTAGCATGCTACCAAGTCCAATCACTATCATGCATGATTCTATATCAATAGAGTTAGTGCACAGTCCAGAGATCCTGGAAGCGAAGCCACCCACCTGAAGGCGCTAACTGTCCAAGATCCAACAGCTGAAAACACCAGGAACAGCAACCTCCAAATAATCATCAGTCCCAAAATCCCTGAACAACTCTTCCTGGTACAACATACAGTCCAACGTTACACTTTATTCCAACAATTAACCAAATACGCGCAGTCTGAAATTTAGACCCGAAGATGCAATTATTTCACCTGCTGAAAGGGCTCCGAAAAATCCGATAAAAATACCACAGCAATCCTCGCGTCGAGACCTTCGAAACGGGTACCTGCACGCCCAATTCCGAGCACCGTAGGCCAAGTTACAAATTCCACAGTACAGGTGCGCAAAATCTCACAACCACATAACTGTAAACTCTAGCACAAATAAGGGGGAAAACAAATACCTTCGGGAAAACCTCAGAAGAATCCAAGAAAAATACTGTGATAATCCTTGCGTCGAGTAGATGAAAAAAGTGCAAAGGCTCGTCTCAATCCGATGCCCGGTTGCGGAGATATCCTCGAAACAACCCGCTGTCCTCAAGAAAACACTCACAGCAAAAGACCCCCAGTAAGCATGGAAAAACTCCTCGAAAAGCGTGAAACTAGGGAATGCTGAAAGTACATAGATCGTAGCTCTGTCCGTCGCTGATCCAGCGGTGAAGAAATCGCTCGAAAAGGTGGTCGGAGTAGGCCGGGGGAGCTCGCGCACCGAAACGCGACGAAGGGGAACACAAATGGACGAGCGTCGTAAAAAAGGAAACCTCGGGATGCGTGCCACATAAAATCTCCGAACTCTGCAGATGGATGCAGCACTGTGCGAGGAAGAAAGTTGCTGAAGGCGCCGCGGCGAGGGGAGGCTCGCAAATGGCGGGAAAAGGGAGTGGAAGAAGGCTCGGATCGCTTAAATATCCCAAAAAAACAAATCAAGAAATACCGATCTTGTCCCCACAATGGGGCGCCCGGAAAATCCGGGCTGCTACAGTGTTGGGCCCGGCCCAACACTGTGCAGGCCCGAATCCCCCACGGGCCTCCACGTAGCCCGCCGAACACGCAACAGCGAAACCGCCCGCTCACCGCACGACACGTGGCTGCACCGGAGGGTGACGCGTGGCACCGCAACCAGTCAACACGCGCCGCTTGCGCCCTCTGCACGCACGCGCCCCGAGGCGGTGCAGCAGTTCCGTGGACCGAGCACACAACACCCCGCCAATCACACGCTGCCACGTGACACCCACCGGTCCACCGTACACCCGCGATACATTCCGTGGACCACGACTGCTGCGCCGGCCAACCGGGAGCCGCCACGTGTCCTGCGCCCGGGTGCACGCCTCCGCGGTGGACCGCGCACCTGCCCGTGCGCCCGCGCGCCTGCCCGCGCTCCCGCCGCCGCGCTCCGCCGCTGCCCGCTGCGCTCCGCCGCCGCCGGCCGCCGCCGCCGCCGGAACAGTGTCAAGCCGCCTCGAAATCCGTGCGCGACATCCGGGCTTCGAAAAATGCAAGTAAATAGTCCATTTTCATCATTTTCGTGCGCTGAATCTAAATCCGATGTCCGATTTGCCAAATTCCAACTCTAAAAATTGCAGAAGGCATCCAGAGAGGTGATCTTTTATCCAAACATCACCCTGAGTCCAATTTTGACATCCGTGTCGCGCGAAACCACTTCTAAACACTCGACGGGTCCTCCAATTACCCACGTGATTCCTTTCTGAGCCCGAAGTCCATCACTTGTATCCAAATTACGCACAAACACCACCAATAATATTCTTGTGGATCTCCAATAATATTCGATTCCGGATGATCCTTGGAGATTCGTAACGTTTGTTGAAGCGGAGTACTCGGAGATATATGAGATGATTCCTGCACATCAGATAAACTAGAAGAACCATTAGATGCATCATTAATATTGGAAGTATTATTATGAGAAGATGCACTAGCAGGAGAATCATCATCTAGAGAGATATCGAGGGTAGATTTTCCAGTTTCAAAGTGAAAAGCTTCATCTACTTTAACATTTATAGATTCTACGATCGTCTTAGATTCAATGTTAAATACTCGATATGCTCTGCTATTCGTAGAATAACCCAAAAAGATCCCTTCATCACTTCGAGAGTCGAACTTTCCAAGATTTTCACGGTCACGAAAAATGTAACATCGACTCCCGAAGACACGAAAATATTTGATATTGCGTTTTCTACTAAACCACAGCTCATATGGTGTATTTAAAGTTCCTGGGCGCAAGTAAACTCTATTAATGACATAGACAGCGGTGTTCACAGCTTCAGCCCAAAAGTGTAGCGGCAAATTCCGGCTATGAAGCATCACACGCGCCATCTCTTGAACAACCCTGTTCTTGCGCTCAACAACACCATTCTGCTGAGGTGTATAGGGTGCCGAGAATTCATGTTTGATTCCATTTGAAGTGCAAAAATCAATAAATTTTGAATTTATGAATTCTCCACCTCTATCACTTCTAACACGAATGATCTTTTCATTCTTTTCAATCATAATACGATGGCAAATCTCATGAAAAGAGTCAAACGTATCAGCTTTCTCTTTCAAAAATGCTACCCATGAAAACCGAGAGAAATCGTCAACCAATAAAAAGATGTACCATTTACCTCCCAAAGATGGTTGACGGGCCGGCCAAAAGAAAAAGAAGAAAAGAAAGTAGTATACATAAACTACACAAAATTTAATCGAAGAACGATTAAAGACAAGGAGGAGTTTCACCTTTGCATACCCAAACCTTTTGAGTTTTGGAGTATGTTGGCAATGGTTGAGAAGTTTTCCTTGATGAAGACGTCTTGTTTGAAGTACTACCAATGTCCTTTTCTTTAGGAAAATCCTTCTTTGAATTCCATGGAGTGAACTTATTGGTAGCAGTTGCAAGATGTGGTTGATTTGATCTTTGAGCTCCAATCTTGCAATTTCTTCCAATGTGCCCTGCAGAATTACAACGAAAACATACCTTTGTGCTTGACGATTCTGAAGAGGATGAAGTAGGTTTGTTGTCGTTAGTTGTCATGATTTCCGGTGTCGGAGGAGGAGATACCGACTGAGGCACAAAGACTGTCCCAACCGAACTAAAATTATCTTCAGTTCGATTGTATCCGAGGCCGAACTTGTTTGTTTGACCAAGACCAAGAAGTTTATCCAACTTACTCCTTCCTAAGGAAAATTGCTGTAAGTCATCCTTGAGTTGGCAAATGGTCTCTGTCATTTCCAATTTTTCCCGTCGGGCCTCGCCGTAGAGCTTCAAGAAGTAGTTCACTTTGTTCACCATATCTATATAGTTCTTCTCGAGTTGCTCATTGGACTCTTGAAGGGAAACATTTTCTTTTATCAGTTTATCCCTTTCCACTTCAAGATCGGTCGAGAGAGAAGTTACCCTTTTTACTTCTTCTTCGAGATCCTGCAATCTCCCTCTCAACCCCTTGTTTTGCTTAGCCGGTTTCTTTAAATCCCGTAAAGATCTGTGATAGGCTAGAGCAAATTCTTCACCTTCCGAATCATCCAATTCGTTGTCTGTTGCTTTCTTTTCAACAGTGGAGTTGGACAACGACTCAGATGTACTTGCCATAAAGCACATGAAGGGTGAAGATACGGACGCGTGGAAAGCAGTGGAGCTCTTTTCTTCATCACTCGAAGACGACTCATTTGACGTTGAGTTGTCATCCCAAGTGACGACTTGCATCTCCTTCTTCTTTGCCGGATACTTGTTAGGACATTCCGTTGCAATGTGGCCGTAGCCTCGACATTTGAAGCATTGCAGTTGTCCTTCTGAGCTTTTCTTATCCTTTGAGAGGTTCTCTTGCTTTCTTGACTTGTATCCTGAAGTACCCTTGCCTTTGTTCGACTTTCCGAAGGATGGAGATTTGCTTGAATTACCCCTTCGAAAGTTGCGGCGAAACTTCCTTGTCAAGAGAGCGAGCTGCTTCTCAAATTCCTCCATAGAAAGGTTCTCGTCATCGTCTGAGGAGGACGTATCCGCGTCTTCTTCCTTAGTTGTTTTCAACGCATAACCTGAAGACTTAGAAGTGGATGCCTTTCCAGAAGAATTGTTAGTAGTAAATGTCATTTCATAAGTTTGCAATGAACCAACTAATTCTTCTACACGTATTTCGTCCGGGTGTTTAATAGTTTCAATGGCAGTAACCTTTGGGCGAAAACGTTCAGGAAGAGTTCTTAAGATTTTTCTTACAATCTTAAATTCTGGAATCTTCTCTCCCAGATTAGCACATGAGTTTACGATGTCTTGCAATCGTGTATAGTAGTCCGTGAAAGATTCATTTTCTGCCATTAAGATAGAGCCAAACTTGCTCGTAAGCATTTGCAGTTTCTGAATCTTCACGAGGTTAGTTCCCTCATGTGTAACCTGAAGAACGTCCCAGATTTCTTTCGCAGTCTCACATGCCGAGACGCGAGAGAATTCAGTTTGAGATAAGGCATTAAAAATAGCATTAATTCCCTTGCCATTGTAAGAAGATGAATCTAACTCTTCCTTGGTCCATTTCGACCTAGGTTTTAAGGTGCGAACATCACCATTAAATTCAGTTGGATTAGACCATCCTAATTCAATCGATTGCCACACCCGTTCGTCGATGGAAATTAAAAAGGCTTTCATCCGTACTTTCCAGTACGCATAATTTGTTCTATCGAAGAACGGGGGTTGGTTGATGTTTCCACCTTCAACCATTGTTTACAACCCTATTCCCGCTCTGATACCACTTGTTGGGTTATATGTAATACGGATCTAAATAGGGGAAAAAACACCTAGAGGGGGGTGAATAGGTGTAAACGTATAAACACTCAAAAAATCGTTGCGATAAAACCCAATGCGGAAATAAAAATAATACGCAAGATTTTTACGTGGAAAACTCCATCACCGGAGTAAAAAACCACGGGACCGATAACACGGCAGAAATCCACTAGAATTAAAACACGTACAAGGTGATTTACCGTACACACTTACGACTCAACCTTTTCCATACGCTCCTAGAGGATCTTCTCCGCTCGCTCTGCGACGCTTCTCGAATCCACGATCTGCGCCCAACGCCGAATCCACGGCGTCCAACGTCGAATCCACGACGTCCGACCGAATCCACGGTCTTCACCCAATAGCACCCTTCGAATCCACGAACGTGCCTCGCTCCGAATCCACGAGAGCGGTTGAACCTTGAATCCACAAGGACACGCGAATCCACGCGCCGATTTTTGGGGTAAATCGTTGTTTTGGGTGGTGATGATCCGCCGAATACTTAGATCAAAGATAGATCGGAAATACCATCTAAGTATTCATTAGTTTGATTCAACTCAAGATGTGAGTATGAAAACCTAGAATCAAACTAATCAATATAGATGAAGAAACATAGAGTATTCTCTAATGATTTCCTTTCTTCTCTATATGTGGATCTATAGCCGTATAAAATGGTATATGAAAATGACGGCTAAAGACTATGTGGATTCACCCTAGAAAAAGAGTCATAGGGTGTATTTATAGGTTAGAAACCCTAGGAAGGAGATAAGAATCAAAAACCTAACATTTCTGGAAATTTTACGGACGGCGATCCGGATCGGACTAGCTAGGATCCGGATCGTCGTAACGAGTCAGCCAGTTCCAGAAAAACAAAGGTTCGGGATCCGGATCGAAGTGCATGATCCGGATCGTTCATACAGTTTACCAAACATCAACGTTCGGGATCCGGATTGCGAAGCATGATCCGGATCGTTCAAGGAAAATGGTAAACTCACTGTTCGGGATCCGGATCAAGAGACTACGATCCGGATTGAACTGGTGTATGAACGAACCACCTTCGGGATCCGGATCGAACAACCTGATCCGGATCCTGAACATGTCCCAAGTCCAGTTTTTGATTTTATGCAATGAAGGATTCTTCCAAGTGTTTCTACACTACAAGAAGTATTCGGATCACACAAAATCTTTAGTTAAACATACCTGATCCTTTTGAATTCTTCTTTCTTGAGATTGAGTTAAATGATCCAACTTTCTTCACCTTCAATCTTCAAGACTTGAGACTTTCACGAAACTACGCCAACTCAAATTCCGTAACAATCTCCCCCTTTGGCGGTTTCGTGACAAAACACAGATCCACTAAAGAAAATTCAAAAAGTTATTTTTGTTGCTATCACCATACAACAAAAATTTACAATGGAGATCCAAAAATTTAAAAACATGAGATAAACTCCTAAAACAGACTCTAGACTTAGACATCTGTACCCTCTGCACAAAGAAATCATTCTTGACAAAAAGAGATCGTTAGATACCTCAAGAATATTTAGCATATAAAACCTAGTACAGAGATAGAGTTTATCTAATCACCATGACATTTGAGAATTCAGATATGTAAGAGAATCATAGTCAAAAACCAACATATCTTCTATGCAACTAAAAACCAAATGTCACAAAATGTTAGTCCAACATCAACTTGTTAGTTATATTACATGCCCAAATAGTTAGTCGAATAGTTAGTCGAGACATGCAAACAATCACAAGATGAAAACCAAAAGTTGAAGTTGAGATCATACTTACCTTGATGTATACAAAATCTTCATCATCAAGATTTTCACAATCATTGTTCAAGTTCCCTTACCTTGATGTTCATTCACATCATCATTGTACCTTGATATTTCATGTTCATCATTCATTTTACCTTGATATTTCATGTTCAAGTTCATCATTCATTGTTCAAAGTTCTCTCTAACTCTCTCCCCCTTTTTGTCACAAAACAAAGCCAAAATGTAGTTAAGACTACGAAATGTTAGGAGAGTGAAAAGTTCCAATAAAACGTAAAACCTGAGAACTAAGCTAAAATCAGTATAAAACTAAATCCTAAAATCAAAATCCTGCACAAAAAGAAAAGAATAAAAAAAAATGAGTCAAAAGTAATCAGTTGTCAGAATCTGAGTCTTCAGAGCTTGTGCAACCCATCTTAGAAAGTATCTTTCGCATCCGCTTGTCCATTGAATTGATCTTCTTCGTTATTGTAATGTGAGCTGCCGTGGTAATCTCAAGCTCATTGGTAATTCTTTGTTGTTCCTTCAAAACTTGTTCTTGCTTGACAGATAGTCGCTGTTGTTCCTTGATAATCGATGTTATTGATGCTTCATCATCTGTGCCGGGTACTTGTCGAGATGGTGATGCGTTAGTGCTTGTACTGTGCTTCATTCCAGATGCAGGAACTGGAGTGACATGCGGCAACTTATGGAGGGATTTGACAATGGTAGACTCATCTATCATGCTCAGACATTGATGATAAGTTGTTGAAGTAATGTCAACCTGAAATTTCTTTAAAATCCTCATTATAATCAAGGGAAATGGAATTCTCTCAGTGGGATGAGGATGCTCAACATATCGCGCCATTCTATTCCAGATAATGTACGGAATGTTGATATTCAATGCCGTTGCCTCTGATGGATGTCCTATAAGATACAAAAACAACAACCGGTCCCATCTCACAACCTTTGTCTGCATATTTGGAAGTATATTGTAACATGTGATGAAGTTTAAGAAGCGATATTCAAGACGAAGTTCTTTAGACCGAACAGATTTTTCGGTTGATTGTGTTCCCTCGAGACAAATTCCCTCTATAACTTTTCGCCATAATGTGTTTGTCAAATTTACCCCCTTCAAGTAGTGAACTCCTTTCTTGCTGGCTTCCATTCCCAAAACCTCGCCAATCAATTCTGGAGTAATCTTAAACCTTGTGCCTTGGATATTCGTGTAGAACTCCATAGGACCGTTCTCAGACTCTCGAAGATGCCGTGCATTAGTATAGAAGGTCCTCACAAGATGCAAACAGTAGCCAAGAGTTTCTGGGAAACGACATACTTGAATAAGGTTGGCTTGTTCAATCAGAAGACCAAATCCAGGGGAGTGACCTTGCAGAGCCTCAATGTTAACATGCCTTTCACCAATGCATTCGCGATGTGCAAAGGCTCGAAGACGATCAGTGTTAACGAATACTTCTTCCAAGCGATGTGGGGAGTCAGGAGCTATCGGCGTGTCAACATTAATGTCCTGTCGTAGCCCACGGCGTTTAGTTATTCTCTTTCTTTTCATGGAGATGGTTGGTGCTGCCATTGATGCTTTTCCTGGTTCCTTAGTTGCCTTTTCTTTTGATTTAACAGACGCCTTTCTCCTTGAATCATCAGACGGTTCTTGTTCATACATTGAGTCATCATCATCCGTCAATGCCGCCCAGTCAATCTCATGACAATCTACCTCTGTGTCACTGACCTCGACAAATTCACCTTTTTGTTGGAGGTTCTTGGCTCTCTTCAGTTTATTTGTTGGGCGAGTGTGGACCATTGAGACCAGGAGAAGGATTAACCAAGAAAGTGCCATTGATCAAAGTGCTTGAGTTAAGAAGGTGTCCTGTGAAAACCAACTCAAGAACACAAAAATTCTTAGTTTTCAAAAATTGAAAAAATTGTATCCAAAGAATCATAATCACGTAGAGAGACTAAGAATCAAATTAGTTTTGCAAAAGGACTTTTAAAAATAGATCAATTGCATGATTTTCGAAAATCCTTATTATATGCCCTAAAACCGAAATTTTAGAAATCGAAGCCTAAAAATCCGTTAATCAGGAAAATACCTAGCACATAATCAAAACTAATCTACCCAGAGTTCTTATTTCAAAAGAAATTTGATCAAAAACCATCCACAAACAAAGTTGATCCAAGAAATTCATCACGTTTGAGGAGGAAAAGAGAAAAACGGTGAAAAACCGAGATTTTGATCAATAAAACTTACTTGGAGTTGAAGAACCTGAGTTTGAAAGCTTCCAGGAAGGATGAAATCTAGAGAGAGAGGCTGTAGAAACTTCGGAACAAAAGATTGGAGTAAAGAAATCAAAAACCCCTTTCGTTCCTTATAAAACTTAGCCGCGATCCGGATCAGTTCATAACTGCGATCCGGATCGGCTACCCGCAGTAAGAAACTGCGTTCGGGATCCGGATCGGCAGATACAATCCGGATCGTCAGCCCGCAGAAGAATTCCTGCGTTCGGGATCCGGATCATCTAGCCCGATACGGATCGACCCCAACTTTTTCTTTAGAAAATTTCAGAAAAATTCAAGAAAAACCAGAAAAAGATTGTAAGCACAAATGTGTATCAACTTTAAACAAAAATCATCGTTTCATACAACAAGAATTAGATTATGCCAAATCTATCAATAATATCCAAAAATGAAACGAAAATTTACAAAAATTAAATCCCTTAAAGTTGAACACCTTCAATCACATCTAACTTGATCTTATGAGTAATGCCTTTATCAAATCATCAATTCAGTAAAGAAAATGAAATACAAAGATCAATAGATGTTTGAAATCCCAAATATAGTAGATAATATATCTAGACAATCTGTTGAAGAGAGTGGCTCTTTGAGCATCTTTCATTAAAAACCCACCTTATACCAACCTTGAAATTTGACAGAGTCAAGTATTTCAACATGCATTTTACTTAATCAAAAATTTGAACAACCATGCTTGGTATACATGTGGTAGCTGCACACAATACTCGGACGACCGAGGTGGTAGCTCTTTCCTCCATGTGGTGGTAGTTTTCACACTCCTCATTGGGATGTAACTCTTTCCACATCTTTTGAGCATTTTACCTTTTCTAAGACTCCCCCTCAATTGGCTATCAATTATTTAAGATATAAAGTATTCAACCAAATATTGATCTCGATTTCATACTCGACTAAGCAGTCAAATAAGATAATGACTATACCAAGAGATCATAGAGAGAGAGAAATTGACTTTGATCACTTTAGAAGATGATTTAATTAACATAAATGATCATTGCAACAGTGAAATATTATGATGGCAAAAGCATAATAAATTTCTAAATGTGCGAAAAGATGCAATTAAAGTCAATTATGATCTATGCTCAATTAATGTCCTATGTACAAACATAGATAATGAACAAAACAAAAACAAATACAAAACCTATCCTAAGCAAAGATTTCAAAAAGAAGATTATTTCAAGGAAAGCATCCCAATTGCTTTTCGTAAATGAATAAAACGTTTTTGATCCAAAGGTTTTGTTAGAATGTCAGCTAATTGATCCTCAGTTGAAATATATGAGAGTTGAAGAGTATTTGATTCAACTAGCTCTCTAAGAAAATAATATCTAAGTTCAATATGTTTTGTTCTAGAGTGCAACACAGGGTTTTTAGAAATGTTAATAGCACTAGTGTTGTCACAAAGTATTGTTACCGAAGATGCTGAAATGCGGAAGTCGCTCAATACGCTTTTCATCCAAATGAGTTGAGTTGAGCAGCTTCCAGCTGAAATGTATTCCGCTTCGGCAGTCGAGAGTGCTATGCAGTTCTGCTTTTTACTATGCCATGCAACAAGGCAATGGCCAAGATAGAAGCATGCACCACTCGTGCTTTTCCGATCATCCACTGATCCTGCCCAATCGGCATCTGAGTATCCAACAATATCCAAACTTGTTCCCATAGGATACCAAATTCCGAAATTAATTGATCCTTTGATATACCGGATGATCCTTTTCACCGCTTTCAGGTGAACCTCCTTTGGTGCTGATTGATATCTCGCGCAAATCCCAACACCAAAAGATATATCCGGGCGACTAGCCGTGAGGTAAAGTAGACTTCCAATCATACTTCGATACAATTTCTCGTCTACATTCTCACTATGTGATTCACTTCCAAGTCCCTTGTGGCTAGTTCCCATTGGAGTCGGAAAATCTTTACAATTTTCTAGATCAAACTTTTTGACCAACTCCATTGCATACTTGGATTGACTCAAGTGAATACCTTCATCATTTTGTTTAATTTGCAATCCAAGGAAATAAGTCAATTCGCCCATCATGGACATCTCAAATTCGCTTTCCATGGTCTCCGCGAATTTAGAAGCATCGTTATCTCTTTTGCGCCAAATACTATGTCATCGACATATATTTGTGCTACAATGAAATTGTTTTGATAATGCTTCACAAAGAGAGTCCTATCAGCTCCCCCTCGAGTATAGCCCTTCTCCAAAAGGTGCTTTGTTAACCTTTCGTACCATACTCGCGGTGCTTGTTTCAGACCGTAAAGAGCCTTTTTCAAACGAAAAACATGGTTAGGTTGTTTATGATCTACAAAACCTTTCGGTTGAGCCACATAAACTTCCTCATTTAAAAACCCATTTAGAAATGCGCTCTTAACGTCCATTTGAAATAATTTGATTTTAAAATGACAAGCAATAGCAAACAGTATACGAATGGACTCGAGTCTAGCTACAGGGGCGAATGTTTCGTCAAAGTCTATACCTTCTACTTGAGAGTAGCCTTGAGCAACTAATCGTGCCTTGTTCCTGATGATAGTACCATCCTCATTTTTCTTGTTCTTGAAGATCCATTTGGTACCTATCACATTGTGTTGCTTTGGAGGCTTCGTTAATTCCCAGACTTTGTTTCGCTCAAATTGATGGAGCTCTTCCTGCATTGCTTTAATCCAGTAGTCATCCTGAAGAGCTTCATCTATGTTCTTTGGTTCGATTAAAGATACATAGCAAGCGAATCCACAAACCAACTGCCTTCGAGTTCTGACTCCTTCTTGTGGATCTCCAATAATATTCGATTCCGGATGATCCTTGGAGATTCGTAACGTTTGTTGAAGCGGAGTACTCGGAGATATATGAGATGATTCCTGCACATCAGATAAACTAGAAGAACCATTAGATGCATCATTAATATTGGAAGTATTATTATGAGAAGATGCACTAGCAGGAGAATCATCATCTAGAGAGATATCGAGGGTAGATTTTCCAGTTTCAAAGTGAAAAGCTTCATCTACTTTAACATTTATAGATTCTACGATCGTCTTAGATTCAATGTTAAATACTCGATATGCTCTGCTATTCGTAGAATAACCCAAAAAGATCCCTTCATCACTTCGAGAGTCGAACTTTCCAAGATTTTCACGGTCACGAAAAATGTAACATCGACTCCCGAAGACACGAAAATATTTGATATTGCGTTTTCTACTAAACCACAGCTCATATGGTGTATTTAAAGTTCCTGGGCGCAAGTAAACTCTATTAATGACATAGACAGCGGTGTTCACAGCTTCAGCCCAAAAGTGTAGCGGCAAATTCCGGCTATGAAGCATCACACGCGCCATCTCTTGAACAACCCTGTTCTTGCGCTCAACAACACCATTCTGCTGAGGTGTATAGGGTGCCGAGAATTCATGTTTGATTCCATTTGAAGTGCAAAAATCAATAAATTTTGAATTTATGAATTCTCCACCTCTATCACTTCTAACACGAATGATCTTTTCATTCTTTTCAATCATAATACGATGGCAAATCTCATGAAAAGAGTCAAACGTATCAGCTTTCTCTTTCAAAAATGCTACCCATGAAAACCGAGAGAAATCGTCAACCAATAAAAAGATGTACCATTTACCTCCCAAAGATGGTTGACGGGTCGGCCAAAAGAAAAAGAAGAAAAGAAAGTAGTATACATAAACTACACAAGATTTAATCGAAGAACGATTAAAGACAAGGAGGAGTTTCACCTTTGCATACCCAAACCTTTTGAGTTTTGGAGTATGTTGGCAATGGTTGAGAAGTTTTCCTTGATGAAGACGTCTTGTTTGAAGTACTACCAATGTCCTTTTCTTTAGGAAAATCCTTCTTTGAATTCCATGGAGTGAACTTATTGGTAGCAGTTGCAAGATGTGGTTGATTTGATCTTTGAGCTCCAATCTTGCAATTTCTTCCAATGTGCCCTGCAGAATTACAACGAAAACATACCTTTGTGCTTGACGATTCCGAAGAGGATGAAGTAGGTTTGTTGTCGTTAGTTGTCATGATTTCCGGTGTCGGAGGAGGAGATACCGACTGAGGCACAAAGACTGTCCCAATCGAACTAAAATTATCTTCAGTTCGATTGTATCCGAGGCCGAACTTGTTTGTTTGACCAAGACCAAGAAGTTTATCCAACTTACTCCTTCCTAAGGAAAATTGCTGTAAGTCATCCTTGAGTTGGCAAATGGTCTCTGTCATTTCCAATTTTTCCCGTCGGGCCTCGCCGTAGAGCTTCAAGAAGTAGTTCGCTTTGTTCACCATATCTATATAGTTCTTCTCGAGTTGCTCATTGGACTCTTGAAGGGAAACATTTTCTTTTATCAGTTTATCCCTTTCCACTTCAAGATCGGTCGAGAGAGAAGTTACCCTTTTTACTTCTTCTTCGAGATCCTGCAATCTCCCTCTCAACCCCTTGTTTTGCTTAGCCGGTTTCTTTAAATCCCGTAAAGATCTGTGATAGGCTAGAGCAAATTCTTCACCTTCCGAATCATCCAATTCGTTGTCCGTTGCTTTCTTTTCAACAGTGGAGTTGGACAACGAATCAGATGTACTTGCCATAAAGCACATGAAGGGTGAAGATACGGACGCGTGGAAAGCAGTGGAGCTCTTTTCTTCATCACTCGAAGACGACTCATTTGACGTTGAGTTGTCATCCCAAGTGACGACTTGCATCGCCTTCTTCTTTGCCGGATACTTGTTAGGACATTCCGTTGCAATGTGGCCGTAGCCTCGACATTTGAAGCATTGCAGTTGTCCTTCTGAGCTTTTCTTATCCTTTGAGAAGTTCTCTTGCTTTCTTGACTTGTATCCTGAAGTACCCTTGCCTTTGTTCGACTTTCCGAAGGATGGAGATTTGCTTGAATTACCCCTTCGAAAGTTGCGGCGAAACTTCCTTGTCAAGAGAGCGAGCTGCTTCTCAAATTCCTCCATAGAAAGGTTCTCGTCATCGTCTGAGGAGGACGTATCCGCGTCTTCTTCCTTAGTTGTTTTCAACGCATAACCTGAAGACTTAGAAGTGGATGCCTTTCCAGAAGAATTGTTAGTAGTAAATGTCATTTCATAAGTTTGCAATGAACCAACTAATTCTTCTACACGTATTTCGTCCGGGTGTTTAATAGTTTCAATGGCAGTAACCTTTGGGCGAAAACGTTCAGGAAGAGTTCTTAAGATTTTTCTTACAATCTTAAATTCTGGAATCTTCTCTCCCAGATTAGCACATGAGTTTACGATGTCTTGCAATCGTGTATAGTAGTCCGTGAAAGATTCATTTTCTGCCATTAAGATAGAGTCAAACTTGCTCGTAAGCATTTGCAGTTTCTGAATCTTCACGAGGTTAGTTCCCTCATGTGTAACCTGAAGAACATCCCAGATTTCTTTCGCAGTCTCACATGCCGAGACGCGAGAGAATTCAGTTTGAGATAAGGCATTAAAAATAGCATTAATTCCCTTGCCATTGTAAGAAGATGAATCTAACTCTTCCTTGGTCCATTTCGACCTAGGTTATAAGGTGCGAACATCACCATTAAATTCAGTTGGATAAGACCATCCTAATTCAATCGATTGCCACACCCGTTCGTCGATGGAAATTAAAAAGGCTTTCATCCGTACTTTCCAGTACGCATAATTTGTTCCATCGAAGAACGGGGGTCGGTTGATGTTTCCACCTTCAACCATTGTTTACAACCCTATTCCCGCTCTGATACCACTTGTTGGGTTATATGTAATACGGATCTAAATAGGGGAAAAAACACCTAGAGGGGGGTGAATAGGTGTAAACGTATAAACACTCAAAAAATCGTTGCGATAAAACCCAATGCGGAAATAAAAATAATACGCAAGATTTTTACGTGGAAAACTCCATCACCGGAGTAAAAAACCACGGGACCGATAACACGGCAGAAATCCACTAGAATTAAAACACGTACAAGGTGATTTACCGTACACACTTACGACTCAACCTTTTCCATACGCTCCTAGAGGATCTTCTCCGCTCGCTCCGCGACGCTTCTCGAATCCACGATCTGCGCCCAACGCCGAATCCACGGCGTCCAACGTCGAATCCACGACGTCCGACCGAATCCACGGTCTTCACCCAATAGCACCCTTCGAATCCACGAACGTGCCTCGCTCCGAATCCACGAGAGCGGTTGAACCTTGAATCCACAAGGACACGCGAATCCACGCGCCGATTTTTGGGGTAAATCGTTGTTTTGGGTGGTGATGATCCGCCGAATACTTAGATCAAAGATAGATCGGAAATACCATCTAAGTATTCATTAGTTTGATTCAACTCAAGATGTGAGTATGAAAACCTAGAATCAAACTAATCAATATAGATGAAGAAACATAGAGTATTCTCTAATGATTTCCTTTCTTCTCTATATGTGGATCTATAGCCGTATAAAATGGTATATGAAAATGACGGCTAAAGACTATGTGGATTCACCCTAGAAAAAGAGTCATAGGGTGTATTTATAGGTTAGAAACCCTAGGAAGGAGATAAGAATCAAAAACCTAACATTTCTGGAAATTTTACGGACGGCGATCCGGATCGGACTAGCTAGGATCCGGATCGTCGTAACGAGTCAGCCAGTTCCAGAAAAACAAAGGTTCGGGATCCGGATCGAAGTGCATGATCCGGATCGTTCATACAGTTTACCAAACATCAACGTTCGGGATCCGGATTGCGAAGCATGATCCGGATCGTTCAAGGAAAATGGTAAACTCACTGTTCGGGATCCGGATCAAGAGACTACGATCCGGATTGAACTGGTGTATGAACGAACCACCTTCGGGATCCGGATCGAACAACCTGATCCTGATCCTGAACATGTCCCAAGTCCAGTTTTTGATTTTTATGCAATGAAGGATTCTTCCAAGTGTTTCTACACTACAAGAAGTATTCGGATCACACAAAATCTTTAGTTAAACATACCTGATCCTTTTGAATTCTTCTTTCTTGAGATTGAGTTAAATGATCCAACTTTCTTCACCTTCAATCTTCAAGACTTGAGACTTTCACGAAACTACGCCAACTCAAATTCCGTAACAGTTTGGGTTAAAAACTGTTGGGTTATATGTAATAAGGATCTAAATAGGGGAAAAAACACCTAGAGGGGGGTGAATAGGTGTAAACGTATAAACACTCAAAAATCGTTGCGATAAAAACCCAATGCGGAAATAAAAAATAACTCGCAAGATTTTTACGTGGAAAACTCAATCACCGGAGTAAAAAACCACGGGACCGATAACACGGCAGAAATCCACTAGAATTAAAACACGTACAAGGTGATTTACCGTACACACTTACGACTCAACCTTTTCCATACGCTCCTAGAGGATCTTCTCCGCTCGCTCCGCGACGCTTCTCGAATCCACGATCTGCGCCCAACGCCGAATCCACGGCGTCCAACGTCGAATCCACGACGTCCGACCGAATCCACGGTCTTCACCCAATAGCACCCTTCGAATCCACGAACGTGCCTCGCTCCGAATCCACGAGAGCGGTTGAACCTTGAATCCACAAGGACACGCGAATCCACGCGCCGATTTTTGGGGTAAATCGTTGTTTTTGGTGGTGATGATCCGCCGAATACTTAGATCAAAGATAGATCGGAAATACCATGTAAGTATTCATTAGTTTGATTCAACTCAAGATGTGAGTATGAAAACCTAGAATCAAACTAATCAATATAGATGAAGAAACATAGAGTATTCTCTAATGATTTTCTTTCTTCTCTATAGGTGGATCTAGAGCCGTATAAGATGATATATGAAAATGACGGCTATTTTGATTCTTTTTGGATTCACCATAGAAAAAGAGTCATAGGGTCTATTTATAGGTTAGAAACCCTAGGAAGGAGATAAGAATCAAAAACCTAACATTTCTGGAAATTTGACGGACGGCGATCCGGATCGGATTTGGGCGATCCGGATTGCAGTAGCAATAAAGATGGTTTCCAGAAAATCACACGTTCGGGATCCGGATCGGATTGTCTGATCCGGATCGTTCATACAATTCGGAAAACTCAACGTTCGGGATCCGGATCGTGAGATGCTGCGATCCGGATTGAAGTATTGTATGAAACAACAACCTTCGGGATCCGGATCGCTAGCTCTGATCCGGATCCTGAACTTGTCCGAACACCAGTTTTTGATAATTAAGCAATTAAAAACTCTTCCAGGTGTTTCTACACTACAAGAAGTATTCGGATCACCAATAAAATCTTTAGTTAAACATACCTGATCCTTTTGAATTCTTCTTTCTTGAGATTGAGTTAAATGATCCAACTTCCTTCACCTTCAATCTTCAAGACTTGAGACTTTCACGAAACTACGCCAACTCAAACTCCGTAACAATCTCCCCCTTTGGCGGTTTCGTGACAAAACACAGATCCACTAAAGAAAATTCAAAAAGATATTTTTATTGCTATCACCATACAACAAAAATTTACAATGGAGATCCAAAAATTTAAAAACATGAGATAAAGTCGTAAAACAGACTCTAGACTTAGACATCTGTACTCTCTGCACAAGGAAATCATTCTTGACAAAAAGAGATCGTTAGATACCTCAAGAATATTTAGCATACAAAACCTAGTACAGAGATAGAGTTTATCTGATCATCATGACATTTGAGAATTCAGATATGTAAGAGAATCATAGTCAAAAGCCAACATATCTTCTATGCAATCAAAAACCAAATATCATAAAATGTTAGTCCAACATCAACTTGTTAGTCATATTACATGCCCAAATAGTTAGTCGAATAGTTAGTAGAGACATGCAAACAATCACAAGATAAAAACCAAAGTTGAAGTTGAAGTGATACTTACCTTGATGTATACAAAATTTTCACATCAGCATTGTTCATCATTGTACCTTGATGCAGTCATCATTGTTCATCATTGTACCTTGATGTATACAAGATCACAATTTTCACAATATCATTGTTCAAGTTCTCTAAACTCTCTCCCCCTTTTTGTCACAAACAAAGCCAAAATTACCAAAAATTGAAGGAGAGTTAAAAATTTCAAAGAAAATGTTCCGAAATTTAAGAACTAGAACTAAGATTAAGTCCTAAAAACTGAAAAACCTGCACAAGACAAGGTTAAAAATCTGCAAAAGAATAAAAAGAAGGGAATCAGTCATCAGATTCGGAGTCTTCAGAGCTCGTGCAGCCCATCTTAGAAAACATCTTTTTCACCAGCTTGTTCATTGAATTGACCTTCTTAGTTATGGTAATGTGAGCTGCCGTGATGAGCTCGAGCTCATTAGAGATTCTCGTCTGTGCCTTCGAAATCTGTTCCTGCTCAACAGATAATCGTTGTTGTTCTTTGTAGATGGATGAGACTGATGCTTCATCCGCTGGTGTGGGTGCTGGTTGTGATGGTGACGCGGAAGTGCCGCTACTAGGTTTCGTTCCGCACGGAGGGACTGGAGTGACATGGGGCAATTTGTGAAGTGACTTCACAACGGTGGACTCATCGATCATACCCAAACATTGATGATAAGTCGGTGAGTTAATGTCAACCTGAAATTTCTTCAAGATCCTCATTATAATCAGTGGAAATGGAATTCTTTCTGTGGGATGAGGGTGCTCAACATATCTTGTCATTCTATTCCAAATAATGTATGGAATGTTGATATTCAATCCCATTGCCTCAGACGGATGTCCTAAGAGATACAAAAATAGCATTCGATCCCATCTCAAGACTTTCGTCTGCATATTTGGAAGGATATTGTAACAAGTGATGAAGTTTAGAAATCGGTACTCAAGACGAAGTTCCTTGGATCTGATCGATTTCTCCGTTGATTGCGTTCCTTCCAAACAAATTCCCTTTATAACCATTTGCCACACAGTGTTCGTCAAAACCTTTCCCTTCAAGTAATTAACTCCTGTCTTGCTGGCAGGCATTCCCAAAACCTCGCCAATCAATTGTGGAGTAATTTTGAATCTTGTGCCTTGGATGTTCGTGTAAAATTCCATTGGACCGTTTTCAATTTCACGAAGGTGCCGTGCATTTGTATAGAAGGCCCTTACAAGATGCAGACAGTATCCAAACACTTCTGGAAATCGACAAACTTGAATAAGGTTTGCTTGTTCAATCAGAACGCCAAACTCAGGAGAGTGATCTCGTAGAGCCTCAATATTGACATGCCTCTCACCAATGCATTCACGATTCTCAAATGCCCTTAGGCGATCCGCATTAACGAACACTTGTTCCTCCCGAGGTGGAGAATCCGGAATAATCGGTTTGTTAGACATGAAACCTCGTGCTCGTCCAAACCGTCGAGCGAGTCGTTTCCTTTTCACCGAGATGGTTGGTGCAGTCATAGGTGCTTTACCTTTGTCCATGGGTGCTTTTCTTTCGATGCATCGGACGCTTTTCCTTTTGAACCATCAGACGCCTTTTTTTCAGGCAATGAGTCATCATCATCTGTCAATTCAGTCCAATCTACCTCGTGACAATCTACTTCTGTGTCGCTGATCACATGAAACTCACCCTTTTGTTGTGTTTTCTTAGCTCTTTTTAACTTGTTTGTGGCCCGAGTGTGCACCATAGTGACCAATAAAAGAATGATCCATGAGAATCCCATTGATCCAAGTGCTTTAAGAAGATTAAAATCCTGTGAGCAACAACTCAAGAACACATGAGAAAATTGTTAATTTTCAAAGATTTGAAAAATTGTACCCAAACAATCATAATCATGTAAAGAGACTAAGAATCAAATTAGTTTTGCAAAAAGGACTTTTAAAAATAGATCAATTGCATGATTTTCGAAAATCCTTATTATATGCCCTAAAACCGAAATTTTAGAAATCGAAGCCTAAAAATCCGTTAATCAGGAGAATACCTAGCATATAATCAAAACTAATCTACCCAGAGTTCTTTTTTCAAAAAAATTTGATCAAAAACCATCCACAAACAAAGTTAATCCAAGAAATTCATCACGTTTGAGGAGGAAAAGAGAAAAACGGTGAAAAACCGAGATTTTGATCAAAAAAACTTACTTGGAGTTGAAGAACTTGAGTTTGAAAGCTTCCAGGAAGGATGAAATCTAGAGAGAGAGGCTCTGGAAAACTTTGGAACAAAAAGATTGGAGTAAAAGAAATCAAAACCCTTTTGTTCTTTATAAAACCCTAGCCGCGATCCGGATCAGTTCATGATTGCGATCCGGATCGGCTGCCCGCAGTGAGAAACTGCGTTCGGGATCCGGATCGGCAGGTCCAATCCGGATTGTCAGCCCGCAGAAGAATACCTGCGTTTCGGGATCCGGATCATCTTGCCCGATCCGGATCGGCTCCAACTTTTTCTTTAGAAAATTTCAGAGAAATTCAAGAAAAACCAGAAAAAGATTGTAAGCACAAATGTGTATCAACCTTAAACAAAAATCATCGTTTCATACAACAAGAATTAGATTATGCCAAATCTATCAATAATATCCAAAAATGAAACGAGAATTTACAAGAATTAAATCCCTTAAAGTTGAACACCTTCAATTACATCTAACTTGATCTTATGAGTAATGCCTTTATCAAATCATCAATTCAGTAAAGAAAATGAAATACAAAGATCAATAGATGTTTGAAATCCCAAATATAGTAGATAATGTATCTAGACAATCTGTTGAAGAGAGTGGCTCTTTGAGCATCTTTCTTTAAAAACCCACCTTATACCAACCTTGAAATTTGACGAAGTCAAGTATTTCAACATGCATTTTACTTAATCAAATTTGAACAACCATGCTTGGTATACATGTGGTAGCTGCACACAATACTCGGACGACCGAGGTGGTAGCTCTTTCCTCCATGTGGTGGTAGTTTTCACACTCCTCATTGAGATGTAACTCTTTCCACATCTTTTGAGCATTTTAGTTTTTCTATGACTCCCCCTCAATTGGCTATCAATTATTTAAGATATAAAGTATTCAACCAAATATTGATCTCGATTCATACTCGACTAAGCAGTCAAATAAGATAATGACTATACCAAGAGATCATGAGAGAGAGAAATTGACTTTGATAACTTAGAAGATGATTTAATTAACATAAATGATCATTGCAACAGTGAAATATTATGATGGCAAAAGCATAATAATTTCTAAATGTGCGAAAAGATGCAATTAAAGTCAATTATGATCTATGCTCAATTAATGTCCTATGTACAAACATAGATAATGAACAAAACAAAAACAAATACAAAACCTATCCTAAGCAAAGGTTTCAAAAAGAAGTTTATTTCAAGGAAAGCATTCCAATTGCTTTTCGTAAATGAATAAAACGTTTTTGATCCAAAGGTTTTATTAAAAAGTCAGCCAATTGATCCTCAGTTGAAATATATGAAAGTTAAGAGTATTGGATTCAACTCAGCTCTCTAAGAAAATATCTAAGTTCAGATGTGGGTTCTACAGAGTGCAACACGGGTTTTTAGAAATGTTAATTGCCTTGGGTTGGTCACAAAGAATTGTTACCGAGATGCTGAATGCGTGAATCCCGCTCAATACCTTTTCATCCAAATGAGTGAGTTTGGCAACTTCCTCGCTGAACTGTATTCCTTCTTCGCAGTCGAGAGGTGCCGAATGCAATCTGCGTTTTCGTGCCATGCAACAAGGCAATGGCCAAGATAGAAGCAGTCCCACTCGTGCTTTTTCCGATCATCCACTGATCCTCCCATCGTCATCTGAGGATCAGACAATTCCATACTTGTTCCCATAGGCTACCAAATTCTGAAATTACTTGTCCTTTGATGTCCCGGATGATCCGTTCAATCACCGCTTTCAGTGAACCTCCATTTAGTGCTGATTGATATCTCGCGCAAATCCCAACACTAAAGGATATATCCGGGCGACTATGCCGTGAGGTAAAGTAGACTTCCAATCATACTTCTATACAGTTTCTCGTCTACATTCTCACTATTGATTCACTCCAAGGTCCCCTGGGGCTATTCCCATTGGAGTTGGAAAATCTTTACAATTTTCTAGATCAAATTTGTGACCACTCCATTGCATACTTGGATTGACTCCAAGTGAAGACCTTCCTCATTTTGCTTAATTGCAATATCCAAGACATTAAGTCATTCGCCCATCATGACATCTCAATTCGCTTTCCATGGTGCATCCGCGAATTTCAAGAGCATTATTATCTCTTGTTGCGCAAATACAATGTCATCGACATAGATTTTGTGCTACTACTGAATGGCTTTGATTAAGCTTTCACAACATAAGTCCTATCATCTCCCCCTCGAGTATACCCTCTCCAAAAGGTTCTTGTTACCTTCGGACCTCCGCGTTGCTTGTTTCAGACGTAAAGAGCCTTTTTCAAACGCAAAACATGGTTATTTGTTTAGTGCTACAAAACCTTTCGGTTGAGCTACAGAAACTTCCTCATTTAAAAAACCATTTAT
>CM055066.1:33957768-34024041 GCA_029204045.2 Tillandsia leiboldiana
TGGGTAGTCAAAAATAAGAGGTTCACACGATCACCAAATCGAGCGCTAAATCCAAGCTCAAACACACCCTTGTCCGAGAAGTACAATGCTGCCGCGATAACTGCAAAAACGCCCAAAACGGTCCCCGATTAAACACACAAATTAACACTTAACCGCTGTCCACAAAACCAGTCCAGAAAAAGCTCATTTTCACCTACGAGATGAACTCCGAAAAATTACAGAAAAATCACCGCTGCGATCGTCGCGACGAGTAGATAGAGATCGAGTACTTACACGTTCCGTTCCTGTAGTGGCCCTGGTTCCCATGCAACATTCTTCCGGTGAATCCACTTTAGAACACTAGTGTTGGTGTATCTGGCCCATGGTGCATCAAAGGGATGCCACAGATGGACCCTGTGTGGTATTTTTTAGCTGTTTGGCTTTCGGCTGCATTTGCCCAAATTTTAAAAGAATTAGGCCAAACAGAGGTTGGAAATGGATTCAGCACGGAAAAATGCTTGAAAACGGCTATTTGCTTGTTTGATTCTGAGTCTGGATGCCCAAACAGGGACTCCCGGAAGTTTTTATTGGCTTTTGGTGCATGGGAGGGGCCGTGGACCGCCGGCATGCCACGTGGCGGCCTGTCATTGGCCGGTTTTTAGCGCGCGGCCCACAAAGTAAGCGCGGCTGGGTGCACAGACCCGGCGCGGGACACGTGGCACCGTCTGATTGGCGGGCTCAAGGCGCGCGGTCCATCGGGTGAGCGCGGCGGTGCATGGACCAAGGGGGGGGACACGTGCAACCTCCGGTGGTGGGTGCACGCGGCGTGGTCCACGGAATTCCAAAGCGGGATACGTGGACCAGGTGTAGGGGGACATGTGTCACCCTTTGATTTGTGGGCACACCGGGCGCGGTGCACAGGGGCCATGGCCGGCGCCTCGGGGCGCGTGCGCACGAGGGGGCCACGCCGCGCGACCGGCGCGGGCGCCGACCGGGCTGGACACGTGGCGTCCGCTCATTGGCGGGCGCCAACCGCCTTTCTGTGCGGGGGGAGGCCACGTGGCAGCCTGCGAGTGGCCCGCACTGCTGTTTGCTGTTCGGCAGGCCACGTGGCATCACCGGGTGATTTCGGGCGTGAACAGTGTTGGGCGGGGCCCAACACTGTAGCAGCCCGAATGTACGGGGCGCCCGAAAGTTGGGCCAAAAGCCCACTGAGAGGATTTTGGCTTTTTCCCGGGTTGAGGCCTAAATAGGCCAATGGCACTTCATTTTCGGGCTTTTCCCGAGCTTGTGAGCCTGTGAGCCCTTCATCAAAGTTCTTCCTCATCTTCTTATGCATCTTTCGGTGGAAGCTCAGAATTTTTGGAGGCCGCGGCATCGACGATTTCGGCAGCGTAGCGCAGTACGACGAATTACTGTTGGAGGCCCATTTTCGTGCACTTCAGTCTGGGGGTCTACAGAGCTACCCCGACAGTATTTTTGGACGATTTTGGTGGCAGCGTTTTCACAAGAGGTATATATACAATTTTCGTGTTGACCACATTTTCCAGATTTGAGCTTTTATTGTGGTTTTGGGTACATTTTTAACCCCCTTTGCGGCTGGTGGACTTTTGGACAGCACCTTCTTGTGGGATTTTTATCTCTGCATCCGGACATCGGAATTCAACATTAAGGACTCTATCGACATCTACTCTTCACGACGATCGCCGGTCATATTTTTATTGGAATTTTGGAGTTTGTTTTATAGGTCAAAATTTCGTATTAAAAGGACTGTTCCCAGCAGAATTGTAAAATTTGGATTTTATGGAATTAAGTGTAACTTTGGATTGTATTTTTGTACCCAGGATGTGTTGATCTGTGTTCCTGTACTGCTGGTTTATTGGGTGAGTAGAGATAGCTGTTTCTGGGTATTCTCAGCTGTACGACTCCGGACAGTTAGCACCTCTAGGTGGGTGGCTTTGCTTTCAGGATCTATGGACTGGGTACTAATTCTATTTATGTAGAATCATGCATGATAGTGATTGGACTTGGTAGCATGTTAGAATTTGAATGATAACACTCTTGGTATCAGTTTGATGATCTTGTGATCTTATTGCTTCCTACAACTGTTAATTATTGAGATCTTGGAACTTGACCTAGCACCCCCGCCATATGCAGCATGTTCAGCCAGACTGTAGAAAACTTCAACTTGGGCTAGGTTTCTTTTATTGCTCTAGACTTTCCCACATCACTATTATATACTTGTCATTCTGGACTTAGCTTTTCTCGCCGGGTTGTAGGCTGGGAGGTCGGGTGGTTGTAGGATGCATTTACACTCGTGTCTGGGGACCGAGTGGAGTTGATAGCAGTCTGTAGATCAGGTTTCTTTGGGAGGGTGACAGTGAGTCTCGGCTGTGCAGATTCTAGCCTGTGAGTGAGACAGTGTTTTGTTGGTTTTAGCCGATCTGTTGATCGAGGATTTGGATCATAGCCTGCATGAGCCACATTTGAGCTCGACAGAGATGCGCGGATACTTTACTCGGTGGGGTCGCGCCCCTCGAGTGCCACTCCAGAGTTGGGCCTCATACTTCTATCGCGACTTGTCGACGCATTGTCCCTCTGGATGGGCCAGTTTTGGCAGTCACGGACACCGTCCCTCTGGCTGGGCCAGGTTTTGGCAGTCACGGATGCCCTACGTAAGTCCGGTCCTCCGGGATGTAACGGCAGTAGGTAGGCGCAGGTTTGACTGGACCCGATGTGGCAGTCAGTTTAGATTGGGTGATCTGAGTTGAGGGTTAGTTGTGGCATCATGTTCTTCCTGTTCCACTCTTTGAGCATCTAGATAGAGGCATAGTAGCTGTAGACTTTACTTTTCCAGTTTTTCCTTACAGCACTGCATATGTTACTTTATGCCTCTAGTAGACTTAGTGGGCAGACCGTCGGGCTTGTTGGCGGCACCCCACTGAGAACTACTGTGGGAAGTAGTTCTCACACCCGTCGTGGTGTCTTTTCCCAGGGACTTCTGCTCCGGTTCCTGCTGCTCCAGTTGCTGATCCTGCGCCTTCAGACCGAGGTAAGGGAGTCGCGAGATAGATCCCTTCCTGTCATCCTCGGAGAGAGAGTAGATGTACCCCCTTACTACATTTTGAGTGTGTTATGTTGAGTGACTCTTGTAGTGAGGTATTGAGTTGTACCTTTCTTTTACTGCTGTTGAGAGAGACTTTTGTTTTTGGTGAGGTTGGTTTGTATATTTTGGAGCTGTAGGTTGTATTTTATATCTTTTATTTCAGCTTTACATTTTCAGCTCTGTTATCTGTTAGTGTAGATGATTCTTTGCAGGTTGGTCGCTACGTCTATGCGGGGCTTCCCGTATGGGCGGCGGATCTGTTGACGAGCCCGGGTCGTAGTTTCGACCCCGGGGTGTGACAGTTCCGACCCTGTAGGCCGAGTTACAAAATAAACCACGCGGTAAGCACGAAATTCCCAAGAACAAATCCTGTCCAAAAATCCGCTCAGAAAAAGTAGGATTTTTACCTTCGAAAAATCTAAAAATAATCTAAAAAAATGACGATGATGATCCCTGCGATGTGTAGATGCGAAACGAGTACTTGCATGCCTCAATCCGACGCTCGAGCGTGAAGAAATTGCAGAAAAACCTCGGTGCTGTCCAAAACTCTACCGCAGAAAAAAGGGGGCCACAAGATGGCCAAAAACACCCAGAAAAAACTCAAAACATGGGGGAGCTGAAAATATAAAAGTCGTAGCCCTACCTTGTCGGTTATATGTAATACGGATCTAAATAGGGGAAAAAACACCTAGAGGGGGGTGAATAGGTGTAAACGCATAAACACTCAAAAAAATCATTGCGATAAAAAACCCAATGCGGAAATAAAAATAATACGCAAGATTTTTACGTGGAAAACTCCATCACCGGAGTAAAAAACCACGGGACCGATAACACGGCAGAAATCCACTAGAATTAAAACACGTACAAGGTGATTTACCGTACACACTTACGACTCAACCTTTTCCATACGCTCCTAGAGGATCTTCTCCGCTCGCTCCGCGACGCTTCTCGAATCCACGATCTGCGCCCAACGCCGAATCCACGGCGTCCAACGTCGAATCCACGACGTCCGACCGAATCCACGGTCTTCACCCAATAGCACCCTTCGAATCCACGAACGTGCCTCGCTCCGAATCCACGAGAGCGGTTGAACCTTGAATCCACAAGGACACGCGAATCCACGCGCCGATTTTTGGGGTAAATCGTTGTTTTGGGTGGTGATGATCCGCCGAATACTTAGATCAAAGATATATCGGAAATACCATCTAAGTATTCATTAGTTTGATTCAACTCAAGATGTGAGTATGAAAACCTAGAATCAAACTAATCAATATAGATGAAGAAACATAGAGTATTCTCTAATGATTTCCTTTCTTCTCTATATGTGGATCTATAGCCGTATAAATGATATATGAAAATGACGGCTATGTGGATTAACCCTAGAAAAAGAATCATAGGGTCTATTTATAGGTTAGAAACCCTAGGAAGGAGATAAGAATCAAAAACCTAACATTTTTGGAAATTTTACGGACGGCGATCCGGATCGGACTAGCTGTGATCCGGATCGTCGTAACGAGTCAGCCAGTTCCAGAAAAAACGAAGGTTCGGGATCCGGATCGAAGTGCTTGATCCGGATCGTTCATACAGTTCACCAAACATCAACGTTCGGGATCCGGATTGCGAAGCCTGATCCGGATCGTTCAAGGAAGATGGTAAACTAAGTGTTCGGGATCCGGATCAAGAGGCTACGATCCGATTGAACTGGTGTATGAACGAACCACCTTCGGGATCCGGATCGAACAACCTGATCCGGATCCTGAACATGTCCCAAGTCCAGTTTTTGATTTTTATGCAATGAAAGATTCTTCCAAGTGTTTTCTACACTACAAGAAGTATTCGGATCACACAAAATCTTTAGTTAAACATACCTGATCCTTTTGAATCTTCTTTCTTGAGATTGAGTTAAATGATCCAACTTTCTTCACCTTCAATCTTCAAGACTTGAGACTTTCACGAAACTACGCCAACTCAAATTCCGTAACAATCTCCCCCTTTGGCGGTTTCGTGACAAAACACAGATCCACTAAAGAAAATTCAAAAAGATATTTTTGTTGCTATCACCATACAACAAAAATTTACAATGGAGATCCAAAAATTTAAAAACATGAGATAAACTCCTAAAACAGACTCTAGACTTAGACATCTGTACTCTCTGCACAAAGAAATCATTCTTGACAAAAAGAGATCGTTAGATACCTCAAGAATATTTAGCATACAAAACCTAGTACAGAGATAGAGTTTATCTAATCATCATGACATTTGAGAATTCAGATATGTAAGAGAATCATAGTCAAAAACCAACATATCTTCTATGCAACTAAAAACCAAATGTCACAAAATGTTAGTCCAACATCAACTTGTTAGTTATATTACATGCCCAAATAGTTAGTCGAATAGTTAGTCGAGACATGCAACAGTAGGGACATGCAACAAATCACAAGATAAGAACCAAAAGTTGAAGTTGAGATCATACTTACCTTGATATTTCATCATTCATTGTAGAGATCATACTTACCTTGATATTTCATCATTCATACCATCATTCATTTTTCAAAGTTCTCTCTAACTCTCTCCCCCTTTTTGTCACAAAACAAAGCCAAAATGTAGTTAAGACTACGAAATGTTAGGAGAGTGAAAAGTTCCAATAAAACGTAAAACCTGAGAACTAAGCTAAAGTAAGTATAAAACTAAATCCTAAAATCAAAATCCTGCACAAAAAGAAAAAGGAAGGTGCAGTTCAGTCGGAGGAGTCAGAGCTGGTACAACTCAGCTTGCTCAAAATCCCTTTAAGCATTGTCGAAATAGTTGAACACTTCTTCTTGATCTTCTTGTGTTCAGAGGAAATTTGCTGAAGTTCTTTCGATATCCTCTCTTGTGCAGCAGAGAGTCTTTGTTGTTCCTGGCGAAGCGACTCCAATACAGCAGCGTCTGTACCCTGTCTTTTCGAGTGTGATGGGTGCTGTCTAGAAGCAGATGGTGCATCCAATCCCTTAACCCATGGAGATTCAGTTTGTAGAACCCCAGAGAGTGAGCGAGCTCTAGTAAGAAACCCACTATGATAACTTTCACTTCTTAGGACATTCTTTCGTCTTGTATATTGCTTAGTTGTTGATGCAGATTTCATAAGCCTTTTGCCTTTGACAGATGTCCTGTTTTCCTCATCAATCTTCTGTTGAACATCTTTGAAGAATTCATCCCATTCTTCCGTATCGTACTCTGAGCTGTCCTCCCTGCCTTCGGTTGTCTTATCTCCTGTTGAAAAATCCGGTTTCTCTTTTACAGATGTACTCTTGTGCACCATTGTGACCAGTAACAGGATTAACCAAGAGAGTTATCTCCTGTTGATTCTAGTGCTTTAAGTTTAGAGAAATTGTCCTGTGAAAAACCAACTCAAGAACACATGAAAAATTGTTAATTTTCAAAAATTTGAAAATTGTACCCAAACAATCATAATCATGTAGAGAGACTAAGAATCAAATTAGTCTTGCAAAAGGACTTTTAAAAATAGATCAATTGCATGATTTTCGAAAATCCTTATTATATGCCCTAAACCGAAATTTTAGAAATCGAAGCCTAAAAATCCGTTAGTCAGGAGAGTACCTAGCATATAATCAAAACTAATCTACCCAGAGTTCTTATTTCAAAAGAAATTTGATCAAAAACCATCCACAAACAAAGTTGATCCAAGAAATTCATCACGTTTGAGGAGGAAAAGAGAAAAACGGTGAAAAACTGAGATTTTGATCAATAAAACTTACTTGGAACTGAAGAACTTGAGTTTGAAAGCTTCCAAGAAGGATGAAATCTAGAGAGAGAGGCTCTGGAAACTTTGGAACAAAAGATTGGAGTAAAGAAATCAAAAACCCCTTTCGTTCTTTATAAAACCTAGCCGCGATCCGGATCAGTTCATAACTGTGATCCGGATCGGCTACCCGCAGTGAGAAACTGCGTTCGGGATCCGGATCGGCAGACACAATCCGGATCGTCAGCCCGCAGAAGAATTCCTGCGTTCGGGATCCGGATCATCTAGCCCGATCCGGATCGGCCCCAACTTTTTCTTTAGAAAATTTCAGAGAAATTCAAGAAAACCAGAAAAAGATTGTAAGCGCAAATGTGTATCAACTTTAAACAAAAATCATCGTTTCATACAACAAGAATTAGATTATGCCAAATCTATCAATAATATCCAAAAATGAAACGAAAATTTACAAAAATTAAATCCCTTAAAGTTGAACACCTTCAATTACATCTAACTTGATCTTATGAGTAATGCCTTTATCAAATCATCAATTCAGTAAAGAAAATGAAATACAAAGATCAATAGATGTTTGAAATCCCAAATATAGTAGATAATGTATCTAGACAATCTGTTGAAGAGAGTGGCTCTTTGAGCATCTTTCATTAAAGACCCACCTTATACCAACCTTGAAATTTGACAGAGTCAAGTATTTCAACATGCATTTTACTTAATCAAAAATTTGAACAACCATGCTTGGTATACATGTGGTAGCTGCACACAATACTCGGACGACCGAGGTGGTAGCTCTTTCCTCCATGTAGAGAGAGAGAAATTGACTTTGATCACTTTAGAAGATGATTTAATTAACATAAATGATCATTGCAACAGTGAAATATTATGATGGCAAAAGCATAATAAATTTCTAAATGTGCGAAAAGATGCAATTAAAGTCAATTATGATCTATGCTCAATTAATGTCCTATGTACAAACATAGATGATGAACAAAACAAAAACAAATACAAAACCTATCCTAAGCAAAGATTTCAAAAAGAAGATTATTTCAAGGAAAGCATCCTAATTGCTTTCGTAAATGAATAAAACGTTTTTGATCCAAAGGTTTTGTTAGAATGTCAGCTAATTGATCCTCAGTTGAAATATATGAAAGTTGAAGAGTATTTGATTCAACTAGCTCTCTAAGAAAATGATATCTAAGTTCAATATGTTTTGTTCGAGAGTGCAACACAGGGTTTTTAGAAATGTTAATAGCACTAGTGTTGTCACAAAGTATTGTTACCGAAGATGCTGAAATGCGGAAGTCGCTCAATACGCTTTTCATCCAAATGAGTTGAGTTGAGCAACTTCCAGCTGAAATGTATTCCGCTTCGGCAGTCGAGAGTGCTATGCAGTTCTGCTTTTCACTGTGCCATGCAACAAGACAATGGCCAAGATAGAAGCATGCACCACTCGTGCTTTTCCAATCATCCACTGATCCTGCCCAATCGGCATCTGAGTATCCAACAATATCCAAACTTGTTCCCATAGGATACCAAATTCCGAAATTAATTGATCCTTTGATATACCGGATGATCCTTTTCACCGCTTTCAGGTGAACCTCCTTTGGTGCTGATTGATATCTCGCGCAAATCCCAACACCAAAAGATATATCCGGGCGACTAGCCGTGAGGTAAAGTAGACTTCCAATCATACTTCGATACAGTTTCTCGTCTACATTCTCACTATGTGATTCACTTCCAAGTCCCTTGTGGCTAGTTCCCATTGGAGTCGGAAAATCTTTACAATTTTCTAGATCAACTTTTTGACCAACTCCATTGCATACTTGGATTGACTCAAGTGAATACCTTCATCATTTTGTTTAATTTGCAATCCAAGGAAATAAGTCAATTCGCCCATCATGGACATCTCAAATTCGCTTTCCATGGTCTCCGCGAATTTAGAAGCATCGTTATCTCTTGTTGCGCCAAATACAATGTCATCGACATAGATTTGTGCTACAATGAAATTGCTTTGATAATGCTTCACAAAGAGAGTCCTATCAGCTCCCCCTCGAGTATAGCCCTTCTCCAAAAGGTGCTTTGTTAACCTTTCGTACCATGCTTGCGGTGCTTGTTTCAGACCGTAAAGAGCCTTTTTCAAACGAAAAACATGGTCAGGTTGTTTATGATCTACAAAACCTTTCGGTTGAGCCACATAAACTTCCTCATTTAAAAACCCATTTAGAAATGCGCTCTTAACGTCCATTTGAAATAATTTGATTTTAAAATGACAAGCAATAGCAAATAGTATACGAATGGACTCGAGTCTAGCTACAGGGGCGAAGGTTTCATCAAAGTCTATACCTTCTACTTGAGAGTAGCCTTGAGCAACTAATCGTGCCTTGTTCCTGATGATAGTACCATCCTCATTTTTCTTGTTCTTGAAGATCCATTTGGTACCTATCACATTGTATTGCTTTGGAGGCTTCGTTAATTCCCAGACTTTGTTTCGCTCAAATTGATGGAGCTCTTCCTGCATTGCTTTAATCCAGTAGTCATCCTGAAGAGCTTCATCTATGTTCTTTGGTTCGATTAAAGATACGTAGCAAGCGAATCCACAAACCAACTGCCTCCGAGTTCTGACTCCTTCTTGTGGATCTCCAATAATATTTGATTCCGGATGATCCTTGGAGATTCGTAACGTTTGTTGAAACGGAGTACTCGGAGATATATGAGATGATTCCTGCACATCAGATAAACTAGAAGAACCATTAGATGCATCATTAATATTGGAAGTATTATTATGAGAAGATGCACTAGCAGGAGAATCATCATCTAGAGAGATATCGAGGGTAGATTTTTCAGTTTCAAAGTGAAAAGCTTCATCTACTTTAACATTTATAGATTCTACGATCGTCTTAGATTCAATGTTAAATACTCGATATGCTCTGCTATTCGTAGAATAACCCAGAAAGATCCCTTCATCACTTCGAGAGTCGAACTTTCCAAGATTTTCACGGTCACGTAAAATGTAACATCGACTCCCGAAGACACGAAAATATTTGATATTGGGTTTTCTACTAAACCACAGCTCATATGGTGTATTTAAAGTTCCTGGGCGCAAGTAAACTCTATTAATGACATAGACAGCGGTGTTCACAGCTTCAGCCCAAAATGTAGCGGTAAATTCCGGCTATGAAGCATCACACGCGCCATCTCTTGAACAACCCTGTTCTTGCGCTCAACAACACCATTCTGCTGAGGTGTATAGGGTGCCGAGAATTCATGTTTGATTCCATTTGAAGTGCAAAATTCAATGAATTTTGAATTTATGAATTCTCCACCTCTATCACTTCTAACACGAATGATCTTTTCATTCTTTTCAATCATAATACGATGGCAAATCTCATGAAAAGAGTCAAACGTATCGGCTTTCTCTTTTAAAAATGCTACCCATGAAAACCGAGAGAAATCATCAACCAATAAAAAAATGTACCATTTACCTCCCAAAGATGGTTGACGGGTCGGCCCCATTAAGTCCATGTGCAAAAGTTCCAAGGGCCGTTTTGTACCAACGTGGTTCAAGTTCTTGTGTGCAGTCCTAGACTGTTTTCCCTTTTGGCAACCACCACACACACGTTTTGTTTAAATAAAAGCTTTGGAACCCCCTTGACCACGTCCTTGCTTGAAATTCTAGTAAGTTCCTTAAAATTTAAGTGACCTAGCCTTTCATGCCAAAGAGTTTCATTATTCAAAACGGCTAAGTTACAATTTTCAGAAAATTTATTAGGAACAACATAACAATTGTTTTCAGATCTAACCCCTTTTAAAAAGAAGACATGGTCCTTATCAGTTACAACGCATTCAACAGATGAAAAGTTAACTGAAAAACCATTGTCGCAAAGTTGACTTATGCTTATGAGGTTAGTTTTAAGGCCATCAACAAATAAGACGTTTTTCAAAATCGGGCCATTTGGAATAGCTACCGTCCCTTTTCCAACAATTTTGGAAGATCGACCGTCTCCGAAAACAACGTGTCCTCCGGAGATTTTCTCAAGATTTTGAAAACTATTTTTGTCACCGGTCATGTGACGGGAACATCCGCTATCCAGATACCAAGACGAACTATCATATGCATGCAAGGAAACATTGGAAACAAGACAAGGAAAAATTTCACCTTTGCGCACCCAAACCCTTTTGGAGTGCGTCGGTAATGGTCGAGAAGTTATATGCCTAGGTGAAGGCGTCTTGTTATAGCGATTGTTGTTCCTTGATGAGATCGTCTTGCGCGATGAACTACCAAGTCTCTTTTCATTTGAAAAGTTTTGCTTTGATTTTCGGGGAGGAGCCTTTTTGGTAGTTGTTGCAAGAGGTCCTTAAGATGAGCGTTCGACTCCCGTCTTGCAATATCTTCTTATGTGCCCTGAAACACCACAACGAAAACATACCTTAGATCTTGACGATCCCAAAGAGGATGAAGTAGGTTTGTTGTCGTTGTTTGTCTTGAATTCTGGTGTCGGAGGAGGAGATACCGACTGAGGCACAAAAACTGTCTCACTCGAACTTGGACTGTTTCCAGTTTGAGTGTATCCGAGGCCGAACCTATTTGATTGACCAAGACCAAGAAGTCTATCCAACTTACTCCTTCCTGAAGAGAATTGCTGTAAGTCATTCTTGAGTTCGAAAATGGTCTTTGTCATTTCCAGGTTATCCTGTCGAGCCTCGTTGTAGAGCTTTGAGAAGTGATTCGCGTTATCCACCAGATTTGTATGTTCCTTCTCAAGTTGCTCATTGGACTCTTGAAGGGAAGCATTTGCCTTTATCAGGTTTTCCCTTTCCACTTCAAGAGCGTTTGAGAGAGAAGTCGCTCTTTTTGCTTCTTCTTCGAGATCATGCACTCTCCCTCTCAAACTCTTGTTTTGCTTAGCCACTTTCTTTGAGTCCCTCAAAAGTCTGTGGTAGGCTAGAGCAAAATCTTCACCTTCCGAATCATCCGATTCGTTGTCCGTTGCGTTCTTTTCAACAGTGGAGTTGGACAACGACTCAGATGTACTTGCCATAAAGCACATGAAGGGTGAAGATACGGACGCGTGGAAAGCGGTGGAGCTCTTTTCTTCATCACTCGAAGATGACTCATTTGACGTTGAGTTGTCATCCCAAGTGACGACTTGCATCGCCTTCTTCTTTGCCGGATACTTGTTAGGACATTCCGTTGCAATGTGGCCGTAGCCTCGACATTTGAAGCATTGTAGTTGTCCTTCTGAACTTTTCTTATCCTTTGAGAAGTTCTCTTGCTTTCTTGACTTGTGACTTGAAGTACCCTTGCCTTTGTTCGACTTTCCGAAGGATGGAGATTTGCTTGAATTACCCCTTCGAAAGTTGCGGCGAAACTTCCTTGTCAAGAGAGCGAGCTGCTTCTCAAATTCCTCCATAGAAAGGTTCTCGTTGTCACGCCCCGGGGTCGAAACTGCGACCCGGGCCCGCCAAACAGATCCGCCACCTATGCCAACCTGCATAGGCGAAGCGTCCTACCTGCAAGAAAAGTACTATAACTAAACAGATATCAGAGCTATTAATGAAAATTTGCTGTAACTAAAATCAATCACTGTACAACTGGAAATAAACAACACTGTCTGCCTCCCCAAAATAATAATAATACAATATCCTCGAGTACAAGCTCTAAACCCAACCGGGAGGTAACTCCAATATATATACAACAGTGTACAGTCTCTCAATACAAAATATCCTCACTACAATAGTCTCTCAAAAGAGGAAAAAGAAACAGCTAATCTACTGATGATCTCCTCTGAAGGGTACCGCTACTCTCCAACGCCGGGTAGGGATCTAGCTCGCGACTCCCTCGCCACGATCAACAACCACAGAGTCGGCAACACCCGCTAAGACTCTGCAAAACAAAGGAGAGGAGAGAAAAAGAGGGGGGAAACCCCCAAAGGGTGTGAGAACTACACCAAAAAGGGAGTTCTCAGTGGGTACCACCGCCAGACCCGACGGTCTGCCCACCAAGTCCTCAAGAGACAAAAACTGACCCAAGTCATGAGCCTGAAATGAGTAAGCTGAAGACTCTCACAGCTACCCTGCCCCTAACTAAAGGCTAAAAGGGGAGAACCAAACAGTGGTATGCAACCACTAGCACATGAAGTGCACCATCGACCCAATCGAGCTGACTGCCACATCTGGTCCAGTCAAACCTGCATCCACCTACAACCACCTCCCGATGACGGGCAGGAATTACGTAGGGCGTCCAAACGGACTAGCTCGCTATCGAGTAGAGGATCATGCAGGCTATGGTCAAAATCCACGCTCTCTCTCAGAACGGATAGAATCATGATGCTCAACCTCTCACACAGCGGTCAAAGTACTCGCAACAACACAGGACCACCGTCAACCAGACGGCTCTCAACAATACTAACACTGATCTAAACTCAACTACCAGTCTACACTCGGCCCCCAGGCACGAGTGTAACAATAAAAGTATTTGACCGAAATAAACTCAATCGAATGAACCGGTATAAAACCCGGTGCTGCCTGCTCTATCAATCTCTCGAACTCAGTATCTCCACTGTCCAAATGACCGGAACCCAACACGGTCTGACCGGCACCCGACACGGTCTGACCGGAACCCAACACGGTCTGACCGGAACCCAACACGGTCTGAAGCCTACTCCGGAGCGGCACTCGAGGGGAGCTACCCACACGAGTAAAGCATCTCTGTCATCAACATCAACAGTATCTCGAAACAGCAGGACTTGATCATCAATCAGATCAAAGTGGGAAAACTCAACCACCAAGGAAAGACACGACCTCAATCGGATGCAACTGAACGATAAGTGGGAAACTCCATCCACTAAGTAAAACTGGTACCCAATCAGGTGCATAGAGAAACATCCGGTCAACCGCCCAATATCCGCGGTTGCCGCAAAGCCCCATAACTAAACCAACCTGTCCCAGACACGAAGTCCTGACTACCCTATCCAGACCCCCTGCTCGAACCCGAGCAACACTGACCACCTGACTAACAAGAAGGAGAAAGGAAAAGCATGGTTTCTCCTAAGTCAAGTTCCAATAAGTAGTGCAGCAGTAAAAGATGGCCTAACTACATGACCATACAAGCATGCAATTGTCCTCAAGGAAATAAAAGGGGGTAAAGCATAATAATAGTTCCTTTAGGAATAAACAACATGCCGGAATCCCAAAACTAGACCTGTCCACAATTCAGGGTTCATCAATAGAATGATCATAATAACTCCTCAGAGTACAAATCCGCACATAGCTACGAAATCCTGTCCCAAAGCATAATCCAACCACAAGAAAGGCTATGTGCTAACATGGCATGTTACATAATCTCATAGGGTAACATTATCCTAGGTAAGCATACACTAGTCATCACATAGATGTCCAAGTCATGCAGGTCCTCAGTAAATCTCATAAATACTATTCTTGCAATCATTTATACCAATATCATTAACCAGCTTACCTACATAACCCATGTACCCTACACATGCATGCATCAGTCATAGAGGGGTGACATCCCCACAAGTGGACTTATATTTGCCACAGCATAATCATTGCCTTAAACAATTACTGATAATAAGCTTACCCACCTGAAGCGCTTAAACCAAGGCAAACCTGAAGTCGGTGAAGGGGGTAGACGCCCACGGTCCAAAATCTGCCAACATAACACCCTCGGTACAAGTCGCGCACGCCTTGGCTCCAAACAACTGAAAGCACCCCTGGGCACAACAATAAGGCTCAACATTACACTTTTTTTCCAAAATTAACCAAGTATACATAATCTGAAAATCAGTCCCAAAGCCGTGCTTATTTCACCTGCTGCAAATGCCCAGAAAAATCCAATAAAAATACCACGGTAATCCTCGCGTCGATACCTTCGAAACGAGTACCTGCACGTCCAATTCCGAGCTTCCTACACTGAGAAACAATTCCGACAAGGGAACCACCCCGAATTAAACTACTCTCAAAAACTGTAGCAATAACTACTGTTCACAGATATTCTTCACCTTCGAGAAATATTCAGAAAATTCCAAGAAAATTTGGGCATATTCCTCGTGATGTGTAGATGCAAATCGCCTCTTGAATCGCCCCAATCCGATGCCTGTGCGCGAAGATATCACCAAAACACCGCTCCGCTGTCCCAGAACTCCGCCCCAGAAAAGAGGTTACAAGATGATCCGAAAAACCCATGAAAAGCTCGGAATGGGAAAAACCAGGAAACATGGGAAACATAGCCCTACCTGTCGTGAAGCCAACGGCGCAAGAATCACTGAAAAAGGTGCTCGGGGTAAGCCGGGGGAGTCCTCGCACCAAAACGCGACGAAGAAGACCACAAACGAACGAGCGTCGCGCCGCGCCGTAAAAATGGTAACCTCGGGATGCGTGCTGCTAAAAAATCTGGAACTCTGCAGATGGATCCGTCCCAGGGAGATGAAGAAAACTCGTGAAGGTGGCACTGTGAAAGGAGGGACAGGGCGAAAGTTCTCTTCAGTTGAACTCGGCCCTTTTATACATTGCAGGAAACAAATCACTTAATACCCATTTAGTCCCAATTTCCGGGCGCTCCAGAATTCGGGCGGCTACAGTGTTGGGCCCGGCCCAACACTGTGCGCGCCCGAAAACGCCACAGGCCTCCACGTCGCCCCCCGCACAGGCAACAGCCGAAACCCCCGCACACGCCCCGCCGCGTGGCCCACGCGGAGCTCGACACGTGGCGGCCCACGCGCGGGAACCCCGCGTCAACGCGCCCACGTGCGCCTGCGCCCGCCGCCTGCGCCCGCCTGCCGCGCACAGTTGACCAACCAATAGGTGAATGCCACGTGTCATGCCTCTGCCTAGCGAACCCGGTGCACGAAATTATGTGGACCGAACCAATAGAAACCTGCCACGTGTCCAAGCCCGGTGCACCATAAACCATGAGCCATCCCGAATACTGCGTAGACCAACCGCCGTGAACCCACCTCTAGGATGATGCCACGTGTCCACCCCCGGTGCACCATGCGCCCCGCACTCTCCGTAGACCGCGCCCCGCGGACCGGCCCACTCCTGAGCCGCCACGCGTCCAGCCCCCGGTGCACGCCTGCCGCGTGGACCGGGCGGCCCGCGCCTCCGTCCGCCGCGCTGCCTGCGGCCGCTCCGCCGCTGCCGCCGCCGCCGGAAACACTGTTCCGGCGTGAACAGTGTCCGGTGCTCAAAAATAACAAGTGGGTAGTCCGTTTTAACCGTTTTCGCGCGCTGAATCCGAATTTGATGTCCATTTCGCCAAATTCCAACTCCAAAATTTGCCGAAGGCATCCGGAAAGGTGTTCCTTGATCCAAACTTCGCGCTGAGTCCATATTTAATATCCACTTCGCGCGAAACCACTTCTAACGATCCGACGGAGTCCAATGATCACCCACGTGATCCATTTAACACACTGAGCCCAACACTAATGTCCAAATGGGGCACAAATCCCACCAACACGCCACATAGGCCCCCGGGAGCTGTAGATGAACCAGTAATCTCGACGTGGGGATCCAGGTCCTCACATCCTCCCCCACTAAGAAAAGTTTCGTCCTCGAAACTAGCTCAAATCCCCCAAGGGTCCCACATACCACGGGTAGGTATCCATCAATAACGCCTCCAGCTCCCGAAACATCACTCACTCCCCGTGATTACTTCCCATCAACAACAACAACAAGTATGGCATGGCCCGACATGCGATTTTCTCATCTCTCGAGCCAGAAATCGCAACGGGCGTCCCTCGCACTCCAACAATCACAGATCTCAGAAGGGGCAAGTCAATCACGGGCGAGGGATCCAAAAGCAAAACACTCCTGAGCTGAGACGTAAAGCAACACAGAGGCTGCATCAAGAGCCGGGGGAAACAGAATAACCATCCGCGCAACACGCACTAACCCACCTCCTGGTGTCAACTCAACCAGGATCACCCGAAGTATACCCACAGATTCATCTTATGAGGAAAAGGATCCAATAAGCTGGGGTCTTCACTCGGTCACTTCCGATCCAAAATCACCCGAGTGGCCTACTCAACCACGAGCTACCCTCAAAAGGGATCCTCATGAGACACAATCTCAAGCCACGGTTGGACACTCAACAAGCCAATATAGCTCCAACAGACCCACGGGTCGAAAGGATGCCCTGACGGGGACCAAACCGTCAGTGAACGGGACTGAAAACTGGCAAAAAGGCGATCATAATGCTGATGCTCAAACTCACGGCCAAAAATCCGAACCAGCAACGACAATCCGCATAAATCCCATTCAACATGCTGAAAGCTGTAATCTCCATCGGCACCGCATGGCGAATACTGTAAACTGAAGCTGAAATCCTGATCTATCACATGGTAAAGAACGGAAATGCTGAGTAATCAACACCGATAGCCAAGCAGGCATGGCCTACGCCCAGGTATAACAATCCAAGCTGGAAATAAAGGACGTACTGAAAGGCTCCACTGTGGAATCCAAGCTGCCTGCAAAACAGCGGTTCATCCTGCCACAACACTCATAGGGTTGGACTAATAAAGTGTGGACCAAAGATCCACCCACGGTAACTCTACCGCCACAATGGGAGGCATCACTAAAACACACAATTTCATCTCCCAACACAGGAAACACTAGCATTGGCGCTAATACCAGTCACATTATCCATTGGCCATGCTCTCTCGGCACTGCCAAGTCTAGAAGCTCCTCACCTCAAGAATGAAAGTTGGTCTCAGTCAACTTGAATAACATCCACTTGGTCGGGTTCCACCGCCGTCCCTACGGCCCGAACAAAGCGACCCAAGAAGGTATGCTTCTGCAGCTACAACTCGTACCTCAATAACTTGGCATACCGCTTCATCCACACGGGCATGGTAGCACATCCACAAAGTGCTCCTCGTGCTCCAAGTCGCTCTGGGAGTAAATCAAAATATATCCTCGGGAAACACCACTCCCAGTCCGTCCAAGTACAACTGGGACATACGATTCCTCAGATCTTGAAGTCAACAGGGCCTTCGCCATTCCATTGGGCCTCGCTATAAACCCATAATGCCCCTACCGTGTCCTGAACGCCATCTAGGCGAGTCCTCAACTATCTACTTCCAAGTAGGTACTCGCATCATACACTAACAGCCTGAGTATAACTCCATCACAAGGTCCTAGATACCATAAAAGGACCCTCACATCATGTATTAATGACGTGGCATTACCGCTGTATACCCACGGCGTGGCACTAGGTCAAACAGACCCCTCGATCCATCGGACCCTGCAACAGTGCCATCGGGTCTCTCTCAGCTCTACCGGCGATATCCAATGAGGTGCTGTCCAGGGTGGCGCGGTTCCCGAACCACGTCAAACACAATCTCTATCTCCCTAACCGGCGGCATTACCAACAACTAAGGTGAAATCACACCCGGGATCTCGTGGGCAACAGAGATATCCCTGAGTCCCGGTGCCACCGTAAGCACCTCTCACCCTGTCGCTAAAACCAGAGTGCTCTAACAACCTCAACGAGCAAGCCTCCAATTGCCCGTCTTGCCGAAGATCAAGTCCTCTCTTGCCGCAGTCGAACATCCTGTGGCATAGTGCCCAACAATCTCAAGCATAAGGTCAAAACACCTAATTGCTATAATTTCCAATAATTCTGCCGGTATCTCGCGGTCTCGGCCGCACTGGACATGATCCAAAAGCCTCCTCCACGTGCACCACAACAACAGGAACCTGTACCTCTAGTGCACGTGGTAACAAATCTGCCTCTAACCTATGTAAGAGTGGAACATGCTCTAACTCCGACTACCGTGGTGAAATCCCACCTGCGACACTCAATCCACTACCGTGGCGCCCTCCAACCGGGCGGCACAGATTCAACCGCTCAAAGCAAGTGGTTGTCGCTCAATCTGCCTGAAAATCAAGGCTATCACTAGGAAGCACGACCTCTGTCTCTGATCACATTGAGGCGACGAACAAGATCCTCCGCAGATAACAACTCCACACTATCGCTGCGCCACTCAAATAAAAATACTGATGTTGCCTTCGGGGTCCACCCGACCTCTGACATCTCGGGAACTCGTTATCCAGGAAAAGAAATTAGACATGCCCCTGCCGGCCGATCTGTCCTCCATCATCCGGCGCCAAGCGCCAAAATCCAGAACTCACCTCCGGGGGCAGATCCCTATCCAAAGGAACTGCAATCCACGCTCCATACACGACGCCTACTCCAACGAGGCGTCAAAACCTATAACGGAGGGACTAAATAACAAAAAGGTGTCCTGGCGCAATCCACTCCCAGTCTCATATATCCTATGCGCCTCGTCCCTCGAATCTGGAGCGCGCAGTTCAACAACTGCATACACTCTCTAGCACAGGGAGGCTCTCACCCCCAACCACGACTCTGCCTCCAAAGGCTCCAAACTCAATCTTACGAGTCGGGGTGGTTCATCTGCCAAATATGGCTCCATAGGTCGATCATGTCCCACAGCTCACCAGCTGTCAACCATCCACCCTGCCTCGGTGCCTCGACACTAAACATTGGCACAGAGGGGGCTACTCAGTGCTCCGACAACTGTGTCACCAAGACCAGCTGCTCCCTCAGCCGCTGACAAGACTCTGACAATCCTGTCATCTGGGTCCGGGGTTCTCTGACCTCGATCCGGGTATCCGGCCCAAAACGAACTGCTCAAGCTCAACTGCCATGACAGGATGCACACGGGTCAAAACCCAGCGTCGGGGAGACACCGCTCGCCACGACGAAACAACAAAACAGCACACAACAACACTCGACCCAATCTAGCGAAAGTCTAAAGCATGTCACCCGTTCCACAGCATTATGTTGTCTGCAGCCAACATAATTACTTAGGAGAATAAACATGCCAATCACTCCTCCCGTCCCTTGGGAGAGGTATAAAACTCAATCAGGACTCTCGCAAAAAAAATCACGACTCTCACAAAGTCAACCAAGGGTCAAACCATAAGCCTAGGGTTTCTAAGTCCACCATGACCTACAACCTAGGCTCTGATACCACTCTAATCTGTCACGCCCCGGGGTCGAAACTGCGACCCGGGCCCGCCAAACAGATCCGCCACCTATGCCAACCTGCATAGGCGAAGCGTCCTACCTGCAAGAAAAGTACTATAACTAAACAGATATCAGAGCTATAATGAAAATCTGCTGTAACTAAAATCAATCACTGTACAACTGGAAATAAACAACACTGTCTGCCTCTCCAAAATAATAATAATACAATATCCTCGAGTACAAGCTCTAAACCCAACCGGGAGGTAACTCCAATATATATACAACAGTGTACAGTCTCTCAATACAAAATATCCTCACTACAATAGTCTCTCAAAAGAGGAAAAAGAAACAGCTAATCTACTGATGATCTCCTCTGAAGGGTACCGCTACTCTCCAACGCCGGGTAGGGATCTAGCTCGCGACTCCCTCGCCACGATCAACAACCACAGAGTCGGCAACACCCGCTAAGACTCTGCAAAACAAAGGAGAGGAGAGAAAAAGAGGGGGGAAACCCCCAAAGGGTGTGAGAACTACACCAAAAAGGGAGTTCTCAGTGGGTACCACCGCCAGACCCGACGGTCTGCCCACCAAGTCCTCAAGAGACAAAAACTGACCCAAGTCATGAGCCTGAAATGAGTAAGCTGAAGACTCTCACAGCTACCCTGCCCCTAACTAAAGGCTAAAAGGGGAGAACCAAACAGTGGTATGCAACCACTAGCACATGAAGTGCACCATCGACCCAATCGAGCTGACTGCCACATCTGGTCCAGTCAAACCTGCATCCACCTACAACCACCTCCCGATGACGGGCAGGAATTAAGTAGGGCGTCCAAACGGACTAGCTCGCTATCGAGTAGAGGATCATGCAGGCTATGGTCAAAATCCACGCTCTCTCTCAGAACGGATAGAATCATGATGCTCAACCTCTCACACAGCGGTCAAAGTACTCGCAACAACACAGGACCACCGTCAACCAGACGGCTCTCAACAATACTAACACTGATCTAAACTCAACTACCAGTCTACACTCGGCCCCCAGGCACAAGTGTAACAATAAAAGTATTTGACCGAAATAAACTCAATCGAATGAACCAGTATAAAACCCGGTGCTGCCTGCTCTATCAATCTCTCGAACTCAGTATCTCCACTGTCCAAATGACCGGAACCCAACACGGTCTGACCGGCACCCGACACGGTCTGACCGAAACCCAACACGGTCTGACCGGAACCCAACACGGTCTGAAGCCTACTCCGGAGCGGCACTCGAGGGGAGCTACCCACACGAGTAAAGCATCTCTGTCATCAACATCAACAGTATCTCGAAACAGCAGGACTTGATCATCAATCAGATCAAAGTGGGAAAACTCAACCACCAAGGAAAGACCCGACCTCAATCGGATGCAACTGAACGATAAGTGGGAAACTCCATCCACTAAGTAAAACTGGTACCCAATCAGGTGCATAGAGAAACATCCGGTCAACCGCCCAATATCCGCGGTTGCCGCAAAGCCCCACAACTAAACCAACCTGTCCCAGACACGAAGTCCTGACTACCCTATCCAGACCCCCTGCTCGAACCCGAGCAACACTGACCACCTGACTAACAAGAAGGAGAAAGGAAAAGCATGGTTTCTCCTAAGTCAAGTTCCAATAAGTAGTGCAGCAGTAAAAGATGGCCTAACTACATGACCATACAAGCATGCAATTGTCCTCAAGGAAATAAAAGGGGGTAAAGCATAATAATAGTTCCTTTAGGAATAAACAACATGCCGGAATCCCAAAACTAGACCTGTCCACAATTCAGGGTTCATCAATAGAATGATCATAATAACTCCTCAGAGTACAAATCCGCACATAGCTACGAATCCTGTCCCAAAGCATAATCCAACCACAAGAAAGGCTATGTGCTAACATGGCATGTTACATAATCTCATAGGGTAACATTATCCTAGGTAAGCTTACACTAGTCATCACATAGATGTCCAAGTCATGCAAGTCCTCAGTATATCTCATAAATACTATTCTTGCAATCATTTATACCAATATCATTAACCAGCTTACCTACTTACCAACATAACCCATGTACCCTACACATGCATGCATCAGTCATAGAGGGGTGACATCCCCACAAGTGGACTTATATTTGCCACAGCATAATCATTGCCTTAAACAATTACTGATAATAAGCTTACCCACCTGAAGCGCTTAAACCAAGGCAAACCTGAAGTCGGTGAAGGGGGTAGACGCCCACGGTCCAAAATCTGCCAACATAACACCCTCGGTACAAGTCGCGCACGCCTTGGCTCCAAACAACTGAAAGCACCCCTGGGCACAACAATAAGGCTCAACATTACACTTTTATTCCAAAATTAACCAAGTATACATAATCTGAAAATCAGTCCCAAAGCCGTGCTTATTTCACCTGCTGCAAGTGCCCAGAAAAATCCAATAAAAATACCACGGTAATCCTCGCGTCGATACCTTCGAAACGAGTACCTGCACGTCCAATTCCGAGCTTCCTACACTGAGAAACAATTCCGACAAGGGAACCACCCCGAATTAAACTACTCTCCAAAAACTGTAGCAATAACTACTGTTCACAGATATTCTTCACCTTCGAGAAATATTCAGAAAATTCCAAGAAAATTTGGGCATATTCCTCGTGATGTGTAGATGCAAATCGCCTGTTGAATCGCCCCAATCCGATGCCTGTGCGCGAAGATATCACCAAAACACCGCTCCGCTGTCCCAGAACTCCGCCCCAGAAAAGAGGTTACAAGATGATCCGAAAAACCCATGAAAAGCTCGGAATGGGAAAAACCAGTAAACATGGGAAACATAGCCCTACCTGTCGTGATGCCAACGGCGCAAGAATCACTGAAAAAGGTGCTCGGGGTAAGCCGGGGGAGTCCTCGCACCAAAACGCGACGAAGAAGACCACAAACGAACGAGCGTCGCGCCGCGCCGTAAAAATGGTAACCTCGGGATGCGTGCTGCTGAAAAATCTGGAACTCTGCAGATGGATCCGTCCCAGGGAGATGAAGAAAACTTGTGAAGGTGGCACTGTGAAAGGAGGGACAGGGAGAAAGTTCTCTTCAGTTGAACTCGGCCCTTTTATACATTGCAGGAAACAAATCACTTAATACCCATTTAGTCCCAATTTCCGGGCGCTCCAGAATTCGGGCGGCTACAGTGTTGGGCCCGGCCCAACACTGTGCGCGCCCGAAAACGCCACAGGCCTCCACGTCGCCCCCCGCACAGGCAACAGCCGAAACCCCCGCCGCGTGGCCCACGCGGAGCTCGACACGTGGCGGCCCACGCGCGGGAACCCCGCGTCAACGCGCCCACGTGCGCCTGCGCCCGCCGCCTGCGCCCGCCTGCCGCGCACAGTTGACCAACCAATAGGTGAATGCCACGTGTCATGCCTCTGCCTAGCGAACCCGGTGCACGAAATTATGTGGACCGAACCAATAGAAACCTGCCACGTGTCCAAGCCCGGTGCACCATAAACCATGAGCCATCCCGAATACTGCGTAGACCAACCGCCGTGAACCCACCTCTAGGATGATGCCACGTGTCCACCCCCGGTGCACCATGCGCCCCGCACTCTCCGTAGACCGCGCCCCGCGGACCGGCCCACTCCTGAGCCGCCACGCGTCCAGCCCCCGGTGCACGCCTGCCGCGTGGACCGGGCGGCCCGCGCCTCCGTCCGCCGCGCTGCCTGCGGCCGCTCCGCCGCTGCCGCCGCCGCCGGAAACACTGTTCCGGCGTGAACAGTGTCCGGTGCTCAAAAAGAACAAGTGGGTAGTCCGTTTTAACCGTTTTCGCGCGCTGAATCCGAATTTGATGTCCATTTCGCCAAATTCCAACTCCAAAATTTGCCGAAGGCATCCGGAAAGGTGTTCCTTGATCCAAACTTCGCGCTGAGTCCATATTTAATATCCACTTCGCGCGAAACCACTTCTAACGATCCGACGGAGTCCAATGATCACCCACGTGATCCATTTAACACACTGAGCCCAACACTAATGTCCAAATGGGGCACAAATCCCACCAACACGCCACATAGGCCCCCGGGAGCTGTAGATGAACCAGTAATCTCGACGTGGGGATCCAGATCCTCACAGGTTCTTTCCTTTGAGCATTGATACTGAGGCATCTTAGCAGTAGAGAGGGTATGCATATCATGTTATTAATAGAGTTTTCTTGAGCTTTGACTGAGTTATTTTAAGCTGCAGTTTTATTTCAGCTTATCTATCTATCTATCTATCTGCATATCTATCTGTTTTGCCTCCAGTAGACTTAGTGGGCATACCGTGGATATTGGGACGGTACCCACTGAGATCTGCCTTCTGCAGTAGATCTCACACCCGCTGCGGTGACAGGTTGAGGCAGCTGTTCCGGCTTGGTTCGCTCGGAGACAGCAGATCGAGGTGAGGACGCGCCCGATTAGTTCCTTACCAGCATTGAGAGTCTGAGGTAGATGTACCCGATGTATTTCATGTTTCCACTTTTGTACTGGACATTCTGAGACACTTGTGAGGTTAGTATTTTGTTTTATTCCTGTGAGACTTTGTACCTTGAGGATTTGTGTACTAGTGGAGATTTTATTATTCCAGATGTTCAGTTTCATTCTATAGCTTTTGGTTTTTTTGTTTCAGCTCTGATACATGTTTTTAGCTATAGATCTGACTTGCAGGGTAGACGCTTCGTCTGTGCGGTAGTTACCGTACAGATGACGGATCTGTTGGCGAGCCCGGGTCGCAGTTTCGACCCCGGGGCGTGACATATACCATCCTGCCCGATAAGGATGGGGAGGCTTTCCTGCCCCTGGGATCTGGTAGTGATCCCCCTGAAGGAATACGACGTAGTGCTGGGAATGGATTGGCTCTCTTGGTACCTAGCAGTGATCGACTGCGAGAAACGCGAGGTGCGGCTGCTGTATCCCGAGTTTCCAGAAAACGTGTACTTGGCGTGCAAGAGCGTTTCCTTTTCTTCCATCATTCCAGCATCGCGAGCCAGGAAACTGATTAAGGGAGGGTGTATGGCCTACTTGGCGTCGGTGGCCCTGGCCACCGGACCCTCTACGGTACTCTCCGACATCCCAGTGGTGAGGGACTTCCCAGACGTCTTTCCGGCCGAACTACCTGGGTTACCCCCCGAGCGGGAGGTTGTTTTTCCGATTGAGCTTCCACCCGGCACACGACCAATCACGAAGGCCCCCTACAGGATGGCCTTCGCAGAGCTGAAGGAACTTAAGGCGCAGCTGGAGGATCTTCTGGACAAGGGATTCATCACACCGAGTGTGTCACCTTGGGGCACACCGGTACTCTTTGTGCGAAAGAAGGACGGAAGCTTGCGGCTGTGCATCGACTACCGGGAGATCAATAAGGTCACAGTGAAAAACAAGTATCCTCTACCCAGGATTGAGGACCTTTTTGACCAACTGCGGGGTGCAACAGTCTTCTCAAAGATTGACCTGCAGTCGGGCTACCACCAGCTCAGGGTTCAAGACGAGGATATCCCGAAGACGGCGTTCCGGACTCGGTATGGCCACTACGAGTTCACAGTAATGCCATTCGGGCTTACCAATGCCCCAACGGTATTCATGGACATGATGAACCAAGTTTTCAGACCCTTCATGGATCAGTTCATAGTGGTCTTCATCGACGACATCCTGATCTACTCCACCACCGATGAGAAGCACGAGGAGCACCTACGAATTGTGCTGCAGACTCTTAGGGAGCAGGAGTTGTACGCCAAACTTAAGAAATGCGAGTTTTGTCTTCGCAAGGTGGGATTCCTAGGGCATATCATTTCAGCAGCAGGAATCGCAGTGGATCCCAAGAAGGTGGAGTCGGTGACCGACTGGCCCCAGCCGACTACGGTGACGGAGGTGCGCAGCTTCCTGGGCCTTGCAGGATACTATAGACATTTCGTTGAGGGCTTCTCGAAGATTGCAACCCCCCTGAACCGCCTAACCCGGAAAGGAGTAAAGTTCATTTGGACGACCCAATGCTAAGAAAATTTTGAAGAACTTAAGAAGCGGTTAACAAGAGCGCCTGTGCTTGCTTTACCAACACCCGAGGAAGACTTCGAGGTTTACTGCGATGCATCGCGGATAGGGCTGGGAGGAGTACTGATGCAGCAAGGAAGAGTCATAGCCTATGCCTCAAGGCAACTCAAGGATCACGAGCAGAACTACCCGATCCATGACTTGGAGCTTGCCGCGGTGGTCTTTGTTCTGAAACTGTGGAGGCACTATCTCTACGGTGTGCATTGTAACGTGTTCTCGGACCACCAAAGCCTTAAGTACCTTTTCACCCAGAAGGAGCTGAACCTACGGCAGAGGAGGTGGTTGGAGTTACTGAAGGATTACGACCTAACCATTCAGTGCCACCCAGGAAAAGCAAATGTGGTAGCTGATGCCCTAAGCAGGAAGGGATAGGCAGAAGGGACTTCAGCGGGCACGATCACGCAGCAGAATGACTTGATCGCGGAGTTCTCGTGACTGAGATTGGAGGTGGTACCAGCAGGGACGGTCGAGCGACTTTTGTCCTTAACAGTCGCGCCGACTCTATTGGAGAGGATTTGAGAAGGCCAAGGTGCGGATCCACAGCTACAGCTGGAACGAGATAAGATTTCCTCGGAGCAGAAGGGAGACTTTGCAGTGGGGACGGACGGCACCCTTCGGTTCCGAGGACGGATTTGCATGCCTGATCTACCTGACCTAAAGAAGGAAATCCTGATTGAAGCACACTGCGCCCCCTACGTGGCGCACCCTGGAGGCACCAAGATGTGCAGGGATCTCAGACAGACCTTCTGGTGGCCAAGGTTGAAGAGAGACGTGACGCTGTTTGTGGCACACTGCCTGATTTGCCAACAGGTGAAAGCCGAGCATCAACGACCGGCAGGAAAATTGCAACCACTACCTGTGCCCGAATGGAAATGGGAGCAAATCACGATGGACTTCGTCACCGGATTTCCACGTTCGCAGCAGGGACACGACGCCATCTGGGTCATTGTGGATCGGCTAACGAAGTCAGCTCATTTCCTACCCATCCACACGACCTGGACACGCGACCGACTGGCTCAAGTTTACATCGGCGAGATTGTGAGGCTACACGGGGTGCCGACATCGGTTACTTCAGACAGAGACACAAGGTTCGTTTCGAACTTTTGGCAGAGTCTACAACGAGCCTTGGGAACCAAGTTACACTTCAGCTCAGCCTTTCACCCCCAAACGGATGGGCAATCCGAGCGGGTGATTCAGATTCTCGAGGACATGCTCTGAGCTTGCGTACTGGATTTGGGAGACGGATGGTCGCGCTACCTACCCCTTGCAGAGTTCGCTTATAACAACAGCTACCAAGCGAGCATCCAGATGGCACCGTACGAAGCATTGTACGGCAGACGGTGTAGATCCCCGATCTGTTGGGACGATCTGGGGGAGCGAAAGTTTTTGGGGCTGGACTTGGTGGTTGAAACTGAGGAAAAGGTGCGCCTCATCAGGCGACGATTGGCGACCGCCCAAAGCTGGCAAAAGAGCTATGCAGACCGGAGACGTCGCGACTTGGAATTCCAGGTGGGAGAGCACGTGTTGTTGTGGGTGTCGCCATCAAAAGGGGTGAAGCGGTTTGGGTTGAGAGGCAAGTTGAGCTCGCGGTACGTGGGGCCGTTCGAGATTCTGGAGCGCATCGGCCCGGTGGCCTACTGTCAGGCCCCGGGGGGTTTGTTTTAGCGGAAACGATTCACAGAAGTCAAACATTCGACGTATAAATTTTTTTTTTGATAAAAGAGAACCCCTCTTCCCCGGCGCATGCCCAGACCCGCCACACATACAGGATCACTCTGTAAACGGACAGAGCCTCCCCTGTATATGCACGGCGTGGCGTTCAGTACATATTCCAAACATACACAACCATTCAATCACAACAATTTTTAACATACAACCAGCATTCTAATTTATTTAAAACGTATGGCCGATAAGTTTGGAAAGGATAAATCCACAGTTTTAAAAGAGCGCCTACCCGGCGCTTACGTTTTGAAAGCGAGTTTCGAAATCAGCATAAAACCACAAGGTTTTGAAAACGGTGCCCACCCGACACCCAAGTTTTGAAATCCATTTCGCAATCCATAAATCCATAGGGTTTTGAAACCAGTGCCCACACGACACTTAGATTTTAAAAACGGTTTTCACAATCTTTTCTTTGGCTTTTGCCCTTTTCATTTCAAATGGCCAACAGAAATAAAAGGAAGAGTAACGCATAAGAGGATAGCTAAATGCAACCCATACCGACATCCACGCCGACCCCACGAGGGTATCGAGAACCTCTCACATAACTACAATGTAAATGAAATGCAAGAATGAAAGGAGAAATACAGTCCAGGGTCCCCAGCGACCCAGCTGCTCCTGTCCCGTCCTCACCGCCGCCTACCTCTCCCCCCGTCTGAACCCTGTCACGAAGTGGGAAGTCAGTGACGTAAAAATAGTAGAGCAGGAGAATATAATAAAACAAACCGTGCAGATAACCGGAGCAACCACCCTCTCAAGGTGGAGAGGCAACCTGTACACCTGTATCCTGTAATACCCGGCCACGTCGGACAACTAAATCGACGGCCCATACCGTACCTGCAGAAACCCGACCACGTCGGACAACTAAACCGACGGGTCACACCGCTCGCACCTCGGCGCCTCAAACCCCACAACTAATAAGGGGCCCCACTACGTCACCTCGTGGGTATACACGGGTCATAGACCGCTTTTCCAGAAAAGCGCACCCTTCGCGGTGGCCAAACCGCGGGTGCGCGTGTTGCAGCCTCGAGCACAGTAGCCACAATGCATGAACAAGAGTAAGATAATAACATGTGTAATCCAGGTACTCTACTAACAAGTATAATCGAAGGTAAAACAGCAACACGTAACGTCAGAAGTATGATAACACCTAACTACTAAAGTGCAGCGATAACATGTAGCATCTAAAGTAACGATAATAGGTAGCATTTAAAGTAACGATAATAGGTAGCATTTAAAGTGGAACGATCATATGTAATATCTAAAGTAAACGGACGTCGCAGATCGATGCTAAATAACACACTCAACCCACCTGTCGCTAGTAGAAAACAACGCTCGGCTCCCCGCGTCCCGGCGCGCTCCCCGAAGCTGTAAAATGGAAACCCCGGGCGCGAAGGTCAAGAACCTTTAAACGCAAAGTAACGAAGAGCCCCAACACCAACCGGCCTCTGACGGCAGCGACCAACCCCCGCGCGCCGCCGTGCTGCCCGCGCGGCGCCCCCGCATGCGCAGGCTGCCCCGCGCGGTGCCCCCGCATGCGCGGGCTGCCCCGCGCGGCGCCCCGCATGTGGGTGCCCCGCGCGGTGCCCCCGCATGCGCGGGCTGCCCCGCGCGGCGCCCCGCATGCGGGTGCCCCGCGCGGCGCCCCCGCATGCGCGGGCTGCCCCGCGCGGCGCCCCGCATGCGGGTGCCCCGCGCGGCGCCCCGCATTCGGGTGCCCCGCGCGGCGCCCCCGCATGCGCGGACTGCCCCGCGCGGCGCCCCGCATGCGGGTGCCCCGCGCGGCGCCCCCTCATGCGCGGGCTGCCCCGCGCGGTGCCCCCCCGCATGCTCGGGCTGCCCCGCGCGGCGCCCCGCATGCGGGTGCCCCGCGCGGCGCCCCCGCATGCGCGGGCTGCCCAGCGCGGCGCCCCGCATGCGGGTGCCCCGCGCGGCGCCCCCGCATGCGCGGGTTGCCCCGCGCGGCGCTCCGCGTGCGGGTGGCTCGCCCCTCTCCTTCCATCTCCGACGAAATCAAGAAAACCCCCCCTCGTTCGTAACGAGAAAAAACATGGAAAGAAGATGAAAGCACGGCTCACCTTGTTTTCGTCGGTACCGGGCGAAGGAGAGGGATCGTCCTCTTCACGTTCGTCGGATCTTTGCGGGAAGGCGATCATTCTCCTCTCTTCCACGCCGACCGATGGAAAGGACGAGGGTTTTGGGGAACCGCTCCTCGTCCACGCTCGGATATCGTACGCCAAGGTGAGGGGAGGCGAGGTTTAGAAAAACCTGATTCCCAAGGCCGTCTAGTTAGTCGTTTGGGCGTAGTGGATTTTGGACCCCAAATTAACATTTAACCACTCGAGCAAAAGGGAAAAGGGGTGGTTAAATCCCATACCTCAAACTGATCGACTAAAATCGATCTGATTGCGGACCAGAGTTCGGTCTGCCCCGATAATTATGTATGTCACCTGGGCTACGGTACCAACTTTCGAAATTTATTCTGGGAGATCCGGGGGTCGGAATCCAAAACCGATCGCACCGCCGGTCTCCGTTTCGCGAGCTTTATTAACCAAAAATACCCGCGAGCCCCGACCGTCTGCCCAGAAAACAAGGAAAAGTTACCCTCGGACCCCTATTGTCAACAGAACGTTTCAATAAAATCAACGGGAAGCCCAGAAAGGTAAAATAAATCCGCGGTTATCACACCACTCACCTCTAAAAACGAGTTTCGTCCTCGAAACTCAGACCCGGATGGTGGTGAACAGGTTCGGGTAGTTCTCCCTTATTTTAGATTCCAGCTCCCATGTTGCTTCTCGCTCCTCGTGGTTGCTCCAGAGTACCTTCACGTAGGGGATGGCTCGATTTCGTAGTGATTTTCTTTCCCTTGCCAGGATTCTCACGGGGGTTTCCTCGAAGCTTAGGTCTTCTTTAAGGTCGAGTATAGTGACATCCAGAATATGTGATGGATCGGAGAGGTATTTACGGAGCATCGAAACGTGGAAGACGTTGTGGACTCGGTCGAGGTTTGGTGGTAGGGCAAGGCGGTACGCCACTGGGCCGATGCGTTCCAAAATCTCGAAAGGCCCTACAAACCGTGGGCTCAGTTTCCCTTTTAGCCCGAACCGCTTGACTCCTCTGGACGGCGAGACCCGCAAGAAAACATGCTCTCCCACTTGGAATTCCAAGTCGCGGCGCCTTTGGTCTGCGTAGCTCTTCTGGCGACTCTGGGCGGTCAGCAGGCGCTGTCTGATAAGGCGTACCTTCTCTTCCGTTTCCTCCACTAAATCGGGTCCCAAGAATTTCCGTTCTCCCAAATCGTCCCAACAAATCGGGGATCGGCAGCGCCTTCCATATAAGGCTTCGTAGGGCGCCATCTGGATGCTGGCCTGGTAGCTGTTATTGTAGGCGAATTCCACAAGAGGTAGGTAGCGTGACCAACCGATCCCCCAATCTAGCACACAGGCGCGAAGTAGGTCTTCGAGGGTTTGTATCACGCGCTCCGACTGTCCGTCCGTCTGAGGGTGGAAGGCTCTGCTGAACTGTAGTTTGGTCCCCATGGCTCGCTGAAGGCTCTGCCAAAACTTCGAGACAAAGCACGTGTCTCTGTCCGAGGTGATCGATGCCGGCACTCCATGTAGTCTCACGGTCTCGCTAATGTAAGCTTGAGCTAACCGTTCTCGGGTCCAGGTCGTATGAATTGGCAGAAAGTGTGCTGACTTGGTTAACCGGTCGACTATGACCCAAATCGCGTCGTGACCCTGCTGAGAGCGTGGAAAACCCGTGACAAAGTCCATGGTGATCTGATCCCACTTCCACTCCGGCACAGGTAGCGGCTGTAGCTTCCCTGCTGGCCGTTGATGCTCGGCCTTTATCTGTTGGCACACTAGGCAGTGAGCTACGTGTCGGGTGACGTCCTGTTACGGAATTTGAGTTGGCATAGTTTCGTGAAAGGTTCAAGTCTTGAAGATTGAAGGTGAAGAAAGTTGGATCATTTAACTCAATCTCAAGAAAGAAGAATTCAAAAGGATCAGGTATGTTTAACTGAAGATTATTGGTGATCCGAATACTTTTTGTAGTGTAGAAACACCTGGAAGAGTTTTTAACTGCATAAAAATCAAAAAACTGGTGTTCGGACATGTTCAGGATCCGGATCAGAGCCATCGATCCGGATCCCGAAGGTTGTTGTTTCATACATCACTTCAATCCGGATCGCAGCATCTCACGATCCGGATCCCGAACGTTGAGTTTTCTGAAATATATGAACGATCCGGATCAGGCATTCCGATCCGGATCCCGGACGTTTGTTTTCTGGAAACCGTCTTTATTGCTACTGCAATCCGGATCGCCGTCCGTCAAAATTCCAGAAATATTAGGTTTTTGATTCTTATCTCCTTCCAAATGTTTCTAACCTATAAATAGACCCTATGACTCTTTTTCTAGGGGGGAATCCAAAAAATCCAAATAGCCGTCATATTCAAATATCATCTTATACGGCTCTAGATCCACATATAGAGAAGAAAGGAAATCATTAGAGAATACTCTATGTTTCTTCATCTATATTGATTAGTTTGATTATAGGTTTTCATACTCACATCTTGAGTTGAATCAAACTAATGAATACTTAGATGGCATTTCCGATCTATCCTTGATCTAAGTATTCGGCGGATCATCACCACCCAAAAAACAACGATTTCCCCAAAATCGGCGCGTGGATTCGCGTGTCCTTGTGGATTCAAGGTTCAACCGCTCTCGTGGATTCGGAGCGAGGCACGTTCGTGGATTCGAAGGGTGCTATTGGGTGTAGACCGTGGATTCGGTCGGACGTCGTGGATTCGACGTTGGACGCCGTGGATTCGGCGTTGGGCGCAGATCGTGGATTCGAGAAGCGTCGCGGAGCGAGCGGAGAAGATCCTCTAGGAGCGTATGGAAAAGGTTGAGTCGTAAGTTTGTACGGTAAATCACCTTGTACGTGTTTTAATTCTAGTGGATTTCTGTCGTGTTATCGGTCCCATGGTTTTTTACTCCGGTGATGGAGTTTTCCACGTAAAAATCTTGCGTGTTATTTTTATTTCCGCATTGGGTTTTTATCGCAACGATTTTTGAGTGTTTATACGTTTACACCTATTCACCCCCCTCTAGGTGTTTTTTCCCCTATTTAGATCTACATTTCATATAACCCAACAAGTGGTATCAGAGCGGGAATAGGGTTGTGAACAATGGTTGAAGGTGGAAACATCAATCGACCCCCTTTCTTTGATGGAACAAATTATGCGTACTGGAAAGTACGAATGAAAGCCTTTTTAATTTCCATCGACGAAAGGGTGTGGCAATCAATTGAATTAGGATGGTCTAATCCAACTGAAATTATCTCTGATGTTCGCACCTTAAAACCTAGGTCGAAATGGACCAAGGAAGAGTTAGATTCTTCTTCTTACAATGGCAAGGGAATTAATGCTATTTTTAATGCCTTATCTCAAACTGAATTCTCTCGCGTCTCGGCATGTGAGACTGCGAAAGAAATCTGGGATGTTCTTCAGGTTACACATGAGGGAACTAACCTCGTGAAGATTCAGAAACTGCAAATGCTTACGAGCAAGTTTGACTCTATCTTGATGGCAGAAAATGAATCTTTCACGGACTACTATACACGATTGCAAGACATCGTAAACTCATGTGCTAACCTGGGAGAGAAGATTCCAGAATTTAAGATTGTAAGAAAGATCTTAAGAACTCTTCCTGAACGATTTCGCCCAAAGGTTACAGCCATTGAAACTATTAAACACCCGGACGAAATACGTGTAGAAGAATTGGTTGGTTCATTACAAACTTATGAAATGACATTTACTACTAACAATTCTTCTCAAAAAGCATCCTCTTCTAAGTCTTCAGGTTATGCGTTGAAAACAACTAAGGAAGAAGACGCGGATACATCCTCCTCAGACGATGACGAGAACCTTTCTATGGAGGAATTTGAGAAGCAGCTCGCTCTCTTGACAAGGAAGTTTCGCCGCAACTTTCGAAGGGGTAATTCAAGTAAATCTCCATCCTTCGAAAAGTCGAACAAAGGCAAGGGTACTTCAAGTTACAAGTCAAGAAAGCAAGAGAACTTCTCAAAGGATAAGAAAAGTTCAGAGGGACAACTACAATGCTTCAAATGTCGAGGCTACGGCCACATTGCAACAGAGTGTCCCAACAAGTATCCGGCAAAGAAGAAGGCGATGCAAGTCGCCACTTGGGATGACAACTCAACGTCAAATGAGTCGTCTTCAAGTGATGAAGAAAAGAGCTCCACGGCATTCCACGCGTCCATATCTTCACCCTTCATGTGCTTTATGGCAAGTACATCCGAGTCGTTGTCCAACTCCACTGTTGAAAAGATTGCAACGGACAACGAATCGGATGATTCGGAAGGTGAAGTTTTTGCTTTAGCCTACCACAGACTTTTGAGGGATTCAAAGAAAGTGGCTAAACAAAACAAGAGTTTGAGAGGGAGAGTGCATGATCTCGAAGAAGAAGCAAAAAGAGCAACTTCTCTCTCAAACGCTCTTGAAGTGGAAAGGGAAAATCTGATAAAAGTAAATGTTTCCCTTCAAGAGTCCAATGAGCTTTTTGAGAAGGAACATACAAAACTGGTGGATAAAGCGGATCACTTCTCAAAGCTCTACAACGAGGCTCGACAGGATAACCTGGAAATGACAAAGACCATTTTCCAACTCAAGGATGACTTGAAGCGATTCTCTTCAGGAAGGAGTAAGTTGGATAGGCTTCTTGGTCTTGGTCAAACAAATCGGTTCGGCCTCGGGTACACTCAAACTGGAAACAGTCCAAGTTCGAGTGGGACAGTTTTTGTGCCTCAGTCGGTATCTCCTCCTCCGACACCGGAATTCAAGACAAACAACGACAACAAACCTACTTCATCCTCCTTGGGATCGTCAAGATCTAAGGTATGTTTTCGTTGTGGTGTTTCAGGGCACATAAGAAGACATTGCAAGACGGGAGTCAAACGCGCACCTCAAACACCTCTTGCAATGACTACCACAAAGGTGATTCCTCGGAAATCAATTGCAAATCAATTAAAGGAAAAGAACCTTGGTAGTTTACCGCGCAAGACGACTTCATCAAGGAGCAGCAATCGTTTTAACAAGACGCTTTCACCTAGGCATATAACTTCACGACCATTACCGACGCACTCCAAAAAGGTTTGGGTGCGCAAAGGTGAAATCTACCCTTGTCTTGTTACCAATGTTTCCTTGCATGCATATGATAGTTCGTCTTGGTATCTGGATAGCGGGTGTTCGCGTCACATGACCGGTGACAAAAATAGTTTTCAAAATCTTGAGAAAATCTCCGGAGGACTCGTTGTTTTCGGAGACGGTCGATCTTCCAAAATTGTTGGAAGAGGAACAGTAGCTATTCCAGATGGCCCGGTTCTAAATAATGTGTTATTTGTTGATGGTCTTAAGACTAACCTCATTAGCATAAGTCAACTTTGCGACAATAGTTTTTCAGTTAACTTTTCATCTGTTGAATGTGTTGTAACTGATAAGGACCATGTATTCTTTTTAAAAGGGGTTAGATCTGAAAACAATTGTTATGTTGTTCCTAATAAATTTTCTGAAAAATGTAACCTAGTTTCTTTGGATAATGAAACACTTTGGCATGAAAGGCTAGGTCACTTAAATTTTAAGGAACTTGCTAGAATTTCAAACAAGGACGTGGTCAAGGGGGTTCCAAAACTTTTGCTTAAACAAAACGTTGTGTGTGGTGGTTGCCAAAAGGGAGAACAGTCTAGGACTGCACACAAGAACTTGAACCACGTAGGTACAAAACGGCCTTTGGAACTTTTGCACATGGATTTAATGGGGCCGACCCGTCAACCATCTTTGGGAGGTAAATGGTATATTTTCTTATTGGTTGATGATTTCTCTAGGTTTTCTTGGGTAGCATTTTTAAAAGAGAAAGCTGATACGTTTGATTCTTTTCATGAGATTTGCCATCGTATTATGATTGAAAAGAATGAAAAGATCATTCGTGTTAGGAGTGATAGAGGTGGAGAATTCATAAATTCCAAATTCATTGATTTTTGCACTTCCAACGGCATAAAACATGAATTCTCAGCACCCTATACACCTCAGCAGAATGGTGTTGTTGAGCGCAAAAACAGGGTTGTTCAAGAGATGGCGCTGTGATGCTTCATAGCCGGAATTTACCGCTACATTTTTGGGCTGAAGCTGTGAACACCGCTGTCTATGTCATTAATCGAGTGTATTTGCGCCCAGGAACTTTAAATACACCATATGAGCTGTGGTTTAGTAGAAAACCGGATATCAAATACTTTCGTATCTTCGGGAGTCGATGTTACATTTTACGTGACCGTGAAAATCTTGAAAAGTTTGACTCTCGAAGTGACGAAGGGATCTTTTTGGGTTATTCTACAAATAGCAGAGCATATCGAGTATTTAACATCGAATCTAAAACGATTGTAGAATCTATAAATGTTAAAGTAGATGAAGCTTTTCACTTTGCATCTGAAAAATCTACCCTCGATATCTCTCTAGATGATGATACTCCTGTAAGTGCATCTTCTCATGATAATACTTCCAATATTAATGATGCATCTAATGGCTCTTCAAGTTTATCTGATGTGCAGGAATCATCTCATATACCTCCGAGTACTCCGATTTAACAAACGCTACGAATCTCCAAGGATCATCCTGAATCAAACATCATTGGAGATCCACAAGAAGGAGTTAGAACTCAGAGGCAGTTGGTTTGTGGATTTGCTTGCTACGTATCTTTAATCGAACCAAAGAACATAGATGAAGCTCTTCAGGATGACTACTGGATTAAAGCAATGCAAGAAGAGCTCCATCAATTTGAGCGAAACAAAGTCTGGGAATTAACGAAGCCTCCAAAGCAACATAATGTGATAGGTACCAAATGGATTTTCAAGAACAAGAAAAAATGAGGATGGTACTATCATCAGGAACAAGGCACGATTAGTTGCTCAAGGCTACTCTCAAGTAGAAGGTATAGACTTTGATGAAACATTCGCCCCTGTAGCTAGACTCGAGTCCATTCGTATACTATTTGCTATTGCTTGTCATTTTAAAATCAAATTATTTCAAATGGACGTTAAGAGCGCGTTTCTAAATGGGTTTTTAAATGAGGAAGTTTATGTGGCTCAACCGAAAGGTTTTGTGGACCATAAACAACCTAACCATGTTTTTCGTTTGAAAAAGGCTCTTTACGGTCTGAAATAAGCACCGCGAGCATGGTACGAAAGGCTGACAAAGCACCTTTTGGAGAAGGGCTATACTCGAGGGGGAGCTGACAGGACTCTCTTTGTGAAGCATTATCAAAATAACTTCATTGTTGCACAAATCTATGTCGATGACATTGTTTTTGGAGCAACAAAGGATAATGATGCTTCTAAATTCGCGGAGACCATGGAAAGCGAATTTGAGATGTCCATGATGGGCGAATTGACTTATTTCCTTGGATTGCAAATTAAACAAAATGATGAAGGTATTCACTTGAGTCAATCCAAGTATGCAATGGAGTTGGTTAAAAAGTATGACTTAGAAAATTCGAAGGATTTTTCGACTCCAATGGGAACTAGCCACAAGGGACTTGGAAGTGAATCACAAAGTGAGAATGTAGACGAGAAACTGTTTCGAAGTATGATTGGAAGTCTACTTTACCTCACGGCTAGTCGCCCGGATATATCCTTTAGTGTTGGGATTTGCGCGAGATATCAATCAGCACCAAAGGAGGTTCACCTGAAAGCGGTGAAAAGGATCATCCGGTACATTAAAGGAACCATAAATTTTGGAATTTGGTATCCTATGGGAACAAGTTTGGATATTGTTGGATACTCAGATGCCGATTGGGCAGGATCAGTGGATGATCGGAAAAGCACGAGTGGTGCATGCTTCTATCTTGGCCATTGCCTTGTTGCATGGCACAGTAAAAAGCAGAATTGCATAGCACTCTCGACTGCCGAAGCGGAATACATTTCAGCTGGAAGTTGTTCAACTCAACTCATTTGGATGAAAAGCGTATTGAGCGACTTCCGGATTTCAGCATCTTCGGTAACAATTCTTTGTGACAACACAAGTGCAATTAACATTTCTAAAAACCCTGTGTTGCACTCTAGAACAAAACATATTGAACTTAGATATCATTTTCTTAGAGAGCTAGTTGAATCAAATACTCTTCAACTTTCATATATTTCAACTGAGGATCAATTAGCTGACATTCTAACAAAACCTTTGGATCAAAAACGTTTTATTCATTTGCGAAAAGCAATTGGAATGCTTTCCTTGAAATAAACTTCTTTTTGAAACCTTTGCTTAGGATAGGTTTTGTTTTTGTTTTGTTTTGTTCATTATCCATGTCTGTACATAGGACATTAATTGAGCATAGATCATAATTGACTTTAATTGCATCTTTTCGCACATTTAGAAATTTATTATGCTTTTGCCATCATAATATTTCACTGTTGCAATGATCATTTATGTTAATTAAATCATCTTCTGAGTGATCAAAGTCAATTTCTCTCTCAATGATCTCTTGGTATAGTCATTATCTTATTTGACTGCTTTGTCGAGTATGAAATCGAGATCAATTTTTGGTTGAATACTTTATATCTTAAATAATTGATAGCCAATTGAGGGGGAGTCAGAGAAATGGAAAATGCTCAAAAGATGTGGAAAGAGTTACATCCCAATGAGGAGTGTGAAAACTACCACCACATGGAGGAAAGAGCTACCACCTCGATCGTCCGAGTATTGTGTGCAGCTACCACATGTATACCAAGCATGGGTGTTCAATTTTTGATTAAGTAAAATACATGTTGAAATACTTGACTCCGTCAAATTTCAAGGTTAGTATAAGGTGGGTTTTTAAAGAAAGATGCTCAAAGAGCCACTCTCTTCAACAGATTGTCTAGATATATTATCTACTATATTTGGGATTTCAAACATCTATTGATCTTTGTATTTCATTTTCTTTACTGAATTGATGATTTGATAAAGGCATTACTCATAAGATCAAGTTAGATGTAATTGAAGGTGTTCACCTTTAAGGGATTTAATTCTTGTAAATTCTCGTTTCATTTTTGGATATTATTGATAGATTTGGCATAATCTATTTCTTGTTGTATGAAACGATGATTTTTGTTTAAAGTTGATACACAAATGTGCTCACAATCTTTTTCTGGTTTTTCTTGGATTTCTCTGAAATTTTCTAATGAAAAAGTTGGAGCCGATCCGGATTGTACCTGCCGATCCGGATCCCGAACGCAGATATTCTTCTGTGGGCAGACGATCCGGATTGGACCTGCCGATCTGGATCCCGAACGCAGTCTTTCACTGCGGGTAGCCGATCCGGATCGCAATCATGAACTGATCCGGATCGCGGCTAGGGTTTTATAAAGAACAAAAGGGTTTTGATTTCTTTTACTCCAATCTTTTGTTCCAAAGTTTCCAGAGCTTCTCTCTCTAGATTTCACCCATCTTGGAAGCTTTCAAACTCAAGTTCTTCGAATACAAGTAAGTTTTATTGATCAAAATCTCGGTTTTTCACCGTTTTTCTTTTTCCTCCTCAAACGTGATGAATTTCTTGGATCGATTTCGTTTGTGGATGGTTTTTGATCAAATTTCTTTTGAAATAAGAACTCTGGGTAGATTAGTTTTGATTATATGCAATGTATTCTCCTGATTAACGGATTTTTAGGCTTCGATTTCTAAAATTTCGGTTTTAGGGCATATAATAAGGATTTCCGAAAATCATGCAATTGATCTAATTTTAAAAGTCCTTTTGCAAAACTAATTTGATTCTTAGTCTCTCTACATGATTATGATTGTTTGGGTACAATTTTTTCAAATCTTTGAAAGTTAACAATTTTTCATGTGTTCTTGAGTTATTGTTCACAGGATTTTAAATCTTTTAAGCACTTGCACCAATGGCATTCGCCTGGATAATCTTCCTTTTGGTAGCAATGGTAGGACCTAGTGGGTCTTCTATAAAAAGAGAACAAGATGACTCAAATCAAGAAGAGACAAAGAAAGTCTGTCAAATTGATTCAGAATCAGATGAAGAAGACTGGGAAGAGATTTGTGAACAAGCACAAAAAGCTATTGACAAAGAAGATAGGTTGTACTTGAAGAACAAGAAGCTGATGAAATCTTCCTCAACAACCAAGCAGTACACTAGGCGAAAGAATTCGAGGGGAACTGGAATTCAGATTGATAGACCCCTCACCAGAGCTCGCTCTCTCCCTAGAGAATCTCCATGGATTGAAGGTCAAGATGCACCGTCTGGTTCTATACTACATCCTTCAACGTCCTGGAGACACACAGCAAAAGCGAATGTAGGGTCCTCACTTCGACAAGAACAGCGAAGATCGTCTGCTGAACAAGACAGCGTGTCTACAAATCTCAAACAGATTATATCTGAGCAACATAAGATGAAAAGAAAGGTCTCCAGAATGTCAAAAATGCTTCAAGCGATTTTGAAGAAGTTGGATTGTACCAATCCCACTAGTTCAGATTCAGACTGACTTAACTTTCTTTCTAATCTTTTTGTGCAGGAGTTTCAGTTTTTAGGACTTACTCTTAGTCTAGTTCTCACAGTTCGGAACAATTTTTAATTTTTAACTCTCCTTCAATTTTTGGTAATTTTGGCTTTGTTTGTGACAAAAAGGGGGAGAGAGTTTAGCTAGAACTTGAACAATGATTGAACAATGATTGATGTGAATGTGTGAACATCAAGGTAAGTATCATTTCAACTTTGACTTTGGTGAAAGGTAAGTATCACAACTTTGGTTTTTATCTTGTGATTTGTTGCATGTTCCTACTAACTATTCGACTAACTATTTGGACATGTATTATTACTAACAAGTTGGTTGATTACTAACAAAGCAAAGTTATGACATTTGGAATTTTATTGTTTAGAAGATATGTCAATGCTTGATTGTGATCTTATTACATATCTGAATTATTCAATGTCATGGTGAGCATAAACTCTATCTCTGTTAGGTTTTGAATGCTAAATATTCTTGAGGTATCTAACGATCTCTTTTTGTCAAGAATGATTTCTTTGTGCAGAGAGTACAGATGTCTAAGTCTAGAGTCTGTTTTAGGAGTTTATCTTATGTTTTTAAATTTTCGGATCTCCATTGTAAATTTTTGTTGTATGGTGATAGCAACAAAAATATCTTTTTAAATTTTCTTTAGTGGATCTGTGTTTTGTCACGAAACCGCCAAAGGGGGAGATTGTTACGGAATTTGAGTTGGCGTAGTTTCGTGAAAGGTTCAAGTCTTGAAGATTGAAGGTGAAGAAAGTTGGATCATTTAACTCAATCTCAAGAAAGAAGAATTCAAAAGGATCAGGTATGTTTAACTAAAGATTATTGGTGATCCGAATACTTCTTGTAGTGTAGAAACACCTGGAAGAGTTTTTAACTGCATAAAAATCAAAAAACTGGTGTTCGGACATGTTCAGGATCCGGATCAGAGCCATCGATCCGGATCCCGAAGGTTGTTGTTTCATACATCACTTCAATCCGGATCGCAGCATCTCACGATCCGGATCCCGAACGTTGAGTTTTCTGAAATGTATGAACGATCCGGATCAGGCATTCCGATCCGGATCCCGAACGTTTGTTTTCTGGAAACCGTCTTTATTGCTATTGCAATCCGGATCGCCCAAATCCAATCCGGATCGCCGTCTGTCAAAATTCCAGAAATATTAGGTTTTTGATTCTTATCTCCTTCCAAATGTTTCTAACCTATAAATAGACCCTATGACTCTTTTTCTAGGGGGGAATCCAAAAAATCCAAATAGCCGTCATATTCAAATATCATCTTATACGGCTCTAGATCCACATATAGAGAAGAAAGGAAATCATTAGAGAATACTCTATGTTTCTTCATCTATATTGATTAGTTTGATTCTAGGTTTTCATACTCACATCTTGAGTTGAATCAAACTAATGAATACTTAGATGGCATTTCCGATCTATCCTTGATCTAAGTATTCGGCGGATCATCACCACCCAAAAAACAACGATTTCCCCAAAATCGGCGCGTGGATTCGCGTGTCCTTGTGGATTCAAGGTTCAACCGCTCTCGTGGATTCGGAGCGAGGCACGTTCGTGGATTCGAAGGGTGCTATTGGGTGTAGACCGTGGATTCAGTCGGACGTCGTGGATTCGACGTTGGACGCCGTGGATTCGGCGTTGGGCGCAGATCGTGGATTCGAGAAGCGTCGCGGAGCGAGCGGAGAAGATCCTCTAGGAGCGTATGGAAAAGGTTGAGTCGTAAGTGTGTACGGTAAATCACCTTGTACGTGTTTTAATTCTAGTGGATTTCTGCCGTGTTATCGGTCCCGTGGTTTTTTACTCCGGTGATGGAGTTTTCCACGTAAAAATCTTGCGTGTTATTTTTATTTCCGCATTGGGTTTTTATCGCAACGATTTTTGAGTGTTTATACGTTTACACCTATTCACTCCCCTCCAGGTGTTTTTTCCCCTATTTAGATCTACATTTTATATAACCCAACACGTCCCCCTTCATTTTGGGCCACCAGTAGATCTGTTTGAGGTCCTTGTACATCTTCGTGCCCCCTGGATGTGCCGCATAAGGGGCCCGGTGTGCCTCTGTCAAGATTTTCTCCTTCAATTCCGACGAATCCGGCACGCAGATTCGTCCGCGGAACCGTAGGGTGCCGTCGTTCTCCACTGCAAAATCGCTCTCTTGGTCCAGGGGAATCTTGTCTCGTATGCGCTGTAAGTGTGGGTCGGTCTGCTGTCCCTTCTGGATCTTCTCGAGTAACGTCGGCTTGACTACCAAGGTTAGAAGTCGCATAACCGTGCCTGCTGGCACCACCTCCAACTGCATTCGTGCGAACTCCGCGATCAAGTGGTTCTGCTCCGTTATTGCGCTCCCAGACGCCCTTTCCTAGTGCCCTTTTCTGCTCAAGGCGTCTGCCACCACGTTTGCCTTCCCGGGGTGGTATTGAATCGTCAAGTCGTAATCTTTCAACAACTCTAGCCATCGCCTCTGCCGCAAGTTTAATTCTTTTTGGGTAAAGATGTACTTAAGGCTTTGATGATCCGAGAAGACATTACAGTGGACTCCAAAGAGATAGTGCCTCCACAGTTTTAAAACGAAGACGACTGCGGCCAGTTCTAAGTCATGTATCGGGTAGTTCTTTTCGTAGTCCTTCAGTTGCCTGGACGCGTAGGCAATCACTTTCCCCTGTTGCATCAGAACACCACCCAGACCGATCCTCGATGCGTCGCAGTACACTTCATAATCCTCTCCGGGTGTCGGCAGCACAAGTATTGGTGCCCTGGTTAACCTCCTCTTGAGTTCCTCAAAACTCTCCTGGCATTTGGCCGTCCATATGAACTTCTCCCCTTTTCTGGTTAATCGATTTAAAGGGGTAGCAATCTTCGCGAAACCCTCTACGAAACGCCTGTAATATCCTGCCAATCCTAGGAAACTGCGGACCTCTGTCACCGTCGTCGGCGGCTGCCAGTCGACCACTGATTCCACCTTTTTGGGATCCACGGCGATTCCCTGTGCCGAGATCACATGTCCTAGGAAGCCGACTTCGCGCAGCCAGAACTCGCACTTCTTGAGTTTAGCAAACAGCTCCTGCTCTCTGAGAGTTTGGAGGATCGTTCGCAAATGGTCCTCGTGCTCCTCATCGGTAGTGGAATAAATCAAAATGTCATCGATGAAGACCACCACGAATCGATCCAGGAAGGGTCTGAAGATCCGGTTCATCATGTCCATGAAGACTGCGGGGGCGTTTGTGAGTCCGAAGGGCATAACCGTGAACTCGTAGTGGCCATACCGGGTCCGGAAAGCAGTCTTCGGGATGTCCTCGTCCCGAACCCGGAGTTGGTGGTAGCCCGATTGCAGATCGATTTTGGAGAAGACCGTCGCCCCCCTCAGCTGGTCGAAGAGGTCATCTATTCTGGGCAGGGGGTACTTATTCTTCACTGTAGCTTTGTTTATTCCCCTGTAGTCAATGCAGAGACGCAGGCTTCCGTCTTTCTTCCGCACAAAAAGTACTGGTGCGCCCCAGGGCGACACACTCGGTCTGATGAAACCTTTGTCCAAGAGGTCCTCGAGTTGTGCTTTAAGCTCCTTCAGCTCTGCGAAGGCCATTCGGTAAGGCGCCTTCGTAATAGGCTGCGTGCCCGGTAGTAGCTCGATAGGGAAAACTACCTCCCGTTCTGGGGGCATCCCGGGCAGTTCCGTGGGAAAAACGTCGGGGAAGTCCCTCACCACTGGGACATCTGTAAGCGTCGCCGGGGGTCGGGTAGCCAAATCCACCGATGCTAAATAGGCCACGCACCCTCCCTCAACCAGTCTTCTGGCCCGCGCCGCTGAAATAATCGCCGGGAAGGAGATGCTCTTGCCCATGATGTACACATGCTCGGGGAAGCCCGGTTCCTGTAGTCGCAGCTGTCGCTTGTCGCAATCAATGAGTGCCTGGTGCCTCGTGAGCCAGTTCATGCCCAACACCACGTCGTACTCCCTCAGGGGAATTACCACCAAGTCCCCAGGCATGCCAGCCGCCCTAGCATAATCGGGCAGGCGGCCACAAAGCCGACCGCCTCCAACGTCCCTCCCGCCGTTTGAACCGTCAAGAAAGTTTGGAGGGGTGCCTCCTCGAGATCATTCATGAATACGAAATCACGAGAAATGAATGAGTGTGTTGCTCCGGTATCGAAAAGAGTTCTAGCACGGGAATTTGAAACGGAAGTAATACCTGCAAGTGCGTCTTCCGGCGGATCTGTATCTTGGCGGGTCATTGAGAAAACTCTCCCGCCTGGTTGTGGCTGCCTGTCCTCCTCGCGCCGTGGTGCAGGGGGTCTAGACGTCGACGCCATAGGAGCTTTCCCCCGCCCTGAGAGCTGTGGCGTGGGCGTAGAAGCTGCAGAGGACGCAGATCCCCCGCATAAGGGGCAGTTGCGGCGGAAGTGCCCCCGTTTGCCGCACCTGAAGCAGTGGTCGCCTCTTTGGGGGCACTCTCCCGGAATGTGCCCTCCCCCGCATATAACACAAGGCCTATTCCCCGGCCTCGGCCCTCCTGCTGGCGCGCTCCGGGGCCCCGCCTGTGGTCTCCACCGTTTGGGGGCCCCGCCCCCACTCCAAGAGCCTCCCCCCGAGTTCTGCTGTTGCCGTTTCCGGTCCTCCAGCCGCGTCGAGTTCTCCCTTCTGGCGTGGGTGACCGCAAAACCCCGCTCCACCGTAGTGGCTCTATCGACCACTTTCTGGAAGGTGTGCAGTTCGGCTGCTTGCACCACCTCGAAGATATTGCTCCGCAAGCCATCCACAAAGAGTTGCGCCTTGTGAGCCTCGTCCCTTATGACGAACGGGACGCAGTTTGCTAGCCGGACGAACTCCCGTTGATACTCCATGACCGTCCGGTTCCCCTGCTGGATGTGGTTCAGGTCATCCTCCAACTTTTTCTTGACGTTGCTGGTGAAGAAGGCCCCGAACAGCTCCTGTTTGAAAGTTGCCCAGGACGGAAGTGCGGTACCCTTAGCAGGATCGGGGCGGACCGTCTTCCACCACAAGCGGGCGTTCCCCTCCAAGCAGTGGACTGCTAGGGGAACCCGCTCGTCTTCCTCCATGAGTAAGTCTTCGAAAAGTTTCTCCATCGACCCCACCCATTTCTCGACGACCCAAGGATCAGTCGTGTCCCCTTCGAACGTGGGTGGGTCGTATTTCTTGAAGTCCTTCAGGTTGGCCCGCACCCGATCCCGCTCGGTCATCACAACCGTCCCCTCCCTCGCGGCGGCGGCAGCCACCGTAGGGGTAGGTGTGACTACTGTCTCCTCCAGAGTGACCCTACTGGTTGTCCCCGGCGCCGGTCCCGTAGCCGCCGCCGGCGGTGGCACTGTCGGTGGTACCACGGCCGGTGCTGTCGGCCCTTGTGGACGAACCGGGGCGACCGTCACCGTCGCGGCCTGCTGCTGTTGCGTCAACTGACGCACGTGCTCCGCGAGGTTTGCCAGATTCCCCGCCATCTCCCGCAATTGCTGCCGCAGGAGCTGGTTCTCCGCGGCCGTCGACGTCGTCGCGTCTGCCTCTGCGTCCCCGGCCGATGATCTAGTACGGGCCATGTCTGTCACACATCACAAGAGTCAACTTTAGATTACCCTACTAACAACAACCATAAAGTGAGAGAAAAGACTCAACATTTCCCCCCCCCCCCCTCGGTCACTCACGTTCTACAGTCCTATGCCCCACCCATTTCATTCATGTGTAGGCAAGTGAGGTGTTCCCACGGATGTCGGCCCTAACTGTTGTGATTGAAAGAACGCTCTGATACCATTTAATCTGTCACGCCCCGGGGGGTTTGTTTTAGCGGAAACGATTCACAGAAATCAAACATTCGACGTATAAATTTTTTTTTTGATAAAAGAGAACCCCTCTTCCCCGGCGCATGCCCAGACCCGCCACACATACAGGATCACTCTGTAAACGGACAGAGCCTCCCATGTATATGCACGGCGTGGCGTTCAGTACATATTCCAAACATACACAACCATTCAATCACAACAATTTTTAACATACAACCAGCATTCTAATTTATTTAAAACGTATGGCCGATCAGTTTGGAAAGGATAAATCCACAGTTTTAAAAGAGCGCCTACCCGGCGCTTACGTTTTGAAAGCGAGTTTCGAAATCAGCATAAAACCACAAGGTTTTGAAAACGGTGCCCACCCGACACCCAAGTTTTGAAATCCATTTCGCAATCCATAAATCCACAGGGTTTTGAAACCAGTGCCCACACGACACTTAGATTTTAAAAACAGTTTTCGCAATCTTTTCTTTGGCTTTTGCCCTTTTCATTTCAAATGGCCAACAGAAATAAAAGGAAGAGTAACGCATAAGAGGATAGCTAAATGCAACCCATACCGACATCCACGCCGACCCCACGAGGGTATCGAGAACCTCTCACATAACTACAATGTAAATGAAATGCAAGAATGAAAGGAGAAATACAGTCCAGGGTCCCCAGCGACCCAGCTGCTCCTGTCCCGTCCTCACCGCCGCCTATGTCACGCCCCGGGGGTTTGTTTTAGCGGAAACGGCATTTTTTTTTTTTTTTTTTTTTGAAAGGTCTCTTTCTTCCCCGGTGCGTGCCCAGACCCGCCGCACATACAGGATCTCTCTGCAAACGGACAGAGTCTCCCCTGTACGTGCACGGCGTGTGGTTGAATACATCTCCCAAGCAGACATAACCATTCAATCACAACATTCAATTACATACAACCAGTATTCTAAATATTTAAGCGCATGGCCACTTCAACTTGAAAGGATAAATCCACGGTTTTTAAAGAGTGCCCACCCGGCACTTAAGTTTTGAAAACGAGTTTCGAAATCAGCATAAACCCCAGGGTTTTGAAAACGGTGCCCACACGACACCCAAGTTTTGAAAGCTCATTTCGCAATCCATAAATCCACAAGGTTTTGAAATCAGTGCCCACACGACACTTAGACTTTGAAAACGGTTTTCGCAATCTTTTCTTTGTTTTTGTTTCGCTTTTCAAATGGCCAGTAGGAAATAAAGGGAAAGGTAGTGCATAAACAGATAATCAAATACCGACATCTACGTCGACCCCACAAGGGTATCGGGAACCTCACACATGCCCACAATATAAATGAAAAGCTGAAAAGAAAAGGAAAGTATAAAGTTCAGGGTCTCCAACGGTCCCGCTGTGTCCGCCCCGTCCTCACCGCCACCTACCTCTCCCCTCGCCTGGGCCCTGTCACGAAGTGGGAAGTCAGTGACTAATAAATGCCGTGCAGGGGGAATAATAAAAACAAACCGTGGCGACAACCGGAGCAACCACCCTTTTGGGGGGGGGGGGGAAATGGTAACCTGTATATCTGCATCCTGTAATACTCTGCCGCGTCGGTCCACTATCGACGGCCCATACCGTACCTGCAGCACCGCGACCGCGCCGGACAACTAAACCGGCGGGTCGCTCCGCTCGCACCTCGGCGCCTCAACCCCACAGCTAATAAGGGGCCCCACTACGTCACCTCGTGGGTATACACGGGTCCTACGACCTCTTTTCCGGAAAAGTGCACCCCTCACGGTGGCCAAACCGCGGGTGCACGTGTTGCAGCCTCGAGCACAGTAACCACAATATATGAGCAATAGTAATGCAGTAATCGCAATGTATATGAAATAGTAAAGCAGTAACCATGATGCATGAATCAGAATAAGGTAGAGGCGTGTAAACTCATGTTGCCCTACTATTAGCATAGTCGAAGGAAAGACGGTAGCTGAAGCATCAAAACACGAGACCACGTAACTATCGATGTGTAGCAATAATCCGTAGCATCTAGAATAATGATTACTGAAGTGAACGGTAACATATAATATTTAAATTAAAACAATCAATGTGGTTCGATGCCAAATATCACACTCAACCCACCTGTCGCTAGTAGGCGTCAACGCTCCGCTCCCTCGCGTCCTGGTACTCCCGCTCGGCTCCTTCGCACACCTGCCGCGAGGAGAAAAGCGACGCTCAGACGCGGATGAAGACGAGAGGCGGGCGAACCGCTCGTCGGGTTCGCGGCTCCCCGTCCGCACGCGGGCCGTGCGCGTGCTCAGCTCCGTACGGGCAACCCCACACGTGGGGTTGAGCGCGCGTCCGGCCCCGTGCGGGTCACCCCGCACGCGGGGCTGGGCGCCGCCCAGCCCTGCGGCCTACCCCGCACGCGGGCTGGGCGTGCCGCCCGGCCCCGTGCGGGTCACCCCGCACGCGGGTCTGGGCGTCGCCCAGCCCCGTGCGGGTCACCCCGCACGCGGCTGGGCGTGCGCCCGGCCCCGTGCGGGCCATCCCGCACGCGGGGGCTGGGCGCCGCCCGGCCCCGTGCGGGTCATCCCGCACGCGGCTGGGCGTGCGCCCGGCCCCGTGCGGGTCATCCCGCACGCGGGGGGGGCTGGGCGCCGCCTGGCCCGTGCGGGTCGCATGAGGGCGCCGGATGGGGGGGGGGTTTCTTCGCACGTGCGGCGGATTCCGGGAAATCCGCCGCCTGTGCCTCACCCCTTCCGGTCAAGATGATCAAGAACTCAACACGAGGAAAAAGAAACTAAATTCCCGTCTCACCTTGATGAGGACGACGAAGGTTTGGGAAGAGGGGATCGTCCGTTCTCGTAGGTCCGGTGTGGTGGTGGTGGGGATGCGGCGTTCTCCCCTCTCCTCGACCGTCTTCGCTCGGGTCGTGCGTGCCAAAGGGGTAGCAGACTGAGAAGGGGTTCCCAACCCTCACCTCTCAAACCCCCAATTAATTAGCTGTTTTGGTACGATCGAGCCCAACCCGCGTCCAACTCCAAATGCTAACCTAGCCCCAAATTAACCCGGATAGATAGAACGAAATAAATTAAATTAATTTATGTCGGATCCCGAAAATTTACAGAAAATTAGACTGAGCCGGTGCGAAAGAATTAACTAGCTTGAATCAAAAAATATCGTTAAATCCGGGTCTGGTTTACCTCAAAAGGGACGTGCCGGACACCCGAACCGCAGCAACTTCGAAAATTTATTCCGGGAGCTTCCGGGGTCGGAAATCCGATCCGATCGCGCCGCCGGCCTCCGCTTCGCGAGCTTTATTCTCAAAAAAAAAATGCCCGCGAGCCCCCGACGGCCTGCCCAGAATGACAAAAGAAAATCAAACCCCCGGACCCCTTTGCCTAAAAGCGGTTCGAAAACCCGCGGCTATTACAGCCTACCTCTCCCCCCGTCTGAACCCTGTCACGAAGTGGGAAGTCAGTGACGTAAAAATAGTAGAGCAGGAGAATATAATAAAACAAACCGTGCAGATAACCGGAGCAACCACCCTCTCAAGGTGGAGAGGCAACCTGTACACCTGTATCCTGTAATACCCGCCACGTCGGACAACTAAACCGACGGCCCATACCGTACCTGCAGAAACCCGACCACGTCGGACAACTAAACCGACGGGTCACACCGCTCGCACCTCGGCGCCTCAAACCCCACAACTAATAAGGGGCCCCACAACGTCACCTCGTGGGTATACACGGGTCATAGACCGCTTTTCCGGAAAAGCGCACCCTTCGCGGTGGCCAAACCGCGGGTGCGCGTGTTGCAGCCTCGAGCACAGTAGCCACAATGCATGAACAAGAGTAAGATAATAACATGTGTAATCCAGGTACTCTACTAACAAGTATAATCGAAGGTAAAACAGCAACACGTAACGTCAGAAGTATGATAACACCTAACTACTAAAGTGCAGCGATAACATGTAGCATCTAAAGTAACGATAATAGGTAGCATTTAAAGTAACGATAATAGGTAGCATTTAAAGTGGAACGATCATATGTAATATTTAAAGTGGAACGATGCTAAATAACACACTCAACCCACCTATCGCTAGTAGAAAACAACGCTTGGCTCCCCGCGTCCCGGCGCGCTCCTCGAAGCTGTAAAACGGAAACCCCGGGCGGGGAGGTCAAGAACCTTTAAACGCAAAGTAACGAAGAGCCCCAACACCAACCGGCCTCTGACGGCAGCGACCAACCCCCGCGCACCGCCGTGCTGCCCGCGCGGCGCCTCGCATGCGCGGGCTGCCCCGCGGGCTGCCCCGCATGTGGGTGCCCCGCGCGGCGCCCCTGCATGCGCGGGCTGCCCCGCGCGGTGCCCCCCGCATGCGCGGGGTGCCCCGCGCGGCGCCCCGCATGCGGGTGCCCCGCGCGGCGCCCCCGCATGCGCGGGCTGCCCCGCGCGGCGCACTGCCCCGCGCGGCGCCCCGCATGCGGGTGCCCCGCGCGGCTCCCCGGCATGCGCGGGCTACCCCGCGCGGCACCCCCGCATGCGTGGGCTGCCCAGCGCGGCGCCCCGCATGCGGGTGCCCCGCGCGGCGCCCCCGCATGCGCGGGTTGCCCCGCGCGGCGCCCCGCATGCGGGTGCCCCGCGCGGCGCCCCCGCATGCGCGGGTTGCCCCGCGCGGCGCTCCGCGTGCGGGTGGCTCGCCCCTCTCCTTCCATCTCCGATGAAATCAAGAAACCCCCCCCCTCGTTCGTAACGAGAAAAAACATGGAAAGAAGATGAAAGCACGGCTCACCATGTTTTCGTCGGTACCGGGCGAAGGAGAGGGATCGTCCTCTTCGCGTTCGTCGGATCTTTGCGGGGCGGCGATCAATCTCCTCTCTTCCACACCGACCTATGGAAAGGACGAGGGTTTTGGGGAACCGCTCCTCGTCCACGCTCGGATATCGTACGCCAAGGTGAGGGGAGGCGAGGTTTAGAAAAACCTGATTCCCAAGGCCGACTAGTTAGTCGTTTGGGCGTAGTGGATTTTGGACCCCGAATTAACATTTAACCACTCGAGCAAAAGGGAAAAGGGGTGGTTAAATCCCATACCTCAAACTGATCGACTAAAATCGATCTGATTGCGGACCAGAGTTCGGTCTGCCCCGGTAATTGTGTATGTCACCTGGGCTACGGTACCAACTTCCGGAATTTATTCTGGGAGATCCGGGGGTCGGAATCCAAAATCGATCGCACCGCCGGTCTCCGTTTCGCGAGCTTTATTAACCAAAAATACCCGCGAGCCCCGACCGTCTGCCCAGAAAACAAGGAAAAGTTACCCTCGGACCCCTATTGTCAACAGAACGGTTCAATAAAATCAACGGGAAGCCCAGAAAGGTAAAATAAATCCGCGGTTATCACACCTACCGCCTTGCCCTACCGCCGAACCTTGACCGAGTTCATGACGTGTTCCACGTATCCATGCTTCGGAAGTACCTCCCCGATCCGTCGCGAGTGCTCGACGTCTCCGCAATTGAGCTTAAAGGGGACCTAAGTTTCGAGGAAGTGCCAGTGCGGATCCTAGCCCGAGAAGACAAAAAGCTGCGAAGTCGGACAATTCCCTACGTGAAGGTGCTTTGGAGCAATCAAGAAGAGCGTGAGGCAACTTGGGAACCAGAGTCGAAGATGAGGGAGTGCTACCCGGACCTCTTCGCCGCGGGGGAAGATTAAGTTTCGGGGACGAAACTTGTTTTTTAGCAGTGAGTGGTGTAGAACCCGGCCTTTCTTTAACCCTTCTCGTCACCCCTTTTCTTGTAATATCCGACCGAGTGCCTTATTTTTTAGTGTTTTTCCGGACAGACCGTCGGGGCCCGTGGATAATTTTAGGCGGTAGAGCTCGTGGAGCGGAGCGCGCAGGCGCGATCGGTTTCAGATTCCGACTCCCGGTTCATCCAGAATAAATTGTTGAAGTTGGACCCCCGTTGGGTGTTCCGGGAACCGTGCTGGCGACTTGCACGGGGATTGAGGTAATCCTGACCCTTGATCTGTTTTGTCTGTAGGGTGAGCGAACTTGGGGATTTAATCCTTCTATCGGTTTGACTCCTTAACTCGGTTAGGTCAGACGAGTTGATTTAAAGGCAAAGGGCCTACAGGATTCGAGATCCCCACCCCTTTGTGCTTGGACGTTCGAACAAGAAGGAGAAGGGGAACCCTAGCTTTCTCCCCCATTACGATCCAAGCCGCGGCGCGAGACTCCCTCGGGGATTTCCGGACGAAGACGGACAACCCCTTCCTTCTTCTTCCCTCGCGAACCAAGGTGAGTTTGGGAGCGTTCTTGTTTTCGTTTTCCTCTTTGCTTTTTCGGTTTTGAGGAGGGAGAGGGAGCCGTCTCGGGTTGGAGGCCACAGTGAGGCCGCCGCGAGGGGCCGGCGGGCACCACCGCCGCGGGGCCTGCCGCGGGTGGGGCGCCCGCGCGGGCTGGTGCCGCGCGGGGTCGCCCCGCACCGCGGGCAGCACGCCCACACGGCGCGCGGCTGCGCTGGGCCGCCCGCGGGTGGGACGCCCGCGCTGACTGGTGCCGCGCGGGGTCGCCCCGCACCGCGGGCAGCGCGCCCGCGCGGCGCATGGCCGCGCGGGGCCGCACGCAGGTGGGGCGCCCGCGCGGGCTGGTGCCGCGCGGGTGTCACGCCCCGGGGGGTTTGGTTTAGCGGAAACGATTCATGAAAGTCGAATATTTGGCGTGTAAATTTTTTTTGTTTAAAAGAGAACCCCTCTTCCCGGGCACGTGCCCAGACCCGCCACACATACAGGGTCACTCTGCAAACGGACAGAGTCTCCCCTGTACGTGCACGGCGTAAGCGTTCAGAACATGTTCCAACAAACACAGCCCATCAATCACAGCAATTAACCAGCATTCTAAACTAATAACAGAAGAACGTATGGCCGATCAATTTGGAAAGGATAAATCCACAGTTTTGAAAGAGCGTCTACCCGGCGCTTACGTTTTGAAAGCTAGTTTCAAAATTAGCATAAATCCACAAGGTTTGAAAGCGGCGCCCACCCGACACCAAGTTTTGAAATCCCTTTCGCAATCCATAAATCCACAGGGTTTTGAAACCAGTGCCCACACGACACTTAGGTTTTTAAAACGGTTTTCGCAATCTTTTCTTTGGCTTCTGTTTTTTTTGATTTTCAAATGGCCAATAGACATAGAAGGAAAAGTAACGTACAAGGGCGCTATATGCAACCCGCACCGACATCCACGTCGACCCCACGAGGGTATCGCGAACCTCTCACATAACTACAATGCAATGAAAAGCGAGAAATAAAAGAATAAATACAGTCCAGGGTCCCCAGCGACCCAGCTGCTCCTGCCCCGTCCTCACGACCGCCTACCTCTCCCCCCGTCTGGACCCTGTCACGAAGTGGGATGTTAATGACGCAAGAAAAATAGTAGAGCAGGAGAATATAATGAAACAAACCGTGAAGATAACCGGAGCAACCACCCTCCCAAAGAGGAAGGCAACCTGTACACCTGCCTCCAGAAATACCCGGACACGTCGGACAACTAAACCGACGGCCCGTACCGTACCTGCAGAAACCCGACCACGCCGGACAACTAAAACCGACGGGTCGCACCGCTCGCACCTCGGCGCCTCAACCCCACCACTAATAAGGGGCCCCACTACGTCACCTCGTGGGTATACACGGGTCATAGACCACTTTTCCGGAAAAGCGCACCCTTTGCGGTGGCCAAACCGCGGGTGCGCGTGTGGCAACCTCGAGCCAAGTAACCGTAACCACCATCATGTCAGTATCATAATATGAATAACAAGAGTAATGAGGTAAATGAGGTAAAGTGCATAATCGAAAACAAGGTAATATTGCGCGCACTCGAAGGTGGCCCGCTGACATATAAGGGTTAAAAGAAGAACACCGTCGGCAGTCGACGCTAACCATTATTGCGAACCCACTAACATGCATAAGCTGTCGCCCGTCATTATGTAACCCCAGTACACTTAGAATAGACCCCGCCCAATTTGATAGAATTTAGAGGCTAGGAATAAAGTAAAAACAACCCACCTGTCGCTAGTAGCAAAACCACGCTCGGCTCCCCGCGTCCCGGCGCGCTCCCCTAAGCTGCAAAACGGGATCCCCGGGCGGGGAGGTCAAGAACCTTTAAACGCGAAGTAAGGAAAAGCCCCAATACTGGTCGGCCCCCCGACGGCAGCAACCGAATCCCCCCCCACGCGCCGCCGTCCTGTCCGCGCGGCGCCCCGCATGCGCGGCTGCCCCGCGCGGCGCCCCGCATGCGGGTGCCCCGCACGGCACCCCCGCATGCGCGGGCTGCACCGCGCGGTGCCGCCGCATGCGCGGGCTGCCCCGCGCGGCGCCCCGCATGCGCGGGTTGCACCGCGCGGCGCCCCGCATGCGCGGCTGCCCCGCGCGGCGCCCCCGCATGCGGGTGCCCCGCACGGCACCCCGCATGCGCGGGCGGCCCCGCGCGGCGCCCCGCATGCGGGTGCCCGCGCGGCGCCCCCGCATGCGCGGGTTGCACCGCGCGGCGCCCCGCATGCGCGGCTGCCCCGCGCGGCGCCCCCGCATGCGGGTGCCCCGCACGGCACCCCGCATGCGCGGGCGGCCCCGCGCGGCGCCCCGCATGCGCGGGTCGCACCGCGCGGTGCCCCCCGCATGCGCGGGCGGCCCCGCACGGCGCCCCGCATGCGGGCGCCCCGCGCGGCGCCCCCGCATGCGCGGGTCGCACCGCACGGCGCCCCGCATGCGGGCGCCCCGCGCGGCGCCCCCGCATGCGCGGGTCGCACCGCGCGGTGCCCCCGCATGCGCGGGCGGCCCCGCACGGCGCCCCGCGCTGCGGGCGCCCCGCGCGGCGCCCCCGCATGCGCGGGTTGCTCCGCGCGGCGCTCCGCGTGCGATGGCGACGCCCCTCTTCTTCCATCTCCGACGCATCAAGAACCCCCTCCCCCGTCTCGCTCGTGACGAGAAAAGACAAGAAAGGAAAACGAAAGCGCGGCTCACCTTGTTTTGGTCGGTACCGGGCGAAGGAGAGGGATCGTCCTCTTCGCGTTCGTCGGATCTTTGCGGGGAGGCGATCGCTCTCTTCTCTTCCACGCCGGCCGAAGGAAAGGACGAGGGTTTTGGGGGAACCGTTCCTCGTCCACGCTCGGATATTGTACGCCCAGGAGGGGGGGTGGGGGGGAGGCGAGGTTTAGATAACCTAATTTCCCCAGGCCGAAATACTTAGACGTTTTGGGCGTAGTGGATTTTGGACTCCAAAATTAATTTTAACCCTCGAGTGAAAGGAAAACAAAAAGGGGTGGTTTAACCCCATACCTCAAATTGATCGACTAAAATCGATCTGATTGCGGACCCGAGTTCGGTCCGCCCCCGGTAATTGTGTAAGTCACCTGGGCTACGGTACCAGCTTCCGGAATTTATTCTGGGAGATCCGGGGGTCGGAATCCAAAACCGATCGCGCCGCCGGTCTCCGTTTCGCGAGCTTTATTAACCAAAAATACCCGCGAGCCCCGACCGTCTGCCCAGAAAAACAAGGAAAAATTACCCTCGAACCCCTATTGTCAACCAGACGGTTCAATAAAAATCGGCGGAAAGCCCCGAAAGGTAAAATAAATCCGCGGTTATCACACCACTCACCTCTAGAAAACGAGTTTCGTCCTCGAAACTCAGACCCGGATGGCGGTGAATAGGTTCGGGTAGTTCTCCCTCATTTTAGATTCCAGCTCCCATGTTGCTTCTCGCTCCTCGTGGTTGCTCCAGAGTACCTTCACGTAGGGGATGGCTCGATTCCGCAGTGATTTGCTTTCCCTTGCCAGGATTCTCACGGGGGTTTCCTCGAAGCTTAGGTCTTCTTTAAGGTCGAGTATGGCGACATCCAGGATATGCGATGGATCGGAGAGGTATTTACGGAGCATCGAAACGTGGAAGACGTCATGGACTCGGTCGAGGTTTGGTGGTAGGGCAAGGCGGTACGCCACTGGGCCGATGCGTTCCAAAATCTCGAAAGGCCCTACAAACCGTGGGCTCAGCTTCCCTTTTAGCCCGAACCGCTTGACTCCTCTGGACGGCGAGACCCGCAAGAAAACATGCTCTCCCACTTGGAATTCCAAGTCGCGGCGCCTTTGGTCCGCGTAGCTCTTCTGGCGACTCTGGGCGGTTAGCAGGCGCTGTCTGATGAGGCGAACCTTCTCTTCCGTTTCCTCCACTAAGTCGGGCCCCAAGAATTTCCGCTCCCCCAGATCGTCCCAGCAGATCGGGGATCGGCAGCGTCTTCCATATAAGGCCTCGTAGGGTGCCATCTGGATGCTGGCCTGGTAGCTGTTGTTGTAGGCGAATTCCACGAGAGGTAGGTGCCGTGACCACCCGATCCCCCAATCTAGTACACAGGCGCGAAGGCAGGTCTTCGAGGATTTGAATCACGCGCTCTGACTGTCCGTCCGTCTAAGGGTGGAAGGCTGTGCTGAACTGTAATTTGGTTCCCATGGCCGCTGAAGGCTCTGCCAAAATTTCGAGACGAAGCGCGTGTCTCTGTCCGAGGTGATCGATGCCGGCACTCCATGTAATCTAACGATCTCGCTGACATATGTTTGGGCCAACCGTTCTCGGGTCCAGGTCGTATGAACTGGCAGAAAGTGTGCTGACTTGGTTAACCGGTCGACTACGACCCAAATTGCGTCGTGGCCCTGGGGTGAACGTGGGATGCCCGTGACGAAGTCCATGGTGATTTGCTCCCACTTCCACTCTGGCACCGGTAGGGGCTGTAGCTTCCCTGCTGGCCGCTGGTGCTCGACCTTTATCCGTTGGCACACTAGGCAATGAGCTACGTGTCGAGTGACGTCCCCTTTCATGTTGGGCCACCAGTAGATCTGTTTGAGGTCCCTGTACATCTTCGTGCCCCCTGGATGTGCCGCATAAGGGGCCCGGTGTGCCTCTGTCAGAATTTCCTCCTTCAACTCCGACGAATCAGGCACGCAGATCCGTCTGCGGAACCGTAGGGTGCCGTCGTCTCTTCCACTGCAAAGTCGCTCTCTTGGTCCAGGGGGATCTTGTCTCGTATGCGCTGTAAGTGTGGGTCGGTCTGTTGCCCCTCCCGGATCTTCTCAAGTAGCGTCGGCTTGACCACTAAGGTTAGGAGTTGCCTAACCGTGCCTGTCGGCACCACTTCCAACTGCATTCGTGCGAACTCCGCTATCAAGTGGTTTTGCTCCGTTATCGCGCTCCTTGACGCCCCGTCTTGGCGCCCTTTCCTGCTCAGGGCGTTCGCCACCACGTTTGCTTTTCCGGGGTGGTACTGTATCGTCAAGTCGTAATCCTTCAACAACTCCAGCCACCGCCTCTGCCGCAAGTTTAATTCTTTTTGGGTAAAGATGTACTTAAGACTTTGATGATCCGAGAAGACGTTACAGTGGACTCCAAAGAGGTACTGCCTCCACAGTTTTAGAACGAAGACTACTGCGGCCAAGCTCCATGTCGTGTATCGGGTAGTTCTTCTCGTAATCCTTTAATTGCCGGGGACGCGTAGGCAATCACTTTCCCCTGTTGCATCAGAACACCACCCAGGCCGATCCCCGATGCGTCGCAATACACTTCGTAATCTTCCCCGGGTTGTCGGCAGCACAAGTATCGGTGCCCTGGTTAACCTCCTTTTGAGTTCCTCAAAGCTTTCCTGGCATTTGGCCGTCCATATGAACTTCTCCCCTTTTCTGGTCAACCGATTCAAAGGGGCAGCAATCTTCGCGAAACCCTCTACAAAACGCCTGTAATATCCTGCCAGTCCTAGGAAACTGCGGACCTCTGTCACCGTCGTCGGCGGCTGCCAGTCGACCACGGACTCCACCTTCTTCGGATCCACGAGATTCCCTGTGCCGAGATCACATGTCCTAGGAAGCCGACTTCGCGTAGCCAGAACTCACACTTCTTGAGCTTAGCGAACAGCTCCTGCTCCCTGAGAGTTTGGAGGACTGTTTGCAAATGGTCCTCGTGTTCCTCGTCGGTAGTGGAGTAGATCAGTATGTCGTCGATGAAAACCACCACGAACCGATCCAGGAAGGGTCTGAAGATCCGGTTCATCATGTCCATGAAGACTGCGGGGGCGTTCGTGAGTCCGAAGGGCATAACCGTGAACTCGTAGTGGCCGTACCGGGTCCGGAAAGCAGTCTTCGGAATGTCCTTGTCCCGAACCCGGAGTTGGTGGTAGCCCGACTGTAAATCGATCTTGGAGAAGACCGTCGCCCCTCTCAGCTGGTCGAAGAGGTCATCTATTCTAGGCAGGGGTGGTACTTGTTTTTTTCTCTGTGACTTTGTTTATTCCTCTGTAATCAATGCAGAGACGCAGGCTTCCGTCTTTCTGTCCGCACGAAGAGTACCGGTGCGCCCCAGGGTGACACACTCGGTCTTATGAACCCTTATCCAAAGAGGTCTTCCAGTTGTGCTTTAAGCTCCTTTAGTTCTGCGAAGGCCATTCGGTAAGGTGCCTTCGAAATAGGCTGCGTGCCCGGTAGTAGTTCGATGGGGAATTCCACCTCCCGTTCCGGGGGCATCCCAGGCAGTTCCGTGGGGAAGACTCGGGGGAAATCCCTCACCACTGGAATATCGGCGAGCGTCGTCGGGGTCGGGTAGCCAAATCCACCGATGCCAAGTAGGCCACGCAACCACCCTCCACCAGTCTTCTGGCCCGGGTCGCTGAGATGATCGCCGGGAAGGAGATGCTCTTACCCATCATGTACACATGCTCAGGGAAACCCGGTTCGTGTAAACGCAGCTGTCGCTTGTCACAATCGATGAGTGCCTGGTACCTCGTGAGCCAGTTCATGCCCAGCACCACGTCGTACTCCTTCAGGGGGATTACCACTAAATCCCAGGGCATGCTAGTCGCCCTAGTTTAATCGGGCAGGCGGTCACGACGCTGACCGCCTCCAAGGTCCCTCCCGCCGTTTGCACTGTCAAGGGGTTTTGGAGGGGTGTCTCCTCGAGGCCAAACAAAAACACGAAGTCACGGGAAATGAAAGATGTGTGTTGCTCCGGTGTCGAAAAGGGTTCTAGCACGGGAATTGGAAACAGAAGTGGTACCTGCAAGTGCTTCCTCCGGCGGGTCTGTCTCTTGGTGGGTCATTGAGAAGACTCTCCCGCCTGGTTGTGGCTGCCGGTCCTCCTCGCGCCGTGGTGCAGGGGGCCTAGACGTCGACGCCATAGGGGCTTTCCCCCGCCCTGAGAACTGTGGCGTGGGCGTAGAAGCTGCGGAGGACGCAGGAACCCCCGCCTAAGGGGCAGTTGCGGCGGAAGTGCCCTCGTCTGCCGCACCTGAAGCATGTGGTCGCCTTTTTTGGGGGCACTCCCCGGAATGTGCCCTCCCCCGCATATGACCACAAGGCCTATTCCCTGGCCTCGGTCCTCCTGTTGGCGCGCTCCGGGACCCTGCCTGAGGTCTCCACCGTTTGGGGGCCCCGCCCCCGCCCAAGAGCCTCCTCCCGAAGTTCTGCTGTTGCCGCTTCCGGTCCTCTAGCCGCGTCGAGTTCTCCCTTCTGGCGCGGGTGACCGCAAAACCCCGCTCCACCGTAGTGGCTCTGTCGACCACTTTTCTGGAAGGTTGTGTAGTTCGGCTGCTTGCACCACCTCGAAGATATTGCTCCGCAAGCCATCCACAAAGAGCTGCGCCTTGTGTGCCTCGTCCCTTATGACGAACGGGACGCAGTTTGCTAGCCGGACGAACTCCCGCTGATACTCCATGACCGTCCGGCTCCCCTGTTGGATGTGGTTCAGGTCATCCTCCAACTTTTTCTTGACACTGGTGGTGAAGAAGGCCCCGAACAGTTCCTGTTTGAAGGTTTGTCCAGGACGGAAATGTGGTACCCTTAGTAGGATCGGGGCGTACCGTCTTCCACCACAAGCGGGCGTTCCCCTCCAAGCAGTGGACCGCTAGGGGAACCCGCTCGTCGTCCTCCATGAGCAGGTCTTCAAAAAGTTTCTCCATCGACCCCACCCATTTCGTCGACGACCCACGGATCGGTCGTGTCCACTCGAACGTGGGTGGGTCGTATTTCTTGAAGTCTTTCAGGTTGGCCCGCACCCGATCTCGCTCGGTCGTCGCACCCGTCCCCTCCCTCGGCGGCGGTGGCAGCCCACGGTCGGGGCAGGTGTGACTACAGGTCTCCTCCAGAGTAACCCTGCTGGTCGTCCCGCGCGCCGGGTCCCGTAGTTGTCGCCGGTGGTGGCGCCTGTCGGTGGTGCCGCGGCCGGCGCGTGTCCGACCCCTGTGGGGGACCCGGGGCGACCGTCAACCGGTCGCGGCCTGTTTGCCGTTGCGTCAACTGACGCACGTGCTCAGTAAGATTGGCCAGATTCCCCGCCATCTCCTGCAGTTGTTGCCGCAGGAGCTGGTTCTCCGCGGCCGTCGACGCCGTCGCGTCTGTTTCCGCGTCCCCGGCCGATGATCTAGTACGGGCCATGTCTGTCAAACATCACAAGAGTCAGCTTTAGACTACCCTGCTAACAACAACCATAAAGGGAAGCGAGGACTCAACATTGTTCCCCCCCCTTCGGCCACTCACGTTCTACAGTCCTAAGCCCTACCCATTTCATTCATATGTAGGCATGTGAGGGTTGTCTACGGATGTCGGCACTAATTGTTGTGATTGGAAGAACCTCTCTGATACCATTTAATCTGTCACGCCCCGGGGGGTTTGGTTTAGCGGGGAAACGATTCATGAAAGTCGAATATTTGGCGTGTAAATTTTTTTTGTTTAAAAGAGAACCCCTCTTCCCGGGCACGTGCCCAGACCCGCCACACATACAGGGTCACTCTGCAAACGGACAGAGTCTCCCCTGTACGTGCACGGCGTAAGCGTTCAGAACATGTTCCAACAAACACAGCCCATCAATCACAGCAATTAACCAGCATTCTAAACTAATAACAGAAGAACGTATGGCCGATCAATTTGGAAAGGATAAATCCACAGTTTTGAAAGAGCGTCTACCCCGGCGCTTACGTTTTGAAAGCTAGTTTCAAAATTAGCATAAAATCCACAAGGTTTGAAAGCGGCGCCCACCCGACACCAAGTTTTGAAATCCCTTTCGCAATCCATAAATCCACAGGGTTTGAAACCAGTGCCCACACGACACTTAGGTTTTTAAAACGGTTTTCGCAATCTTTTCTTGGCTTCTGTTTTTTTTGATTTTCAAATGGCCAATAGACATAGAAGGAAAAGTACGTACAAGGGCGCTATATGCAACCCGCACCGACATCCACGTCGACCCCACGAGGGTATCGCGAACCTCTCACATAACTACAATGCATATGAAAAGCGAGAAATAAAGAAATAAATACAGTCCAGGGTCCCCAGCGACCCAGCTGCTCCATGCCCCGTCCTCACGACCGCCTACCTCTCCCCCGTCTGGACCCTGTCACGAAGTGGGATGTCAGTGACGCAAGAAAATAGTAGAGCAGGAGAATATAATGAAACAAACCGTGAAGATAACCGGAGCAAACCACCCTCCCAAAGAGGAAGGCAACCTGTACACCTGCCTCCAGAATACCCGGACACGTCGGACAACTAAAACCGACGGGCCCGTACCGTACCTGCAGAAACCCGACCACGCCGGACAACTAAAACCGACGGGTCCGCACCGCTCGCACCTCGGCGCCTCAACCCCACCACTAATAAGGGGCCCCACTACGTCACCTCGTGGGTATACACGGGTCATAGACCACTTTTCCGGAAAAGCGCACCCTTTGCGGTGGCCAACCGCGGGTGCGCGTGTGGCAACCTCGAGCCAAGTAACCGTAACCACCATCATGTCAGTATCATAATATGAATAACAAGAGTAATGAGGTAAATGAGGTAAAGTGCATAATCGAAAACAAGGTAATATTGCGCGCACTCGAAGGTGGCCCGCTGACATATAAGGGTTAAAAGAAGAACACCGTCGGCATCGACGCTAACCATTATTGCGAACCCACTAACATGCATAAGCTGTCGCCCGTCATTATGTAACCCCAGTACACTTAGAATAGACCCGCCCATTTGATAGAATTTAGAGGCTAGGAATAAAGTAAAAACAACCCACCTGTCGCTAGTAGCAAAACCACGCTCGGCTCCCCCGCGTCCCGGCGCGCTCCCCTAAGCTGCAAAACGGGATCCCGGGCGGGGAGGTCAAGAACCTTTAAACGCGAAGTAAGGAAAAGCCCCAATACTGGTCGGCCCCCCGACGGCAGCAACCGAATCCCCCCCCACGCGCCGCCGTCCTGTCCGCGCGGCGCCCCGCATGCGCGGCTGCCCCGCGCGGCGCCCGCATGCGGGTGCCCCGCACGCACCCCCCGCATGCGCGGGCTGCACCGCGCGGTGCCGCCGCATGCGCGGGCTGCCCGCGCGCGCCCGCATGCGCGGGTTGCACCGCGCGGCGCCCCGCATGCGCGGCTGCCCCGCGCGGCGCCCCCGCATGCGGGTGCCCCGCACGGCCCACCCCGCATGCGCGGCCCCCGCGCGGCGCCCCGCATGCGGGTGCCCCGCGCGGCGCCCCCGCATGCGCGGGTTGCACCGCGCGGCGCCCCGCATGCGCGGCTGCCCCGCGCGGCGCCCCGCATGCGGGTTGCACCGCGCGCGCCCCGCATGCGCGGCTGCCCCCCGCGGCGCCCCCGCATGCGCGGGTTGCACCGCGCGGCCCCGCATGCGCGGCTGCCCCGCGCGGCGCCCCCGCATGCGGGTGCCCCGCACGGCACCCCGCATGCGCGGGCGGCCCCGCGCGGCGCCCCGCATGCGGGTCGCACCGCGCGGTGCCCCGCATGCGCGGGCGGCCCCGCACGGCGCCCCGCATGCAGCGCCCCCGCGCGGCGCCCCCGCATGCGCGGGTCGCACGCGCGGTGCCCCCCATGCGCGGGCGGCGGCCCCGCACGGCGCCCCGCGCGCGGGCGCCCCGCGCGGCGCCCCCGCATTGCGCGGGTTGCTCCGCGCGGCTCTCCGCGTGCGATGGCGACGCCCCTCTTCTTCCATCTCCGACGCATCAAGAACCCCCTCCCCCGTCTCGCTCGTGACGAGAAAAGACAAGAAAGGAAAACGAAAGCGCGGCTCACCTTGTTTTGGTCGGTACCGGGCGAAGGAGAGGGATCGTCCTCTTCGCGTTCGTCGGATCTTTGCGGGGAGGCGATCGCTCTCTTCTCTTCCACGCCGGCCGAGGAAAGGACGAGGGTTTTGGGGGAACCGTTCCTCGTCCACGCTCGATATTGTACGCCCAGGAGGGGGGGGGAGGCGAGTTTAGATAACCTAATTTCCCCAGGCCGAAATACTTAGACTTTTGGGCGTAGTGGATTTTGGACTCCAAATTAATTTTAACCCTCGAGTGAAAGGAAAACAAAAAGGGGTGGTTTAACCCCATACCTCAAATTGATCGACTAAATCGATCTGATTGCGGACCCGAGTTCGGTCCGCCCCCGGTAATTGTGTAAGTCACCTGGGCTACGGTACCAGCTTCCGGAATTTATTCTGGGAGATCCGGGGGTCGAATCCAAAACGATCGCGCCGCCGGTCTCCGTTTCGCGAGCTTTATTAACCAAAAATACCCGCGAGCCCCGACCGTCTGCCCAGAAAAACAAGGAAAAATTACCCTCGAACCCCTATTGTCAACCAGACGGTTCAATAAAAATCGGCGGAAGCCCCGAAAGGTAAAATAAATCCGCGGTTATCACACCGGGGTCGCCCCGCACCGCGGGAAGCGCGCCCGCGCGGCGCATGGCCGCGCGGGGCCGCCCGCACCGCACCGCGACAGTGCGCCCGCGCGGCGCATGGCCGCGCGAGGGCGCCCGCAGGAGGGGCGCCCGCGCGGGCTGGTGCCGCGCTGGTCACCCCGCACCGCGGGCAGCGCGCCCGCGCGGCGCATGGCCGCGCGGGGCGCCCGCAGGAGGGGCGCCCGCGCAGGCTGGTGCCCGCGGGGTCGCCCCGTACCGCGGCAGCGCGCGCCGCCGGCGCATGGCCGCGCGGGGCCGCCCGCAGGTGGGGCGCCCGCGCGTGCTGGTGCCGCGCGGGGCTGCCCGCAGAGGGGCGCCCGCGCGGGCTGGTGCCGCGCGGGTTGCCCCGCACCGCGGGCAGCGCGCCCGCGCGGCGCATGACCGCGCGGGGGCGCCCGCAGGAGGGGCACCCGCGCGGGCTGGTGCCGCGCGGGGTCGCCCCGCACCGCGCAGCGCGCCCCTCGCGGCGCATGGTCGCGCGGGCCGCCCGCAGGTGGGGCGCCCGCGCGGGCTGGTGCCGTGCGGGGCGTGCACAGGCGGTGTGCGCGCCGCACGGGCCGTGCTGTGCGGGAACTCCGCCGCTCGAGGTCGGGAGTCGGTGTGAGTTTCGGACCCCTTAGTCTTGACTTGCCCTTGTTCCTTCAGGAGTGCAGGACGTCGTTGGCGACTGGTGCACGGACACGGACGAGTCGAGCGCAGGACGACACGCACAAGGTGGTACATTCCCGTGGATTGTGGGAATAGGAATTATTGATAGAAATAGTATGTTGGGGCAAAGGTGAATAGTAAGTCTCCTCCTGTCTATGTACTAACCCTGTTATATTATTTGCTTATTATCGATCGAGGCTCTGGTTTTGCTACACGCACACCGGCGGTTTGGCCACCGCAAGGGTGTGCTTTTCCGAAAAGTGGTACGTTGACCCGTGTACCCCACGCGACGGTGGCGTTAGGATGGGCCCTCTTGGGTGGGGGGTGTGAGCGGTGATGTCGAGGCAGGTGCTTGGCGGCCGAGGCAGGTGCTTCGGCGGGGACACCGGGGCGGGCGCTCGTGCGGTGGTCGGGAAAGGTGCCTAGTGTTGTTTTGGTACAGGGTATGATTATCGCTGACGGTTTATGTGAGGGACGGTTGCTCCGGTTATTGTGGTTTTGCCCTATTTTAGCTCCTTTATGCTTATCATACTATTTCTAGTCACTGACTTCCCAACTTCGTGACAGGTTCGTCCAGGGCGAGTGCTAGGGCACCGGTGAGGCCGCGAGAGTGCTGTTCTGACGCTGATCGACTTCAGATACAGTGACTATTACTTTTCCCTCTTTCCTTTATTACTCATGTTAGTTAGTTTGGTTGTGGATTGCGACGCCCCCGGGGGTCGAAGTGGATGTTGCCTCTTCCTTTTCTTCATGAGCGATGAATGTTATATCTTTTCGTACTTGGCCTTTTTAACAATGAAAAGCAAAGAAACTGTTTGCGAAAACCGCTTTTAAAACGTGGTGTCGTGTGGGCACCGGATTTTAAAACCTTGTGGAATTTATGGTGTTTTCGAACTGTTTTCACAAATTCGGCATCGGGTGGTGCCGTTTCAAAACCCTGTGGATTTATGTGGCTTTGAAATAGTTTTTTCCAAAACGATGGCTCGAGTGGATGCCGCTTTCAAACCTTGTGATTATTATCCTTTCAAATCGACGGCCTCTATGTGATAGGTTGATACTAGTAGATCATGTGAGTTTTATGGTTGTTTGTGTGCGAGACCCCAACTGATTGGTTAAAGACTGTATGTATTATGCCTTGTGAGACACTTTGTAGTTGAGACGCCGTGCATAACAAAGGAGACTCTGCCCGTTTGCAGAGTGAGTTTATATGCGGCGGGTCTGGGCACGCGTCGGGGAATAATGGTTTACAAAAAAAAAATATATGGATGAATTTGGGGCATCGGTGGCTCCTCTTCCGTGCTTTTCGAACCCCCGGGGCGTGACAAATTGTGTCCACGGTTTTTCCTCGGTATCACTTTTGGTGTGTGTGAGACTTTTCCTCATTATTTTTGTGCATTAATCTCTTTGGTTTTGATTTTATGTTGTAGAGCTCGTTAAAATGGAGAACGGCAATGCGATCGACTCAAAAATCTGATAAACGGAGCTCCCGGTGCATTTTATGAAGTTAGGTGGTTTTAGAAACTTTAAAATACCCATTAATGATTTTTATGCTTTAAATCCGTGTCAGCATGGATGGCAATTCGGTTAGCTTTGGCACGCAAATTGAGGAAGAAACGGTTAAAAAGATAAAGTTTGTTACAAATTCTCTTATAAAAGGAGGGGTTCAGGGATCGCTTACACTTTACCTTAGAAATGAGATCCCTCGTTTTTCGATTTTTTAACGAAAGAGAGAGAGGAACTTCGTCCTCTTTCTCAAGGTGCGTGTCGGAGATCGGGGTGTGACCCGCCACCAATACGGAGATCGGAGGAGGGAGTGCCGTCCCTCCATCGGAGACGGAGATCGGAAATCGTTTATTTGAGTATCGCATCGTCCGTCCCCGTCGCAAAGAGGTTAGTTTCTTGGCCTTTCGTGAGCTTCGTTATGG
>CM055066.1:34024141-34138563 GCA_029204045.2 Tillandsia leiboldiana
TTTTCTTGACGTTGCTGGGAAGAGCCCCGAACAGCTCCTGTTTTGAAAAGTTGCCCAGGACGGAGTGCGGTACCCTTAGCAGGATCTGGGCGGACCGTCTTCCAACCACAAGCGGGCGTTCCCCTCCAAGCAGTGGACTGCTAGGGGAACCCGCTCGTCTTCCTCCATGAGTAGTCTTCGAAAGTTTCTCCATCGACACCCACCCATTTCTCGACGACCCAAGGATCAGTCGTGTCCCCTTCGAACGTGGTGGGTCGTATTTCTTGAAGTCCTTCAGGTTGGCCCGCACCCGATCCCGCCATCGGTCATCACAACCGTCCCCCTCCCGCGCGGCGGCGGCAGCCACCGGAGGGGTGGTGTGACTACTGTCTCCTCCAGACCCTACTGGTTGTCCCTCCGGCGCCGGTCCCGTAGCCGCCGCCGGGGTGGCACCGGTGGTACCACGGCCGGTGCTGTCGGCCCTGTGGACGACCGGGCGACCGTCACCGTCGCGGCCTGCTGCTGTTGCGTCACTGACGCCGTGCCCCCGCGAGTGTTTTGCCAATTCCCCGCCATCTCCCGCAATTGCTGCCGCAGGAGCGGTTCTCCGAGGCCGTCGACGTCGTCGCGTCTGCCTCTGCGTCCCCGGCGATGATCGTACGGCCATGTCTGTCACACATCACAAAGTCAACTTTTAGATTACCCTACTAACAACAACCATAAAGTGAGAGAAAGATCACCATTTTCCCCCCCCCCCCCCCCCTCGGTCACTCACGTTCACGTCCTATGCCCCCACCATTTCAATTCATGTGTAGGCAAGTGAGGTGTTCCCACGGATGTGGCCCTAACTGTTGTGATTGAAAGAACGCCTGATACCAATTTAATGTGCCGCGCCCCGGGGGTGTTTGTTTTAGCGGAAACGAGTTCACAGAAATCAAACATTCGACGTATAATTTTTTTTTTGATAAAAGAGACCCCTCTTCCCCGCGCATGCCCCAGACCCGCCACACATACAAGATCACTCTGTAAACGGACAAGCCTCCCATGTATATGCACGGCGTGGCCTGGTCATACATAGTCTCAAAGCTACACAGAACCATTCAATCACAACAATTTTTAAACATACAACCGCATTCTATTTATTTACAACTATGTGGCCCTATCGTTGGAAAAAAGGATAAATCCCAGGTTTAAAAGAGCGCCTACCCGCCTTACCGTGTGAAAGCGAGTTTTCGAATCAGCATAAACCACAAGGTTTTGAAAACGGTGGCGCAACGCACTCGACACTCCAAGTTTTGAAATCCATTTCGCATCCATAAATCCACAGGGTTTTTGAAACGCAGTGCCCACACACACTTAGATTTTAAAAACAGTTTCGCAATCTTTTCTTGGCTTTTGCCCTTTTCATTCAATGCGCCAACAGAAATAAAAGGAAGAGTAACTGCATAGAGGATAGCTAAATGCACCTACTCAGACTCCCACGTCCGACCCAGAGGGTATCGAGAACCTCTCACAGAACTACAAATGTAAATGAATCAAGAATGAAAGGAGAAATACAGTCCAGGTCGGCCCAGCGACCCACTGCTCCTGTCCTCGTCTCTCCCCCCTCCGCTTATGTCCGCCCCGCCGGGGGTTTGTTTTAGCGGAAACTCGGCATTTTTTTTTTTTTTTTTTTTTGAAAGGTCTTTTCTATCTCTTTCTCCCCGGTGCGTGCCCAGACCCGCCGCACATACAGGATCACTCTCTGCAACGACAGAGTCCTCCCCTGTACGTGCACGCGTGTGGTTGAATACATCTCCCAAGCAGACATAACCATTCATCACAACATTCAATTACATACAACCAGTATTCTAATATTTAAGAGCGCATGCCACTTCAACTTGAAAGGATAAATCCCGGTTTTTAAAGAGTGCCCACCCGGCACTTAAGTTTTGAAAACGAGTTTCGAAATCATCATAACCCCAGGGTTTTGAAAACGGTGCCCACACGACACCCAAGTTTTGAAAGCTCATTTCGCAATCCATAAATCCACAAGGTTTTGAAATCATGTGCCCACACGACACTCACTTAGACTTTGAAAACGGTTTTTCGCAATCTTTTCTTTGTTTTTGTTTCGCTTTTTTCAAATGGCCAGTAGGAAATAAAGGGAAAGGTAGTGCATAAACAGATAATCAAATACCGACATCTACGTCGACCCCACAAGGGTATCGGGAACCTCACACATGCCCACAATAAAATGAAAAGCTGAAAAGAAAAGGAAAGTATAAAGTTCAGGGTCTCCAACGTCCCGCTGTGTCCCCCCGTCCTCACCCCACCTACCTCATCCCCTCGCCTGGGCCCTGTCACGAATGGGAAGTCATGACTAATAAATGCCTGCAGCAGGGGGAATAATAAAAACAACCGTGGCGACAACCGGAGCAACCACCCTTTTGGGGGGGGGGGAAATGGTAACCTGTATATCTGCATCCTGTAATACTCCTGCCGCGTCGGTCCACTACCGACGGCCCATACCGTACCCTGCACACCGCGACCGCGCCGGACAACTAAACCGCGGTCCTCCGCTCCGCTCGCACCTCGGCGCCTCAACCCCACAGCTAATAGGGGCCCCACTACGTCACCCTCGTGGTATATACACGGGTCCTACGACCTCTTTTCCGGAAAAGTGCACCCCTCACGGTGGCCAAACCGCGGTTGCACGTGTTGCAGCCTCGAGCACAGTAACCACAATATATGAGCAATAGTATGCATTAATCGCAATGTATATAAATAGTAAAGCAGTAACCATGATGCATGAATCAGAATAAGGTAGAGGCGTGTAAACTCATGTTGCCCTACTATTAGCATAGTCGAAGGAAAGACGGTAGCTGAAGCATCAAAACACGAGACCACGTAACTATCGATGTGTAGCAATAATCCGTAGCATCTAGAATAATGATTACGAAGTGAACGGTAACATATAATATTTAAATTAAAAACAATCAATGTGGTTCGATGCCAAATATCACACTCAACCCACCTGTCGCTAGTAGGCGTCAACGCTCCGCTCCCTCGCGTCCTGGTACTGGTACTCCCGCTCGGCTCCTTCGCACACCTGCCGCGAGGAGAAAAGCGACGCTCAGAACGCGGATGAAGACGAGAGGGGCGAACCGCTCGTCGGGTTCGCGGCTCCCCGTCCGCACGCGGCCGTGCGCAGTGCTCAGCTCCGTACGGGCAACCCCACACGTGGGTTTGAGCGCGCGTCCGGCCCCGTGCGGGTCACCCCGCACGCGGGGCTGGGCGCCGCCCAGCCCTGCGGCCTACCCCCCGCTGGCTGGGCGTGCCGCCCGGCCCCGTGCGGGTCACCCCGCACGCGTCGTGGGCGTCGCCCAGCCCCGTGCGGGTCACCCCCGCACGCGCTGGGTGGCGCCCGGCCCCGTGCGGGCCATCCGCACGCGCGGGCTGGGCGCCGCCCGGCCCCGTGCGGGTCATCCCGCCACGCGGCTGGGCGTGCGCCCGGCCCCGTGCGGGTCATCCCACGAACGGGGGGGCTGGGCGCCGCCCTGGCCCGTGCGGTCGCATGAGGGCGCCGGATGGGGGGGGGGTTTCTTCGCACGTGCGGCGGTTCCCCGGAAATCCGCCGCCTGTGCCTCACCCCTTCCGGTCAAGATGATCAAGAACTCAACACGAGGAAAAAGAACTAAATTCCCGTCTCACTTGATGAGGACGACGAAGGTTTGGGAAGAGGGATCGTCCGTTCTCGTAGGTCCGGTGTGGTGGTGGTGGGGATGCGGCGTTCTCCCCCCTCTCCTCGACCGTCTTCGCTCGGGTCGTGCGTGCCAAAGGGGTAGCAGACTGAGAAGGGGTTCCCAACCCTCACCTCTCAAACCCCCAATTAATTAGCTGTTTTGGTACGATCGAGCCCAACCCGCGTCCAACTCCAAATGCTAACCTAGCCCCAAATTAACCCGGATAGATAGAACGAAATAAATTAAATTATTTATGTCGGATCCCGAAAATTTACAGAAATTAGACTGAGCCGGTGCGAAAGAATTAACTAGCTTGAATCAAAAAATATCGTTAAATCCGGGTCTGGTTTACCTCAAAGGGACGTGCCGGACACCCGAACCGCAGCAACTTCGAAAATTTATTCCGGGAGCTTCCGGGGTCGGAAATCCGATCCGATCGCGCCGCCGGCCTCCGCTTCGCGAGCTTTATTCTCAAAAAAAAATGCCCGCGAGCCCCGACGGCTGCCCAGAATGACAAAAGAAAATCAAACCCCCGGACCCCTTTGCCAAAAGCGGTTCGAAAACCCGCGGCTATTACAGCCTACCTCTCCCCCCGTCTGAACCCTGTCACGAAGTGTGAAGTCAGTGACGTAAAAATAGTAGAGCAGGAGAATAATAAAAACAAACCGTGCAGATAACCGGAGCAACCACCCTCTCAAGGTGGAGAGGCAACCTGTACACCTGTATCCTGTAATACCCGCCACGTCGGACAACTAAACCGACGGCCCATACCGTACCTGCAGAAACCCGACCACGTCGACAACTAAACCGACGGGTCACACCGCTCGCACCTCGCGCCTCAAACCCCACAACTAATAAGGGGCCCCACAACGTCACCTCGTGGGTATACACGGTCATAGACCGCTTTTCCGGAAAAGCGCACCCTTCGCGGTGGCCAAACGCGCGGGTGCGCGTGTTGCAGCCTCGAGCACAGTAGCCACAATGCATGAACAAGAGTAAGATAATAACATGTGTAATCCAGGTACTCTACTAACAAGTATAATCGAAGGTAAACAGCAACACGTAACGTCAGAAGTATGATAACACCTAACTACTAAAGTGCAGCGATAACATGTAGCATCTAAAGTAACGATAATAGGTAGCATTTAAAGTACGATAATAGGTAGCATTTAAAGTGGAACGATCATATGTAATATTTAAAGTGGAACGATGCTAAATAACACACTCAACCCACCTATCGCTAGTAGAAAACAACGCTTGGCTCCCCGCGTCCCGGCGCGCTCCTCGAAGCTGTAAAACGGAAACCCCGGGCGGGAGGTCAAGAACCTTTAAACGCAAAGTAACGAAGAGCCCCCACCAACCGGCCTCTGACGGCAGCGACCAACCCCCGCGCACCGCCGTGCTGCCCGCGCGGCGCCTCGCATGCGCGGGCTGCCCCGCGGCTGCCCCGCATGTGTGTGCCCCGCGCGGCGCCCCTGCATGCGCGGCGCTTGCCCCGCGCGGGCCCCCCCGCATGCGCGGGGTGCCCCGCGCGGCGCCCCGCATGCGGTTGCCCCGCGCGGCGCCCCCGCATGCGCGGCTGCCCCGCGCGGCGCACTGCCCCGCGCGGCGCCCCGCATGCGGGTGCCCGCGCGGCCCCCGGCATGCGCGGGCTACCCCGCGCGGCACCCCCGCATGCGTGGGCTGCCCAGCGCGCGCCCCGCATGCGGGTGCCCCGCGCGGCGCCCCCGCATGCGCGGGTTGCCCCGCGCGGCGCCCCGCATGCGGGTGCCCCGCGCGGCGCCCCCGCATGCGCGGGTTGCCCCGCGCGGCGCTCCGCGTGCGGGTGGCTCGCCCCTCTCCTTCCATCTCCGATGAAATCAAGAAACCCCCCCCCTCGTTCGTAACGAGAAAAAACATGGAAAGAAGATGAAACACGGCTCACCATGTTTTCGTCGGTACCGGGCGAAGGAGAGGGATCGTCCTCTTCGCGTTCGCGGATCTTTGCGGGGCGGCGATCAATCTCCTCTCTTCCACACCGACCTATGGAAAGACGAGGGTTTTGGTGAACCGCTCCTCGTCCACGCTCGGATATCGTACGCCAAGGTAGGGGAGCGAGGTTTAGAAAAACCTGATTCCCAAGGCCGACTAGTTAGTCGTTTGTGGCGTAGTGGATTTTGGACCCCGAATTAACATTTAACCACTCGAGCAAAAGGGAAAGGGGTGGTTTAAATCCCATACCTCAAACTGATCGACTAAAATCGATCTGATTGCGGACCAGAGTTCGGTCTGCCCCGTAATTGTGTATGTCACCTGGGCTACGGTACCAACTTCCGGAATTTATTCTGGGAGATCCGGGGTCGGAATCAAAATCGATCGCACCGCCGGTCTCCGTTTCGCGAGCTTTATTAACCAAAAATACCCGCGAGCCCCGACCGTCTGCCCAGAAAACAAGGAAAAGTTACCCTCGGACCCCTATTGTCAACAGAACGGTTCAATAAAATCACGGGAAGCCCAGAAAGGTAAAATAAATCCGCGGTTTCACACCTACCGCCTTGCCCTACCGCCGAACCTTGACCGAGTTCATGACGTGTTTCCACGTATCCATGCTTCGGAAGTACCTTCCCCGATCCGTCGCGAGTGCTCGACGTCTCCGCAATTGAGCTAAAGGGGACCTAAGTTTCGAGGAAGTGCCAGTGCGGATCCTAGCCCGAGAAGACAAAAAGCTGCGAAGTCGGACAATTCCCTACGTGAAGGTGCTTTGGAGCAATCAAGAAGAGCGTGAGGCAACTTGGGAACCAGAGTCGAAGATGAGGGAGTGCTACCGGACCTCTTCGCCGGCGGGTAGATTAAGTTTCGGGGACGAAACTTGTTTTTTAGCAGTGAGTGGTGTAGAACCCGGCCTTTCTTTAACCCTTCTCGTCACCCCTTTTCTTGTAATACCGACCGAGTGCCTTATTTTTTAGTGTTTTTCCGGACAGACCGTCGGGGCCCGTGGATAATTTTAGGCGGTAGAGCTCGTGGAGCGGAGCGCGCAGGCGCGATCGGTTTCAGATTCCGACTCCCGTTCATCCAGAATAAATGTTGAAGTGGACCCCCGTTGGGTGTTCCGGGAACCGTGCTGGCGACTTGCACGGGGATTGAGGTAATCCTGACCCTTGATCTGTTTTTGTCTGTAGGGTGAGCGAACTTGGGATTTAATCCTTCTATCGTTTGACTCCTTAACTCTGTTAGGTCAGACGATTGATTTAAAGGCAAAGGGCCTACAGGATTCGAGATCCCCACCCCTTTGTGCTTGGACGTTCGAACAAGAAGGAGAAGGGGAACCCTAGCTTTCTCCCCCATTACGATCCAAGCCGCGGCGCGAGACTCCCTCGGGGATTTCGGACGAAGACGGACAACCCCTTCCTTCTTCTTCCCTCGCGAACCAAGGTGAGTTTGGGAGCGTTCTTGTTTTCGTTTTCCTCTTTGCTTTTTCGGTTTGAGGAGGGAAGGGAGCCGTCTCGGGTTGGAGGCCACAGTGAGGCCGCCGCGGGGGCCGGCGGGCACCACCGCCGCGGGGCCTGCCGCGGGTGGGCGCCCGGCGCGGGCTGTTGCCGCGCGGGGTCGCCCCGCACCGCGGGCAGCACGCCCACACGGCGCGCGGCTGCGCTGGGCCTCCCGCGGGTGGGACGCCCGCGCTGACTGGTGCCGTGCGGGGTCGCGGGTCGCCCGCACCGCGGCAGCGCCCCCCCGCGCGGCGCATGGCCGCGCGGGGCCGCACGCAGGTGGGCGCCCGCGCGGGCTGGTGCCGCGCGGGTGTCACGCCCCGGGGGTTTGGTTTAGCGGAAACGATTCATGAAGTCGAATATTTGGCGTGTAAATTTTTTTGTTTAAAAGAGAACCCCTCTTCCCGGGCACGTGCCCAGACCCGCCACACATACAGGGTCACTCTGCAAACGGACAGAGTCTCCCCTGTACGTGCACGGCGTAAGCGTTCAGAACATGTTCCAACAAACACAGCCCATCAATCACAGCAATTAACCAGCATTCTAAACTAATAACAGAAGAACGTATGGCCGATCAATTTGGAAAGGATAAATCCACAGTTTTGAAAGAGCGTCTACCCGGCGCTTACGTTTTGAAAGCTAGTTTCAAAATTAGCATAAATCCACAAGGTTTGAAAGCGGCGCCCACCCGACACCAAGTTTTGAAATCCCTTTCGCAATCCATAAATCCACAGGGTTTTGAAACCAGTGCCCACACGACACTTAGGTTTTTAAAACGGTTTTCGCAATCTTTTCTTTGGCTTCTGTTTTTTTTTGATTTTCAAATGGCCAATAGACATAGAAGGAAAAGTAACGTACAAGGGCGCTATATGCAACCCGCACCGACATCCACGTCGACCCCACGAGGGTATCGCGAACCTCTCACATAACTACAATGCAATGAAAAGCGAGAAATAAAAGAATAAATACAGTCCAGGGTCCCCAGCGACCCAGCTGCTCCTGCCCCGTCCTCACGACCGCCTACCTCTCCCCCCGTCTGGACCCTGTCACGAAGTGGGATGTAATGACGCAAGAAAAATAGTAGAGCAGGAGAATATAATGAAACAAACCGTGAAGATAACCGGAGCAACCACCCTCCCAAAGAGGAAGGCAACCTGTACACCTGCCTCCAGAAATACCCGGGACACGTCGGACAACTAAACCGACGGCCCGTACCGTACCTGCAGAAACCCGACCACGCCGGACAACTAAACCGACGGGTCGCACCGCTCGCACCTCGGCGCCTCAACCCCACCACTAATAAGGGCCCCACTACGTCACCTCGTGGGTATACACGGGTCATAGACCACTTTTCCGGAAAAGCGCACCCTTTGCGGTGGCCAAACCGCGGGTGCGCGTGTGGCAACCTCGAGCCAAGTAACCGTAACCACCATCATGTCAGTATCATAATATGAATAACAGAGTAATGAGGTAAATGAGGTAAGTGCATAATCGAAAACAAGGTAATATTGCGCGCACTCGAAGGTGGCCCGCTGACATATAAGGGTTAAAGAAGAACACCGTCGGCAGTCGACGCTAACCATTATTGCGAACCCACTAACATGCATAAGCTGTCGCCCGTCATTATGTAACCCCAGTACACTTAGAATAGACCCCGCCCAATTTGATAGAATTTAGAGGCTAGGAATAAAGTAAAAACAACCCACCTGTCGCTAGTAGCAAAACCACGCTCGGCTCCCCGCGTCCCGGCGCGCTCCCCTAAGCTGCAAAACGGGATCCCCGGGCGGGGAGGTCAAGAACCTTTAAACGCGAAGTAAGGAAAAGCCCCAATACTGGTCGGCCCCCCCGACGGCAGCAACCGAATCCCCCCCACGCGCCGCCGTCCTGTTCCGCGCGGCCGCCCCGCATGCGCGCTGCCCCCGCGCGGCGCCCCGCATGCGGGTGCCCCGCACGGCACCCCCGCATGCGCGGGCTGCACCGCGCGGTGCGCCGCATGCGCGGGCTGCCCCGCGCGGCGCCCCGCATGCGCGGGTTGCACCGCGGCGGCGCCCCGCATGCGCGGCTGCCCCGCGCGGCGCCCCCGCATGCGGGTGCCCCGCACGGCACCCCGCATGCGCGGGCGGCCCCGCGCGGCGCCCCGCATGCGGGTGCCCCGCGCGGCGCCCCCGCATGCGCGGGTTGCACCGCGCGGCGCCCCGCATGCGCGGCTGCCCCGCGCGGCGCCCCCGCATGCGGTGCCCCGCACGGCACCCCCGCATGCGCGGGCGGCCCCGCGCGGCGCCCCGCATGCGCGGGTCGCACCGCGCGGTGCCCCCGCATGCGCGGGCGGCCCGCACGGCGCCCCGCATGCGGGCGCCCCGCGCGGCGCCCCCCGCATGCGCGGGTCGCACCGCACGGCGCCCCGCATGCGGGCGCCCCGCGCGGCGCCCCCGCATGCGCGGGTCGCACCGCGCGGTGCCCCCGCATGCGCGGGCGGCCCCGCACGGCGCCCCGCGCGCGGGCGCCCCGCGCGGCGCCCCCGCATGCGCGGGTTGCTCCGCGCGGCGCTCCGCGTGCGATGGCGACGCCCCTCTTCTTCCATCTCCGACGCATCAAGAACCCCCTCCCCCGTCTCGCTCGTGACGAGAAAAGACAAGAAAGGAAAACGAAAGCGCGGCTCACCTTGTTTTGGTCGGTACCGGGCGAAGGAGAGGGATCGTCCTCTTCGCGTTCGTCGGATCTTTGCGGGGAGGCGATCGCTCTCTTCTCTTCCACGCCGGCCGAAGGAAAGGACGAGGGTTTTGGGGGAACCGTTCCTCGTCCACGCTCGGATATTGTACGCCCAGGAGGGGGGGTGGGGGGGAGGCGAGGTTTAGATAACCTAATTTCCCCAGGCCGAAATACTTAGACGTTTTGGGCGTAGTGGATTTTGGACTCCAAAATTAATTTTAACCCTCGAGTGAAAGGAAAACAAAAGGGGTGGTTTAACCCCATACCTCAAATTGATCGACTAAAATCGATCTGATTGCGGACCCGAGTTCGGTCCGCCCCCGGTAATTGTGTAAGTCACCTGGGCTACGGTACCAGCTTCCGGAATTTATTCTGGGAGATCCGGGGGTCGGAATCCAAAACCGATCGCGCCGCCGGTCTCCGTTTCGCGAGCTTTATTAACCAAAAATACCCGCGAGCCCCGACCGTCTGCCCAGAAAAAACAAGGAAAAAATTACCCTCGAACCCCTATTGTCAACCAGACGGTTCAATAAAAATCGGCGGAAAGCCCCGAAAGGTAAAATAAATCCGCGGTTATCACACCACTCACCTCTAGAAAACGAGTTTCGTCCTCGAAACTCAGACCCGGATGGCGGTGAATAGGTTCGGGTAGTTCTCCCTCATTTTAGATTCCAGCTCCCATGTTGCTTCTCGCTCCTCGTGGTTGCTCCAGAGTACCTTCACGTAGGGGATGGCTCGATTCCGCAGTGATTTGCTTTCCCTTGCCAGGATTCTCACGGGGGTTTCCTCGAAGCTTAGGTCTTCTTTAAGGTCGAGTATGGCGACATCCAGGATATGCGATGGATCGGAGAGGTATTTACGGAGCATCGAAACGTGGAAGACGTCATGGACTCGGTCGAGGTTTGGTGGTAGGGCAAGGCGGTACGCCACTGGGCCGATGCGTTCCAAAATCTCGAAAGGCCCTACAAACCGTGGGCTCAGCTTCCCTTTTAGCCCGAACCGCTTGACTCCTCTGGACGGCGAGACCCGCAAGAAAACATGCTCTCCCACTTGGAATTCCAAGTCGCGGCGCCTTTGGTCCGCGTAGCTCTTCTGGCGACTCTGGGCGGTTAGCAGGCGCTGTCTGATGAGGCGAACCTTCTCTTCCGTTTCCTCCACTAAGTCGGGCCCCAAGAATTTCCGCTCCCCAGATCGTCCCAGCAGATCGGGGATCGGCAGCGTCTTCCATATAAGGCCTCGTAGGGTGCCATCTGGATGCTGGCCTGGTAGCTGTTGTTGTAGGCGAATTCCACGAGAGGTAGGTGCCGTGACCACCCGATCCCCCAATCTAGTACACAGGCGCGAAGCAGGTCTTCGAGGATTTGAATCACGCGCTCTGACTGTCCGTCCGTCTAAGGGTGGAAGGCTGTGCTGAACTGTAATTTGGTTCCCATGGCCCGCTGAAGGCTCTGCCAAAATTTCGAGACGAAGCGCGTGTCTCTGTCCGAGGTGATCGATGCCGGCACTCCATGTAATCTAACGATCTCGCTGACATATGTTTGGGCCAACCGTTCTCGGGTCCAGGTCGTATGAACTGGCAGAAAGTGTGCTGACTTGGTTAACCGGTCGACTACGACCCAAATTGCGTCGTGGCCCTGGGGTGAACGTGGGATGCCCGTGACGAAGTCCATGGTGATTTGCTCCCACTTCCACTCTGGCACCGGTAGGGGCTGTAGCTTCCCTGCTGGCCGCTGGTGCTCGACCTTTATCCGTTGGCACACTAGGCAATGAGCTACGTGTCGAGTGACGTCCCCTTTCATGTTGGGCCACCAGTAGATCTGTTTGAGGTCCCTGTACATCTTCGTGCCCCCTGGATGTGCCGCATAAGGGGCCCGGTGTGCCTCTGTCAGAATTTCCTCCTTCAACTCCGACGAATCAGGCACGCAGATCCGTCTGCGGAACCGTAGGGTGCCGTCGTCTTCCACTGCAAAGTCGCTCTCTTGGTCCAGGGGGATCTTGTCTCGTATGCGCTGTAAGTGTGGGTCGGTCTGTTGCCCCTCCCGGATCTTCTCAAGTAGCGTCGGCTTGACCACTAAGGTTAGGAGTTGCCTAACCGTGCCTGTCGGCACCACTTCCAACTGCATTCGTGCGAACTCCGCTATCAAGTGGTTTTGCTCCGTTATCGCGCTCCTTGACGCCCCGTCTTGGCGCCCTTTCCTGCTCAGGGCGTTCGCCACCACGTTTGCTTTTCCGGGGTGGTACTGTATCGTCAAGTCGTAATCCTTCAACAACTCCAGCCACCGCCTCTGCCGCAAGTTTAATTCTTTTTGGGTAAAGATGTACTTAAGACTTTGATGATCCGAGAAGACGTTACAGTGGACTCCAAAGAGGTACTGCCTCCACAGTTTTAGAACGAAGACTACTGCGGCCAGCTCCATGTCGTGTATCGGGTAGTTCTTCTCGTAATCCTTTAATTGCCGGGACGCGTAGGCAATCACTTTCCCCTGTTGCATCAGAACACCACCCAGGCCGATCCCCGATGCGTCGCAATACACTTCGTAATCTTCCCCGGGTGTCGGCAGCACAAGTATCGGTGCCCTGGTTAACCTCCTTTTGAGTTCCTCAAAGCTTTCCTGGCATTTGGCCGTCCATATGAACTTCTCCCCTTTTCTGGTCAACCGATTCAAAGGGGCAGCAATCTTCGCGAAACCCTCTACAAAACGCCTGTAATATCCTGCCAGTCCTAGGAAACTGCGGACCTCTGTCACCGTCGTCGGCGGCTGCCAGTCGACCACGGACTCCACCTTCTTCGGATCCACGGAGATTCCCTGTGCCGAGATCACATGTCCTAGGAAGCCGACTTCGCGTAGCCAGAACTCACACTTCTTGAGCTTAGCGAACAGCTCCTGCTCCCTGAGAGTTTGGAGGACTGTTTGCAAATGGTCCTCGTGTTCCTCGTCGGTAGTGGAGTAGATCAGTATGTCGTCGATGAAAACCACCACGAACCGATCCAGGAAGGGTCTGAAGATCCGGTTCATCATGTCCATGAAGACTGCGGGGGCGTTCGTGAGTCCGAAGGGCATAACCGTGAACTCGTAGTGGCCGTACCGGGTCCGGAAAGCAGTCTTCGGAATGTCCTTGTCCCGAACCCGGAGTTGGTGGTAGCCCGACTGTAAATCGATCTTGGAGAAGACCGTCGCCCCTCTCAGCTGGTCGAAGAGGTCATCTATTCTAGGCAGGGGGTACTTGTTTTTCTCTGTGACTTTGTTTATTCCTCTGTAATCAATGCAGAGACGCAGGCTTCCGTCTTTCTTCCGCACGAAGAGTACCGGTGCGCCCCAGGGTGACACACTCGGTCTTATGAACCCTTTATCCAAGAGGTCTTCCAGTTGTGCTTTAAGCTCCTTTAGTTCTGCGAAGGCCATTCGGTAAGGTGCCTTCGAAATAGGCTGCGTGCCCGGTAGTAGTTCGATGGGGAATTCCACCTCCCGTTCCGGGGGCATCCCAGGCAGTTCCGTGGGGAAGACGTCGGGGAAATCCCTCACCACTGGAATATCGGCGAGCGTCGTCGGGGGTCGGGTAGCCAAATCCACCGATGCCAAGTAGGCCACGCAACCACCCTCCACCAGTCTTCTGGCCCGGGTCGCTGAGATGATCGCCGGGAAGGAGATGCTCTTACCCATCATGTACACATGCTCAGGGAAACCCGGTTCGTGTAAACGCAGCTGTCGCTTGTCACAATCGATGAGTGCCTGGTACCTCGTGAGCCAGTTCATGCCCAGCACCACGTCGTACTCCTTCAGGGGGATTACCACTAAATCCCAAGGGCATGCTAGTCGCCCTAGTTTAATCGGGCAGGCGGTCACGACGCTGACCGCCTCCAAGGTCCCTCCCGCCGTTTGCACTGTCAAGGGGTTTTGGAGGGGTGTCTCCTCGAGGCCAAACAAAAACACGAAGTCACGGGAAATGAAAGAGTGTGTTGCTCCGGTGTCGAAAAGGGTTCTAGCACGGGAATTGGAAACAGAAGTGGTACCTGCAAGTGCTTCCTCCGGCGGGTCTGTCTCTTGGTGGGTCATTGAGAAGACTCTCCCGCCTGGTTGTGGCTGCCGGTCCTCCTCGCGCCGTGGTGCAGGGGGCCTAGACGTCGACGCCATAGGGGCTTTCCCCCGCCCTGAGAACTGTGGCGTGGGCGTAGAAGCTGCGGAGGACGCAGACCCCCCGCCTAAGGGGCAGTTGCGGCGGAAGTGCCCTCGTCTGCCGCACCTGAAGCAGTGGTCGCCTTTTTGGGGGCACTCCCCCGGAATGTGCCCTCCCCCGCATATGACACAAGGCCTATTCCCTGGCCTCGGTCCTCCTGTTGGCGCGCTCCGGGACCCTGCCTGAGGTCTCCACCGTTTGGGGGCCCCGCCCCCGCCCCAAGAGCCTCCTCCCGAGTTCTGCTGTTGCCGCTTCCGGTCCTCTAGCCGCGTCGAGTTCTCCCTTCTGGCGCGGGTGACCGCAAAACCCCGCTCCACCGTAGTGGCTCTGTCGACCACTTTCTGGAAGGTGTGTAGTTCGGCTGCTTGCACCACCTCGAAGATATTGCTCCGCAAGCCATCCACAAAGAGCTGCGCCTTGTGTGCCTCGTCCCTTATGACGAACGGGACGCAGTTTGCTAGCCGGACGAACTCCCGCTGATACTCCATGACCGTCCGGCTCCCCTGTTGGATGTGGTTCAGGTCATCCTCCAACTTTTTCTTGACACTGTTGGTGAAGAAGGCCCCGAACAGTTCCTGTTTGAAGGTTGTCCAGGACGGAAATGTGGTACCCTTAGTAGGATCGGGGCGTACCGTCTTCCACCACAAGCGGGCGTTCCCCTCCAAGCAGTGGACCGCTAGGGGAACCCGCTCGTCGTCCTCCATGAGCAGGTCTTCAAAAAGTTTCTCCATCGACCCCACCCATTTCTCGACGACCCACGGATCGGTCGTGTCCCCTTCGAACGTGGGTGGGTCGTATTTCTTGAAGTCTTTCAGGTTGGCCCGCACCCGATCTCGCTCGGTCGTCGCACCCGTCCCCTCCCTCGCGGCGGTGGCAGCCACGGTCGGGGCAGGTGTGACTACAGTCTCCTCCAGAGTAACCCTGCTGGTCGTCCCCGGCGCCGGTCCCGTAGTTGTCGCCGGTGGTGGCGCTGTCGGTGGTGCCGCGGCCGGCGCTGTCGACCCCTGTGGGGGACCCGGGGCGACCGTCACCGTCGCGGCCTGTTGCCGTTGCGTCAACTGACGCACGTGCTCAGTAAGATTGGCCAGATTCCCCGCCATCTCCTGCAGTTGTTGCCGCAGGAGCTGGTTCTCCGCGGCCGTCGACGCCGTCGCGTCTGTTTCCGCGTCCCCGGCCGATGATCTAGTACGGGCCATGTCTGTCAAACATCACAAGAGTCAGCTTTAGACTACCCTGCTAACAACAACCATAAAGGGAAAGCGAGGACTCAACATTTTCCCCCCCCTTCGGCCACTCACGTTCTACAGTCCTAAGCCCTACCCATTTCATTCATATGTAGGCATGTGAGGGTTGTCTACGGATGTCGGCACTAATTGTTGTGATTGGAAGAACCTCTCTGATACCATTTAATCTGTCACGCCCCGGGGGGTTTGGTTTAGCGGAAACGATTCATGAAAGTCGAATATTTGGCGTGTAAATTTTTTTTGTTTAAAAGAGAACCCCTCTTCCCGGGCACGTGCCCAGACCCGCCACACATACAGGGTCACTCTGCAAACGGACAGAGTCTCCCCTGTACGTGCACGGCGTAAGCGTTCAGAACATGTTCCAACAAACACAGCCCATCAATCACAGCAATTAACCAGCATTCTAAACTAATAACAGAAGAACGTATGGCCGATCAATTTGGAAAGGATAAATCCACAGTTTTGAAAGAGCGTCTACCCGGCGCTTACGTTTTGAAAGCTAGTTTCAAAATTAGCATAAATCCACAAGGTTTGAAAGCGGCGCCCACCCGACACCAAGTTTTGAAATCCCTTTCGCAATCCATAAATCCACAGGGTTTTGAAACCAGTGCCCACACGACACTTAGGTTTTTAAAACGGTTTTCGCAATCTTTTCTTTGGCTTCTGTTTTTTTTGATTTTCAAATGGCCAATAGACATAGAAGGAAAAGTAACGTACAAGGGCGCTATATGCAACCCGCACCGACATCCACGTCGACCCCACGAGGGTATCGCGAACCTCTCACATAACTACAATGCAATGAAAAGCGAGAAATAAAAGAATAAATACAGTCCAGGGTCCCCAGCGACCCAGCTGCTCCTGCCCCGTCCTCACGACCGCCTACCTCTCCCCCGTCTGGACCCTGTCACGAAGTGGGATGTCAGTGACGCAAGAAAAATAGTAGAGCAGGAGAATATAATGAAACAAACCGTGAAGATAACCGGAGCAACCACCCTCCCAAAGAGGAAGGCAACCTGTACACCTGCCTCCAGAAATACCCGGACACGTCGGACAACTAAACCGACGGCCCGTACCGTACCTGCAGAAACCCGACCACGCCGGACAACTAAACCGACGGGTCGCACCGCTCGCACCTCGGCGCCTCAACCCCACCACTAATAAGGGGCCCCACTACGTCACCTCGTGGGTATACACGGGTCATAGACCACTTTTCCGGAAAAGCGCACCCTTTGCGGTGGCCAAACCGCGGGTGCGCGTGTGGCAACCTCGAGCCAAGTAACCGTAACCACCATCATGTCAGTATCATAATATGAATAACAAGAGTAATGAGGTAAATGAGGTAAAGTGCATAATCGAAAACAAGGTAATATTGCGCGCACTCGAAGGTGGCCCGCTGACATATAAGGGTTAAAAGAAGAACACCGTCGGCAGTCGACGCTAACCATTATTGCGAACCCACTAACATGCATAAGCTGTCGCCCGTCATTATGTAACCCCAGTACACTTAGAATAGACCCCGCCCAATTTGATAGAATTTAGAGGCTAGGAATAAAGTAAAAACAACCCACCTGTCGCTAGTAGCAAAACCACGCTCGGCTCCCCGCGTCCCGGCGCGCTCCCCTAAGCTGCAAAACGGGATCCCCGGGCGGGGAGGTCAAGAACCTTTAAACGCGAAGTAAGGAAAAGCCCCAATACTGGTCGGCCCCCCGACGGCAGCAACCGAATCCCCCCCCACGCGCCGCCGTCCTGTCCGCGCGGCGCCCCGCATGCGCGGCTGCCCCGCGCGGCGCCCCGCATGCGGGTGCCCCGCACGGCACCCCCGCATGCGCGGGCTGCACCGCGCGGTGCCGCCGCATGCGCGGGCTGCCCCGCGCGGCGCCCCGCATGCGCGGGTTGCACCGCGCGGCGCCCCGCATGCGCGGCTGCCCCGCGCGGCGCCCCCGCATGCGGGTGCCCCGCACGGCACCCCGCATGCGCGGGCGGCCCCGCGCGGCGCCCCGCATGCGGGTGCCCCGCGCGGCGCCCCCGCATGCGCGGGTTGCACCGCGCGGCGCCCCGCATGCGCGGCTGCCCCGCGCGGCGCCCCCGCATGCGCGGGTTGCACCGCGCGGCGCCCCGCATGCGCGGCTGCCCCGCGCGGCGCCCCCGCATGCGCGGGTTGCACCGCGCGGCGCCCCGCATGCGCGGCTGCCCCGCGCGGCGCCCCCGCATGCGGGTGCCCCGCACGGCACCCCGCATGCGCGGGCGGCCCCGCGCGGCGCCCCGCATGCGCGGGTCGCACCGCGCGGTGCCCCCGCATGCGCGGGCGGCCCCGCACGGCGCCCCGCATGCAGGCGCCCCGCGCGGCGCCCCCGCATGCGCGGGTCGCACCGCGCGGTGCCCCCGCATGCGCGGGCGGCCCCGCACGGCGCCCCGCGCGCGGGCGCCCCGCGCGGCGCCCCCGCATGCGCGGGTTGCTCCGCGCGGCTCTCCGCGTGCGATGGCGACGCCCCTCTTCTTCCATCTCCGACGCATCAAGAACCCCCTCCCCCGTCTCGCTCGTGACGAGAAAAGACAAGAAAGGAAAACGAAAGCGCGGCTCACCTTGTTTTGGTCGGTACCGGGCGAAGGAGAGGGATCGTCCTCTTCGCGTTCGTCGGATCTTTGCGGGGAGGCGATCGCTCTCTTCTCTTCCACGCCGGCCGAAGGAAAGGACGAGGGTTTTGGGGGAACCGTTCCTCGTCCACGCTCGGATATTGTACGCCCAGGAGGGGGGGGGGGAGGCGAGGTTTAGATAACCTAATTTCCCCAGGCCGAAATACTTAGACGTTTTGGGCGTAGTGGATTTTGGACTCCAAAATTAATTTTAACCCTCGAGTGAAAGGAAAACAAAAAGGGGTGGTTTAACCCCATACCTCAAATTGATCGACTAAAATCGATCTGATTGCGGACCCGAGTTCGGTCCGCCCCCGGTAATTGTGTAAGTCACCTGGGCTACGGTACCAGCTTCCGGAATTTATTCTGGGAGATCCGGGGGTCGGAATCCAAAACCGATCGCGCCGCCGGTCTCCGTTTCGCGAGCTTTATTAACCAAAAATACCCGCGAGCCCCGACCGTCTGCCCAGAAAAACAAGGAAAAATTACCCTCGAACCCCTATTGTCAACCAGACGGTTCAATAAAAATCGGCGGAAAGCCCCGAAAGGTAAAATAAATCCGCGGTTATCACACCGGGGTCGCCCCGCACCGCGGGAAGCGCGCCCGCGCGGCGCATGGCCGCGCGGGGCCGCCCGCACCGCACCGCGGACAGTGCGCCCGCGCGGCGCATGGCCGCGCGAGGGCGCCCGCAGGAGGGGCGCCCGCGCGGGCTGGTGCCGCGCGGGGTCACCCCGCACCGCGGGCAGCGCGCCCGCGCGGCGCATGGCCGCGCGGGGGCGCCCGCAGGAGGGGCGCCCGCGCAGGCTGGTGCCGCGCGGGGTCGCCCCGTACCGCGGGCAGCGCGCCCGCGCGGCGCATGGCCGCGCGGGGCCGCCCGCAGGTGGGGCGCCCGCGCGTGCTGGTGCCGCGCGGGGCTGCCCGCAGGAGGGGCGCCCGCGCGGGCTGGTGCCGCGCGGGGTTGCCCCGCACCGCGGGCAGCGCGCCCGCGCGGCGCATGACCGCGCGGGGGCGCCCGCAGGAGGGGCACCCGCGCGGGCTGGTGCCGCGCGGGGTCGCCCCGCACCGCGGGCAGCGCGCCCTCGCGGCGCATGGTCGCGCGGGGCCGCCCGCAGGTGGGGCGCCCGCGCGGGCTGGTGCCGTGCGGGGCCGTGCACAGGCGGTGTGCGCGCCGCACGGGCCGGTGCTGTGCGGGGAACTCCGCCGCTCGAGGTCGGGAGTCGGTGTGAGTTTCGGACCCCTTAGTCTTGACTTGCCCTTGTTCCTTCAGGAGTGCAGGACGTCGTTGGCGACTGGTGCACGGACACGGACGAGTCGAGCGCAGGACGACACGCACAAGGTGGGTACATTCCCGGGGATTGTGGGAATAGGAATTTATTGATAGAAATAGTATGTTTGGGGCAAAGGTGAATAGTAAGTCTCCTCCTGTCTATGTACTAACCCTGTTATATTATTTGCTTATTATCGATCTGAGGCTCTGGTTTTGCTACACGCACACCGGCGGTTTGGCCACCGCAAGGGTGTGCTTTTCCGGAAAAGTGGTACGTTGACCCGTGTACCCCACGCGACGGTGGCGTTAGGAATGGGGGCCCTCTTGGGTGGGGGGTGTGAGCGGTGATGTCGAGGCAGGTGCTTGGCGGCCGAGGCAGGTGCTCGGCGGGGGACACCGGGGCGGGCGCTCGGTGCGGTGGTCGGGAAAGGTGCCTAGTGTTGTTTTGGTACAGGGTATGATTATCGCTGACGGTTTATGTGAGGGACGGTTGCTCCGGTTATTGTGGTTTGCCCTATTTTAGCTCCTTTATGCTTATCATACTATTTCTAGTCACTGACTTCCCACTTCGTGACAGGTTCGTCCAGGGGCGAGTGCTAGGGCACCGGTGAGGCCGCGAGAGTGCTGTTCTGACGCTGATCGACTTCAGATACAGTGACTATTACTTTTCCCTCTTTCCTTTATTACTCATGTTAGTTAGTTGTGGATTGCGACGCCCCCGTGGGGTCGAAGTGGATGTTGCCTCTTCCTTTTCTTCATGAGCGAATGAATGTTATATCTTTTCGTACTTGGCCTTTTTAAACAATGAAAAGCAAAGAAAACTGTTTGCGAAAACCGCTTTTAAAACGTGGGTGTCGTGTGGGCACCGGATTTTAAAACCTTGTGGAATTTATGTGTTTTCGAACTGTTTTCACAAAATTCGGCATCGGGTGGGTGCCGTTTTCAAAACCCTGTGGATTTATGTGGCTTTGAAATAGTTTTTCCAAAACGATGGCATCGAGTGGATGCCGCTTTCAAAACCTTGTGATTATTTATCCTTTCAAATCGACGGCCTCTATGTTATAGGTTGATACTAGTAGATCATGTGAGTTGTATGGTTGTTTGTGTGCGAGACCCCAACTGATGTGGTTAAAGACTGTATGTATTATGCCTTGTGAGACACTTTGTAGTTGAGACGCCGTGCATATACAAAGGAGACTCTGCCCGTTTGCAGAGTGAGTTTGTATATGCGGCGGGTCTGGGCACGCGTCGGGGAATAATGGTTTACAAAAAAAAATATATGGCTGAATTTGGGGCATCGGTGGCTCCTCTTCCGTGCGTTTCGAACCCCCGGGGCGTGACAAATGTAGTGTCCACGGTTTTTCCTCGGTATCACTTTTGGTGTGTGTGAGACTTTTCCTCATTATATTTGTGCATTAATCTCTTTGGTTTTGGATTTTATGTTGTAGAGCTCGTTAAATGGAGAACGGCAATGCGATCGACTCAAAAATCTGATAAACGGAGCTCCCGGTGCGATTTTATGAAGTTAGTGGGTTTAAGAGAACTTTAAAATACCCATTAATGATTTTTATGCTTTAAAATCCGTGTCAATGCATGGATGGCAATTCGGTTAGCTTTGGCACGCAAATTGAGGAAGAAACGGTTAAAAAGATAAAGTTTGTTACAAATTCTCTTATAAAAGGAGGGGTTCAGGGATCGCTTACACTTTACACATTAGAAATGAGAATCCCTTCGTTTTTCGATTTTTTAACGAAAGAGAGAGAGAAAGAACTTCGTCCTCTTTCTCAAGGTGCGTGTCGGAGATCGGGGTTGGAACCGCCACCAATAACGGAGATCGGAGGAGGGAGTGCCGTCGCCATCGGAGGACGGAGATCGGAAATCGTTATTTGAGTATCGCATCGTCGTCCCCGTCGGCAAAGAGGTTAGTTCTTGGCCTTTCGTGAGCTTCGTTATGGTTTCCGTGGGATTTTTTGTGCTTTCGTTTGGATTTCTTGGGATTTTCGTTGAAATAGGGGGTTTTATGCAGGGTTGTTGTCACCGCCGTCAAAGAAGACGGGAGGCCACCGCCGCCGTCGATAAAGACGGGAGGCTGCCGTCGCTGTCGATGTAGTTGGGAGGCCGTCGCCGCCGTCGTCAGAGATGGGAGGCCACCGCCGCCAATTTCGGCAGTATGTATGGTCTTGATGGAGTCGCCGTAACTGCCGCCGCTCGCGAAGCGCCGTCACGCGAAGACATCACCGCCGGGGCGCCGCTCGCGAGGAGCGCCAACCGCGCGTAGGGGCACAGCCGCGTGGACTGCCACGTGCAGGGGCTCGGCCGCGCAGGGCGCCGCTGCGCAGGGCCCTGCCCGCGCGGGGCAATGCTGCCCGCGTGGCCCATGCCGCGCGGGGGCCCATGCCGTGGGTTATGGGATAATGAATCTAAATAGGAAAAAAAACCACCTAGAGGGGGGGGGGTTAATAGGTGTAAATAATAAAACTCAAAAATCTTTGCGTAAAAATAACCCAATGCGGAAAATAAATAAAGTACGCAAGATTTTACGTGGAAAACTCCACAACAGAAGTAAAAAACTACGGGACCGTTAACACGGGAAATCCACTAAGATTAAACACGAACAAGGTGATGTAACGCAACACACGACTCAAACCTTTTTCATATGCTCTGAGTAGATCTTCTCCGCAGTCCTCAACGCTCCTCGATCACACGATTTGTGTCTTCAACATCGAATCCACGAAGTCCAACGTCGAATCTACTCGTGTGGGTCGCTCCCCTCGAGTGTCACTCCGGAGGTAGGCCTATGACCGAGCCATGTGTGCCGGTCTGATACTTATTTTGGGATACGAGCCATGTGTGCTGATCCCGCGGATTCGAGCCATGTGTGCAGATTCCGCTACTGAGTTCTTGAGTTCGACAGCAGAGCAGGCAGTGCCAGTTTTTACCGGTGGTTAAATTGGGTTTATTCGGTCAGGCACATACACTGATGCATTCTTATAGTTACACCTTTCTGACTCTGCATTTAGAGGCATAGTAGTGGTAGCTTCATTTTCTTATCAGCAGTACCGTTTATAGCTTACCACCTCTCCTTTCCTTTTTTCCTCTGGTAGACCTAGTGGGCACATCTGAGTTGAGGCTTAACCCACTAGGGGAGGCTACTATTTTTATAGTAGTTCTCACCCCCATCGTCTTTTTCTTTGTTTCTCCCTTTATTTTGCAGAGTCCTCTGCGGGAGTTGCTGGGCCGTCAGCATCGGATCGAGGTAAGAGGATAGCGGACTAGATAGAGTGTCCACCCGACAGTTGCTAGCTGGACTTTTGATGTACCCCTATCTTCTCAGACAGTTTATTGTACTTTATTTTGGGTCTGGCGTTAGCCAGCAGTTTGTATATTTGTGGTGAGCTGGGAGTGATACTTGTATTTATTTATAGTTGTTTTTTACTTTATTTCCAGCTTTAGTCTGAGATGTAGTAGTTTTAGTTCAGCTCTGATTTTATGCTCTATTATTATTATCTTTTATATCTGAGCAGGTTACCGACGCTTCGTATATGCGGGAAATACCGTGTGCACGGTGGATCTGTAGACGGGCCCGGGTTCTGGTTTACACCCGGGGCGTGACAGATTAGGTGGTATCAGAGCTTAGGGATAGGTCAGACCCTACGATGATAGGGCGTGAGTGGCGTGATATTTCGCGAAAGTTGGCGATTTATATTGTTGACTCTTCCTGTGAGTGAAGAGGGATTGGCATACCCTATTTCTGGTGGACAATTATGTTGGCTGCAGACAACATAAAGTTACAAGAATAGGGGGATGCCTTTGACTTTCTCTAGATTGGGTCGAGCGTGATTTTTGATACTGATGTATGGTTTCTTATGGCAGGATGCCTCCCCGACGCCATATCCCTACCCGGGGTACTCCTATACCCTCGGATAAGCCGGAGCAGTCCTAACCTTCTGAGCTTAGTGAGCTGAGGGCCTTGGTGGCCCAGTTGGCTGAGAGTACTCGCCGACAGGAGCAGAGGATGGATCAGTTCCTTGCCCAGAGAGAGGCACTGCCCCCGGCTGTTTCTGAGGCCCCTGCACCACCTGTTGTACCATCTGTGCCGACGGCACCATCATCTAGTAGCGGGGCTCCGGGAGCGATCTAGCCTTTGACATCGGAGGAGGAGCAGGATATCGCTGACAAACTCACCAAGTTCTGTAAGCGAGGGTCGCCTAGATTTTCGAGGAGGGATGCACAGCCCTGGGAGATTGGGATGTGGCTATCAGCGATGGAGAAGCTATTCAGGGACTTCTTCATAGATCCGAGGTACCGAGTGCATATGGCGGTGCACTGTTTGGATGGTGATGCAAATGCTTGGTGGCATCGGGTAGAGCCACTAGAGTTTCAAATTTCCTAATAGCTACCGTGGGCCGAGTTTCGATGGATGATATTGGATACTTACTTTTCGACCAGCGTGAAGAGAAAACTTGAGGATGATTTGAAGAACCTTCAACAGGGCGACCGACCGGTTCAGGCATATTATCAGGAGTTTATGCAGTTGATCAACTGCGTGCCATTCGTCGCTCGTGATGGTCCCCATCAGGTGGAGTTATTCGAGGCAGGCCTCCGTACCGAGATATACACTTTAGTACATGCTCAGAGGCTCCAGACTCTTGAGGAGGCCGCGGAGCATGCTTAGTGGGTTGAGAGAGGAGATCATGTGGTTGCCAGGCGAGTTGGTATGGTGGCACAGAGCTCCGATAGGAACCGACCAGCCCCAGATGACGAGTGACAGGCCAGTTCATGGAGACCGCCATGACCACCGCGGCCTCAGTCTTCTGGCCGTGGGCGTTCGGAGCGGCGAGGGCCTGGTGGATCCCAGAGGCCACCGCAGCAGCAGCATCAGCAGCAGCATCAGCAGAGGTCACAGTCGAGGCAGCACAGGTCTCAGCGGCAGTCTCAGAGGCCACAGCAGCAGTCGAGACAGACCCGGTTCTATGACAGGTGTATTTTCTGCGAAGGTCAGCATTCCGCTAATACTTGTGATCAGCGGTGGGGACGCTGCTATATTTGTGGGCAGTCTGGACATCTGCGAGCGTCATGCTCTCTTTCGACAGCACCGGCACCTTCTTCGGCATCGGCACCTATTTCACCTCAGCAGCGGCCACCAGCTCAGCGGCCCTATGCTTCAGCGAGCAGGCCATCTTCTTCCTACCCCACCGACTATCGGCCTCCAGCACAGAGCGGGCGAGTTTATGCCGCCCAGTTAGAGGATTCCTCAGTAGCTGACCATGTGGTGGCAGGTATTACTTTATTTTCTGGTATTAGGACTCGTACCTTGTTTGACACTGGAGCATCTCATTCTTTTATTAGTCGAGCATTTGCATCCCTCTATGGTATAGAGATAGAGTCCTTGTCGCATGCATTAGAGGTTTGGATTCCTGATCATGTTTTGCAAGTCGAGGAGTATTGTGTGGCTTGCCCGGTACAGTTGGGACCTTGGATCTTGCCGGCAGACTTGCTTGTTTTGCGGCAGCTCCAGGATTTTGATGTGGTACTAGGTATGGATTGGTTGTTGCGGTACTTTGCCACTATTGACTGCAGAGAGAGGATGGTGACTCTCCGTGAGCCAGGACAGGAGGAGTTTATCTTCAGAGGTTGCCAGAGCACACTGTTCGCAGTGACTATTTCTTCGGCGAGGGCTAGGCGGATGATGAGCAGAGGTTGCACTGCCTTTCTGGCTACTATCGTGGAGGTGCCTACGGTGTCACTGGGACTCGAGGATATCCCCATCGTCCGCGAGTTTCCAGATGTGTTTCCCCTTGAGTTGACGACTATGCCGCCGGAGAGGGAGATAGAGTTTGTGATTGACGTGGTTCCGGGAACCACGCCAATCTCGAAGGCACCTTATCGGATGGCGCCTGCCGAGTTAAGGGAGCTGAAGGCGCAACTACAAGATCTTATGGACAAGGGTTTTGTTAGACCTAGTGTTTCGCCGTGGGGAGCGCCTGTTTTATTTGTGAAGAAGAAGGATGGTTCGCTTCGATTGTGTGTGGATTATAGGGAGCTGAACAAAGTGACCATCCGAAACAAGTATCCATTACCGCGGATTGACGATTTGTTTGATCAGCTGTAGGGAGCTTCGGTGTTTTTGAAGATTGATCTTCAATCCTGTTACCACCAGCTGAGGGTGAGGGCCGAGGATATCTCCAAGACGACATTCAGATCTCGGTACGGGCATTATGAGTTCACGGTGATGTCATTTGGTTTGACGAATGCCCCTGCCGCATTTATGGATTTGATGAACCGGATATTTCAGCCGTATTTGGACCTTATACCATTCATCCTGGTGGGACTAAGATGTATAAGGACCTCAAGACACATTTTCGGTGGAGTGGTATGAAGAGAGACATTGGGAGATTAGTGGCTCACTGCTTAACTTGTCAGCAAGTAAAGGCTGAACATCGTGTACCCGCTGGCAAGTTGCAGAGTCTCCCAATCTCGGAATGGAAATGGGATCATATCACCATGGATTTTGTCACTGGACTGCCTAGAGCACAGAGTGGAGCTGATGCGATCTGGGTAGTCGTGGATAGACTCACCAAGTTCGCTCACTTTCTACCGGTGAAGGTGACTTGGCCTTTGGAGCAATTGGCACAGTTGTACTTAGCTGAGGTGGTGAGGTTGCACGGTGTACCCATCTCGATTGTATCAGATAGAGACCCGAGGTTTGTCCCACATTTCTGGAAGAGTTTACAGACAGCCTTGGGACGCAGCTCCGATTTAGCACAGCATTCCACCCACAGACTGATGTAATTGATGTAATTGATCCATTTTCCTTAAGATTGATGTAATTGATCCACAATTCTTCTATTTCAATCTTCAAGACTCAAAACACTGAGTGTCAACTTGAGATCTTGTTGAATCTTCTCTAAGTCTTCGATTGCTGATTGACAATTTGATCACTTCAAGACTCCGACTCAACTCAACAACTCAACTACTCAACTCACGAAATATGCCAACACAAAAACCGTAACATATCTCTTTCCAAAGGTTTCTAACCTATAAACAAACCTTAATTCCATCTTTTACAGACACGGAGAATTAATCTAGGTAATCGATAAATCGATCGGGAAAAATAATAGAAAAATCCACAAATATAGAGAAGAAAGGAAAACACGATTAAATTCATGTTTCTTCATCTATATTGTTCAATTTGATTCTAGGGTTTCCAAACTCCTATTTTTTTGTATAATCAAATTGAAGAATACTTAGATGGTATTTCCTTATCTATCTTTGATCTAAGTATTCGGAGAATCATCACCACCAAACAAAAACAACGATTTTACCAAAAATCGGCGCGAGGATTCGCGTGGCCTTGTGGATTCAAGGTGCTACCGCTCTCGTGGATTCGGAGCGAGGCGCGTTCGTGTGATCGAGACGTGCCACATTGGTGAAGTGTCACGCCCCGAGACCGCCAATTTGTACAGTTCGGGCACGCCAACAGACCCGCCAATCGGGTATGACCTCTCACTACCCGGAAGGAACGGTAACATCCAAAACAATACATTAAGTGTATGCGGAAGCTCAATATGTAGAGTCCTGGTGTTCCAATGCCTTTGTATACCTTCTTTTTATGACGGGATTGTTAGGAAAACTTTTCACTGTGTTTTCTGCAATGGACTAGCCTGGACCGCAAGTATTTTTCAGCGATTGAGCTCGAAAAACGGAGGACGACAAAGCGAACGGATTCGGATTCCGATTTACGGATCTCCCGGAATGGGGGTCAAAGTGTTTGCCTTTGAGTGGTGCATCGGAATCCATGCTAAGTGGCCGGCACGCTTTTCGAGGTGATCGGACGGGATCCTTCTACGATCGGACTTTTCATATTTTTATGTCATTGGGTTATTTTATTTATTTTGTAGTACCTCGACCTTCCGGTTTTTCGTTTTGGGTCCTAATTGAATCTTTTCAGTTGGGGGGGTTGAAATTCGAGAATTTCTGGGATGATCGTCGGGGTTTGCGTGTATTTTTAGGTGGTAGAGCTCGCAAAACAGTGAGCGGCGGCGCGATCGGATATGAATTCCGACCCCGGGATCTTCCAGAAATAATTTTTGAAGTTTTCTTTCAGCTTGGGGTGCATCGGAATGCGTGCCGGCGATCGACACATTTTACGAGGTGATCTGGACCCCTCGTTCAATTTGGAACGGCTAGGTTTGTTGACTGGGGGTTAACTTTAATTTCTCTTCGTATCTTTTAAGTCCGATCGGGGTGCGGGAAGAAACCGCAAAACTTTTTCCCTCTTCTCAAGAAAACAGCGGAGGGAACCGAGACTGAGAAACGGGGAGAGAAAAAGGGGAAATCGCCGCTTTTCTGCGGGATTGATCGGGCGTGGAGGGGATGATCTTCTTCCTTCCTCCTCCTCCGGCGGAATCAAGGTGAGCGATTTGAGTTTTTTCGGTTTTCCCTTTTTGCAATTTCTGTGGGGTCGAGGGTTTGGTTGTCGGTTGCTCGGGTGTCGCATGCGATGCGAGTTGTTAAACGGGAGGCCGCCGCCGCCGTTGTCAAACGGGAGGCCGTCGCCGCCGTTATCGTGTTCACGGGGTCATCGCCGCAGCCGCTGTGGTCGCGGGGGTCGCAAACGGAGCCGAAACGGGAAACGAGGAGGTTCACTGTTCACCCCGTACGGCTTCAGGCCACGCGGTCCACCGGACCAGGCGTGCACCCGGCGCACGCCTACACGGCCCAGGGAGGCGGACCCGGCGCACGGGCGCGTGCGCCAGCCCAGCCCAGGCTGCGCGGTGCACGCGCCAGGCGTGCACCCGGCGCACGCCCCCGCAGCCCGATGGTGCGGACCCGGCACACAGGAGCGTGCGCCAGCCCAGCCCAGGCCGCGCGGTGCACGCGCCAGGCGTGCACCCGGTGCTCGCCATCGCAACCGCGGGGGAGGTGGACCCGGTGCGCGCCTCCTGCCGTGCGCGGCCCGGCCCAAGCCGCAGCGGTCTACCGCTGCGGCGTGCTCCCGGTCTACGCTGCTGCCGCCTTGCGTCGTGGACCCGGTCCACGCCTGGACCCGTGCACCAGTTTTCAGCCTAAGTGTCCAGAAGCTCCGTTTTTGGCCCGTTTCGTCCCGTTTTTGAGTGTTTTTGACCGCGACGACGTTTTTAACAATAATTTCTTACTGTAGCTTTTTTGGGCACAGGGTGGGAGTGTTTTAGCGGGAGTTTCCGCACACCTTCTTCTTCGCGTTTCAGGTGGGTACCCCTTAGAACCCCTTTGTGTATATTCTCGTTACTATTATGTTTCATTGTCATCATATTTGTGGCGACCGAGGGTCACGGTGCACGAGGATACATCCCGTTGTGGGGAATTTTTCCGGTGTTTGAATTACGGTATTGTGGGAGAGGTGTAAGAGTAAGTAGTTGCATCATTTAATATTGTTAACTCCCGTTATCATTTATCATATGCTCTTATCGATGTTATAGCGACCAAGTGTCGCGGTGCCCTATATTATGTATACGTATGTGGGTACTCGTTCTGAGGTTTAGTGTCGGGATTTGAAAACTGTAAATATATTTCACTTGCTCAACTAACTGTGTTAATCTTTGGTGATCTCTATGGTTAATTATTATTGGTTTTGTTTCATGTGCTTGGTTACAATGCTCGAGGCTGCAGCACGCGCACCCGCGGTTTGGCCACCGCAAAGGGTGTGCTTTTCCGGAAAAGTGGTCGATGACCCGTGTTACCCCACGAGGTGACGTAGTGGGGGGCCCCCGTAGGTGGGGGGTTTTGAGGCGCCAAGGTGTGAGCGGTGCGACCCGTCGAGGAAGGTGCTCGGCGTGGTTTACCGAGGTAGGTGCTCGGTCTGGTTTTCCGAGGTTGGTGCTCGGTCTGGTGTGCCGGGGCAGGTGCCCGGTCCAGGTTATGCAGGGGGAGGGGATACTGTCGATTGCATGATGAAGAGGGCGGTTGCTCTGGTTTTACTGCGGTTTGCTTTATTTATAGCCCTAGTTGCTTTCGTGATTTATTTTCTTGTCACAGACTTCCCACTCTGTGACAGGTTTCTCGGGGGTGAGAGCTAGGGCGACGGTGAGGCCGTGGCAGGAGCACTTTTGGTTCTTCGAGGCCATAGACTGTATTTACTTCTTATATTGCGCATTTCATTACTTGTTAGTAGCTTACTATGTGGATTGCGATACCCTTGTGGGGTCGATGTGGATGTTGGAATGTCTTTTTATTATCCTTGTGGGTGGTTGTTTTGCTTTTCCCGATTGGCCGCTTTCAAACTATAAAAGAAAAGAAAAAGAAAATATTTCAAAAACTATTTTAAAAATGTGGGTGTCGTGTGGGCACCATTTTAAAACCCTGTGGATTTTATGGATTGCGAAAACCGTTTCGAAAATCTGGGTGTCGTGTGGGCACCATTTTAAAACCCTGTGGATTTATGCATTTCGAAAACCGTTTTGAAAAACCTGGGTGCCGTGTGGGCACCGTTTCTAAAAACTTGTGGATTTATCCTTTCAAAATTAGCCGGCCTCTTTAATACTTATGGAAAATGGTTGTATGTATTCGACTATTGAACTAGTGTGGTTAAAGTTATGATTGTATGGTTGTTGTAGTCAGGACGCCGTGCATATACAAAGGAGACTCTGCCCGTTCGCAGAGTGAATTTGTATATGCGGCGGGTCTGGGCACACACTGGGGGAGGTTGGTTTCAAAAAAAAAAATGTATACGCAAATTGAATCTTTTCGTTGGTCGTCTTCCGCTTAATGAAACCCCCGGGGCGTGACACAATATCAGAGTACTAAAATCACTACTAATTTAAAACTTTCATTCAATAAACAATAAGTTTAAAACGGTAAATGAAAGCAAGATATGAGTGAACTATAAATAACTTTATTACATTTCCATCTCTCAACTTGCAATTGAACAATATTACAATTCTTTTACATAATTTCCTCACCATACATAGTTCGCCCAAAATATAAAAAGGTACATCTGCTAGCCCCTCTAGGCCTCTATGCTGCTAGGCCCTTGCCCCTGTCGTATGTCTCGACCGCTGTATCCGGACCTGGAAAAATGGTCACCCGAGGGTGTGAGAACTACTTAAAGTTCCCAGTGGGTTCAACCACCGAGAAAGAATGTTCTACACCACTTGGTCCTATGGAAGCAAGATAGCAAGATAATCTATGCTAAAAATAACTGCAGATGCCAACTAACATGATCATAACATGTATGAATAACTCTACACTATTTGTGTATGCTCCTTGTCTCATTGCTACCAAAAACTTGCCACTCTGGCTACTACCCAAAAGCTCGGCGACTATGCCACTACAAAAGGGGTTTTGCTAACCCGTCCACATAGGCTACTCTATATTCTCTTTTCTTTTCATTTAGCCTTTAACTCTTTACTTGCCTTTCACTTTGGAAGCTGAGTCTTGCTCACACACTTCCCCTTGGGAGTGAAATATGCTCAACCCTCCCGATGGCAACTTGCCTTTAATTCTTTAATTCACTTGGGAGTGACATATGCTCAACCCTCCCATTAGCCCTTTAGACTTTTCTTTTACAGCTTACATTTACCGGGTCCGAGGGTTCCAAAAGACGGATGCCTACAACCCTAATCAAACAAGAACAGGTTGTAGCACCGCCTCCCGTAATGCTCGGCCTAATGTACTTTATTTTCCCTTTTTACCTTTCTTTAAGCATTATCTTCTGTTGTTCAATTAAGCCTTTAGCTTCTTTGCTCTTTAAGCATTTTCTTTACACTTTGGTTTCAGATGAGTTTAAAGCACCTTGGCACTCATCTACCCGGGAGTGACATATGCTCAACCCTCCCGTTAGCATTTATGCCTCAATGCTTTCTCTTTTACTTTTCTCTTTTCTCCTAAGTTCTTTACTCTAGGATAGCTTGGGTGTCTCTAACACCAATTTAGATTTGAACCTCTTGTTCATTTGTTTTGACACTTAATCTTGCCACTTGGCAATTTTTCTTAGCTCTTTAGCCCCTTTTAACTTGCTTTTAAACTTTGCCTTTTGCATTAATTTACCTCTTATCCTAGGTCTCGCCATAAGGATAACAATAGAGTCTCTTGGACTCTTATATATTTCTATTTTTCATTCATTTAACTCAAATTGAAGTTAAAGTGGTTGTCCATTTGCCCAGACACCCTATGACCCACTCTAGGGTTATATTTGTTTAACTCCTTAACTTTGTGATCACCTATACTTGTCCTTAGAGTTTGACTCTAAGTTGATTACTTTACTCTCAGTTTAACTCTTTAAACTTTGTGACCACATAATCTTTCCCTGATACCACACTGAATCTGGAGTTACATTAACTCTATTTTCCTGTTCCACCTTTAATTTAGAGTTACACTGACTCTAATTCATTATCTGTGAGTTTAAACTCCCCTAGTTCACCTTATGTTTCCTTTACCTAAGTTCCATGTCATGCTCATCCTAGAGTTACTTGACTCTATGTTGATCACTCTATCCAATGTCCTTAAGTTATCTCCTAAGACAATGCCACTCGTTCAATCCTAGGATAAACTCCTAAGTTTGATGTCACTCATTAAACCCTGAATCTAGGTTTTCTCCTAGTCTTACTACCAACATGTTTTTTTTTCCTATGCTTTCATATGATTCCTAGGGTTATACCCTAACATGATCACAATCATCAAATCAATAACCACTTTTACGCAGGCAATTATTTCCATCTCGATCATAAATGGCAATTCTTCTCTAAGTCCTTTTACACATGCAAATTTATCATCTCCTTTTTGGCAACTCAAAGTTGCACTTTTCGTCTGCGTCCATCTACATATACAAGTTTATTCCCTATTTTGAATAAATCATAATTTAGTACTTTCCTCTAAGTTCCTCTACACATGGACATTTATCATCTATCTTTGGCAACCAATAGTTGCCCTTTTCATATGTGTCCATCTATACATACAAGTTTATCCCCTATTTTGACAATTAGAAAAATCTACTTCTCTCTATGTCCATTTACACATGCGATCTTAATCATGATTACCTAACGCCTCTAATAGGCTACTATCGTTCTTCTAAATCCAAAAGCAAAGGAGCAAGGGGAGAGGTCACCCAGTGTCACGCCCCGGAGGTTCTAGTTAAGCGGAAAAGCGTATACATTTTTTTTTCTCTTTTTTGAAAACTTCATCCTCCGGTGCGCGCCAGACCCGCCACATATACAAATTCACCCCGCGAACGGACGGAGTCTCCTTTATATATGCACGGCGTCACAATCACAACACATACCTTAACCACACAGTCACGTTAAGAGCCAAAGAGGGTAATTACAATTTATTATAGCTACTAACATTAACGCAAGATTGAACTAGGATAAAGCCACAAGTTTGCCGAATCGGTGTCCACACGACACTAGGTTTTTAAAAATGTTTTCGCAAATCTCTTTTAGACGGCAACATAACTTGAAAGGATAAATCCACGGGTTTGGAAAGCAGTGCCCACACGACACTAGTTTTGAAACCGTTTTCGCAACTATTTTTCCACTTGAAAACATACCGCATGCATTAGGAATAGAAACCTATTAAAGATGGTTCAATACCAAGTCACAAGCTCAATCCAACATCCACGTAGTTCCACAATAAAGGCAACAGCAAACTAACTAACCAAATGACCAAGATAATCGAAGGTAAGAAAAGGAAGTGTCACTAGCCCCAAACGGGCTAAAACTCTTTGTTCGCGGCCTCACCGTCGTCCCGGGCCCTACCTCGACCTAACCTGTCACAGTGTGGGAAGTCAGTGACAAGAAGAGTAGATGTAAACAAATACAAAGCGGTAAATAAAGGCAAACCGATAAACCCAAGCCTCCAACTTTCCCTCATGAATCCCCCGCATTCCCTGTAAATCGAAACCAAGCACCTGCCAAAAGGTCTAAAGACCTCGAGTCACGGTGAGCAACTTGCTCTCACCTTTGCTTTAACCCCTCCATGGTACTTGTGAAGCACCGTAAGTAACCGCGAGGCGTCCCCATCATCACTAGTTGTGGGGTACACGGGTCAACGTACTATTTTTCCGGGAAAACACACCCTGTGCGGTGGCCAGACCGCCGGTGAGCGTGTAAGCAAAACCTGAACTGAATGACCGCAGCCATTGTGTAGCGTAAAGCACCGCGACGCTCAGTCGCAACAAATAGTAACAAAGAGGGATATGAATGCGGAAAGGGGTTAGACAATAATAATTTGCACCTCTACTCTACTCTCACATATTATGAGATGAAACCCTACTTCAAAACGCCACAAAAGTACCCACCTCAAGTCGCGTCGACGAAACGCCTGAAACCGTCCTACGTCCTTGCACGATTCTCGGACACCTAAAAGTCCCAACAAAGACGTTAGAAAAGCCTAATTTAACACCTAGCCCACCCGAGTATCGACTCGAACTCGGAAACGCACGGGTGGACAACGCAGATGGGCGGCGGGCTAGACAACCCCCCGCGTGGTGGACGTTGCAAAACAGTCCCACGTGTGGCCGAACTCCCTCGCGCGTCACCGCTCGCGGACGACGCCCCGCGCGACGGCAGGCCACGCGGCGGGCGCGCCACTTGTGGGCGGCGCCCAGCGCGGCACCTGCCCGCGCGGGCACCGTCGCCTGCGAGCGACGCCCCGCGCGGCATCTGCCCGCGCGAGTGCGCGCCGCCTGCGGGCGGCGCCCCGCGCGGCACAAGGCCTGCGGGCGGCGTGCCGCCTGCGGGTGATGAAACCACGACACCTACGACAACGACGGAAACACAAAAATAAAAGCTACATACCTTGATTAACCGGAGAAGACGACCCGATCTCGCCCTTTGCGTTGGTGGGAAATCCGGATCCACCCTCCGACGACGGTGACGTCTCGTTCCCGGCTTCCGGCACGTTGATCGAAAGAGGTGGAAGATCCGCTCACTTTTCTATCTCCGAACTAGGGTTTCGTTTTGGTCTTGGGCACACACAAGAGGGAAGGGTTTGAGGAGGCTATCTTTTAAAAACTAGGGTTTTCTTTTCCTTCCGGTATACGGGGTATAAATATATCTTAAAATTAATTTAATTCTTTTAGTTTTTCTTTTTCACATGTACGTAAGAAGAAAAAATCCCCATATCCGGTATTCTAAGGATATTCTTAATTTTAGTCGCAAGAGATAAAAATCACCATCTCCTCGAAAAGCGTGCCAAACTCTTAGCATGGATTCCGGTGCACACTATGGATTCTGCGACCTTCAAAACCCCATTCCGGGAGATCCGTAAGTCGGATTTCAGATTCGATCACAGCGCCGTTCACCGTTTTTCGGGCTCTATCATAGAAAAATACCCGCATAGTGCAACGATCGACTTAAGAAAACTCGATAAACTAAGCCCCTTAACAACCAATTTATCCCGAAAGGGATTAAAGACAAACAGGATAGGTCGTGACATTACACCCAGTTTCGGCAGAATCCCCCACCTTGTGGTGTACCCAATTGCTTGTAGACACTTGCAATTGGTCTCCGCGCGATTGTTCCTGTTTTCTCGAGCTTGCACGCAAAACGGTGCACGCCCCTCGAGCCCGCATGCAAAACGAGACAAGTCCTCCAAACCTACACGCAAAACGGTGCACATTTTTTTTTAACCCTGCATGCAAAATGGTGCACAATATTAGAGACTGCATGCAAAACGGTGCACGCCAACTCAATCTGCACGTAAAACGGTGCACATACCTTGGGTTTGCACTCAAAACGGTGCACGCCTTTCTTCAAGGTTGCACGCAAAACGATGCACGTTCTTTTAACCCTGCACGCAAAATGGTGCACAATATTAGAGACTGCACGCGAAACGGTGCATGTCCTTCCCAAAGGTTGCACGCCAAACGGTGCACGTTCTTCGAGTTCGCACGCAAAACGATGCATGCCTTTTTTCATGATTGCACGCAAAATGGTGCACCTCGACACGTCCGGCGGCACTTCGTGTAGTAAAACGGCACAGTAAATCTCGATCCCTAACATGCACAAGGGCATGGGGTGAAATCCAAAATCCAAAAGGAAAACTCAAACTGTGCCGAAACGCCGCAAAATCACATACGGGACCTACCTCGACATCGTCGCGCGGTCCAACGCGTGCACACACGTCCATCCGGCTCGTTGGAACACCTTGCGCGCGCTCCACGGGGTCATCGGCGTGCTCGCGACACCCCAAAACCCCCCACGAAATCCCCTCTTCCCTCCCCTGGTACGCTCGATTTGGAGCAAAAAGGGGAAAAGAGGAAAAAATGGGGCAATTCGGGCCTTTATAACCGATTTTCCCACATTCGGGCGCCCGATTCGGGCACCCGAAACTGATTCGGGAGGCTACAGTAACCGGCCCTACCCTTCCACGTCACACGCGGTGGCCAATCGGGGAGCGACACGTGTCCCTGCACCCGTGCACCCCGACCACGGACCAGCGGCAGCCAATGGGCGGCCGCAATGTGGACCGCACCCGCGCCAGGGCCAACGCGCCTTTCCCGCGCGGGTCTGCGCCCTCGGCCGCTGTGGCCAATGGGGAGACGCCACGTGGCGTCCCCCACCTACCCCGCGCCTCGTGCTGCGTGCCACCCCCTCAGGATCCGCGCATTTGCTTCGGGATGCGTGCCGATTGCCTCTGGATTCGTGCCCGCTGCATCGGGATCCGTGCCACTGCATTGGGATTCGGGTGTCACGCCCCGGGGGTTCAAATCGTGCGGAAGAGGAGCCAACGATGCCCCTAGTTCAGCCATATATTTTTTTTTTGTAAACCAATGCTCCCCGGTGCGTGTCAGACCCGCCGCATACACAAATTCACTCTGCAAACGGGCAGAGTCTCCTTTGTATATGCACGGCGTCTCAATTACAAAGTGTCTCACAAGGTATAGCACATACAATCTCTAACCACATCAGTTGGGGTCTCGTACACATACAACCAAACAACTCACATGACATTCTAATATTCACTTAGAACATAGTGGCCGATGTTTTGAAAGGATAAATAATCACAAGGTTTTGGAAGCGGCATCCACACGATGCCATCGTTTTAGGAAAGACCATTTGAAAGCCACATAAATCCACAGGGTTTAAAAACGGCACCCACTCGATGCCGAACTTTGTGAAAACAGTTCGCAAACACATAAATTCCACAAGGTTTGTAAAATCTGGTGCCCACACGACACCCACATTTTAAAAGTAGTTTTCGCAAACGGTTTTCTTTGCTTTTCATTGTTTAAAATGGCCAAGTAAGAAAGAATGTAACAATCATTCGTTTATTCGATAAAGGGAAAAGGCAACATCCACTTCGACCCCACGGGGGTGTCGCAATCCACAACTAGCTAGCATGAGTAATAAAAGAAAAGGGAAAGAAGAGTCACTGTATCTGAAGTCACTAGAAGTCAGAACAGCACCCTCGCGGCCTCACCGGTGCCCTAGCGCTCGCCCCTGGACGGACTGGGTGAACCTGTCACGGGGTGGGGAGTCAGTGACCAGAAACAGTAATAAAAGTAATAAGGGCTAAAGTAAGGCAAACCACGATAAAAACCAGAGCAATCAACAATGAAGCACCCAGTGCAAACCATACAATGCAGAACCTTGTGCAAACAAAATAATGCAGAACCTCGTGCAAACAATACAATGCAGAACCTTGTGCAAACAAAACCGGGCACCTCCCCCGGCAACCACACCGAGCACCTGCCTCGGAACCCCTGCGGAGCACCTGCCTCGGCCGCGCGAGCACCCACCTCGGCATCACCGCTCACACCCCCCACCCACGGGGGCCCCCATTCCTAACGTCACCATCACGTGGGGTACACGGGTCAACGTACCACTTTTTTGGAAAAGCACACCCTTGCAGTGGCCAAACCGCCGGTGTGCGTGTAGCAAAACAAGAGCCTAGACCGAGCACCAAGCTCGGTTAACCATTCCGAGCACCTACCTCGACAAACCAGACCGAGCACCGGCCTCGGCCATCTCCCCGATCATGGTGTGTCGTCGAGCATAGCGACCCTCAGTCGCCATAAACGTGGTGATAATAAAAACGTAAGTATAAATGGGGTTAGTATCCTTTTAACGTGTCAAACCTTTGCTCTTACCACTTGTCCTCGTTTCCCGACTCAATAACTGTCGGGGAAGGAACCCACCTTTCGACGTCCGACTGGTCACGCTGTTCGTCGTCCTCATCACTCGCATGCTCCGAACAATCCAACTGTTGTTCGGAGGGGCAATCTGCCCATCTAGTCTCCCACCACGACGTTCATTAAACCCGGAGGTCCACATCACCCCTTACAAGATATAAATGAGAATAACGAAAACATGCACAAAGATATTCCAAGGGGTACCCACCTGGAACGCGAAGAAAAGGGTGTGCGGGGAGTTCCAATCAGAAATCCTCCCACCTTGCGCCCGAAAACTAAAGTAGGAAAGGTAATGTTAAAAACATCGTCGTGGTCAAAAACACTAAAAAATGGGGCGAAACGGGCCAAAAACGGGCCAAAACGGAGCTCCCGGGCTTCCGGGCTGACGGATGGTGCACGGATCCAGGCGTGGACCGAGTCCACGGCAGCAGACGACTGCGGCGCAGACCGGGTGCACCGCTCGGTGAGCCGTCGGAGCACGCCGGCGTCGCGGACCGGGTTCACGGCCACAGTGCTGGCGGTCGCGGACCGGGCGCACGCCCAGCAGGGTGAGCCGGAGCGGCTTGGGCCGGGCCGCGCACGTGGAAGGGCGCGGACCGGGTCCATGCCGCGCGGCTGCTGCGGTGAGCGCCGGGTGCACGCCCGGAGCGTGCACCGCGCACAGTGTGCAGCCCGGCGCACGGTTCCGTGCGCCGGGTCTGCCCCTCCGGGGCTGCGGGGCGTGCACCGGGTGCACGCCCGGGGTCTGTGGACCGTGGCTGGAGGATCCGTACGCGATGAACAGTAACGCCCCCTTTTTCGTTTTCTTCTCCGTTTTCGCTCCCGTGCGACTCCGGCGACGACCTCGTGGGCATGATAACGGCGGCGGCGGCCTCCCGTTTGACAACGGCGACGGCGGCTTCCCGTTACCACAACCCACGACGCGTGCGACACCCAAACGACCCCCAACCAAAACCTCGACCCCACAGAAATTGCAATAAAGGGGAACGACGCTTACCGTGATCCTGCGAGGAAAGGGGGGAGGGTGGATCGTCCCTCTCGTCTCCAACGGAAGGCTCCACGAGGGATGGGTTTCCCCCGTTCTTCCCTTCTCCTCGTCTCGTCGCCTCGGTTTCTCACGCCGCCTCTTGAAAAGGGAGGAAATATGGATTGGGGTTTCTTTCTTAAAAGCGCCGCCCTAAATCCCAGCCGTCAAGAGAGAAAACCAAGAGGGAAAAAAAAAACCCTACGGCCCCGCCCCCGGTTTTAAGGAAACCCTAAAAACAATCGGCGGCTAAGATTGTCTCGAAAAGCGTGTCATCCACTCGCACGGGTCCCGGAGCGCCTAAAGGGTTCCGAACTTCAAAATTTTATTCTGGGAGAACCGGGAGTCGGAATCCGAAACCGATCGCGTCCCCGTTCTCTGTTTCGCGAGCCCTTCCGCCTAAAAATGTCCGCGAGTCCCGACGGACTCTCCGGAAAAACACCAAAAATTGTCCCACCGTCGGACAGTCATAAGAAAAGGGATAACGGGAAGGGTCAAGGAAAGGCCAGGTCTTACATCGGGCGCGCTATAGTAACTTTCGGGCGTTGCTTCGGTCTAGACCGGGCTGCTACAGTAACCGGCTGTCACGCCCCGGGGGTTTCATTAAGCGGAAGACGACCACTAAAAAGATTTGAATTTTTGGGTATATATTTTTTTTGAAACCAACCTCCCCAGTGCGTGCCCAGACCCACCGCATATACAAATTCACTCTGCGAACGGGCAGAGTCTCCTTTGAATATGCACGGCGTCCTGACTACAACAACCATACAATCATCACTTTCACCACACTAGTTCAACAGTCGAATACATACAACCTTTTTCCATAAGTATTAAAGAGGCCGACAAATTTTGAAAGGATAAATACACAAGTTTTTAGAAACGGTGACAACACGGCACCCGGGTTTTTCAAAACGGTTTTCGAAATCCATAAATCCACAGGGTTTTAAAAAGGGTGCCCACACGACCCACATTTTTAAAACAGTTTTCCAAATATTTTCCTTTCTCTTTTCTTTTGTAGTTTGAAAACGGCCAATCGGGAAAAGCAATGCAACCACCCACAGGGATAATAAAAGACATTCCAACATCCACATCGACCCCACAAGGGTATCGCAATCCACATAGTAAGCTACTAACAAGTAATGAAATGCGCGATATACGAAGTAAATACCGCCTATGGCCTCGAAGGACCAAAAGTACTCCTGTCACGGCCTCACCGTCGCCCTCGCTCTCACCCCCGGGGAAACCTGTCACAGGGTGGGGAGTCAGCGACACAAGGTATAAAAGATGAAATGCAGGAAGACTGTAACTAAAGCAAACCGTAAGAAAACCAGAGTAACCGCCCTCCGCATCGTGCGATCGACGGTGTCCCCTCCCGATGCAGAACCTGAACCGGGCACCTGCCCCGGCAACCCAGACCGAGCACTAACCTCAAGAAAGAAAACCAAACCGAGCACCAACCTCGGGAAAGAAAACCAAACCGAGCACTAACCTCAAGAAAGAAAACCGAACCGAGCACCAATCTCGGGAAAGAAACCAAATCGAGCACCAACCTCGGGAAAGAAAACCGAACCGAGCACAACCTCGGGAAAGAAAACCGAACCGAGCACTAACCTCGGGAAAGAAAACCGAACAGAGCACAACCTCGGGAAAAGAAAACCGAACCAAGCACAACCTCGGGAAAGAAAACCGAACCGAGCACCAACCTCGGGAAAGAAAACCAAACCGAGCACCAACCTCGGTAAACCACGCCGAGCACCTACCTCGACGGGTCGCACCGCTCACACCTTGGCGCCTCAAACCCCCCACCTACGGGGGCCCCCACTACGTCACCTCGTGGGTATACACGGGTCACCGACCACTTTTCCGGAAAAGCACACCCTTTGCGGTGGCCAAACCGCGGGTGCGCGTGCTGCAGCCTCGAGCATCGTAACCAAATACACGAAACCAAACCAATAATAAAAACATAAACACTATCAACATTAGTACAGTTAAACGAATAATTGGAGATCATCAACAGCTTTCGAAAAGTCCCACACTAAGTCTCAAATGAAAACCCACAACATGATAAACATGAAAATAACGATAGTGCGCAAAACGAGATTCTAAGAGTGTACCCACCTCGAACACGAAGAAGAAGACGATGCGGAAACTCCAGCTAAAACACTCCCACCTTGTGCCCGAAAAAGAACTACAGTAAGAATTATCATTAAGAACATCGTCGCGGTCAAAAACACTCAAAAACTGGGCGAAACGGGCCAAAAACAGAGCTTCTGGACTCTCAGGCTGAAAGCTGGTGCACGCGTCTAGGCGTGGACCGGGTCCACGACGCAAGGCAGCCGCGGCGCAGACCGGGAGAACGCCGCAGCGGTGGACAGCTGCGGCATGTGCCGGGCCGCGCACGGGCTAAAGCGCGCGCCAGGTCCACACAATCGGGCTGTGGAGGCGTGCACCGGGTGCACGCCGGGCCGGTGGACCGCGCGATCTGGCGCACGCATTCGTGCACCGGGTCCGCGCCCATGGGCCCGGGAGCCGTGCACCGTGTGCACGCTGGGTCCGGTGGACCGCGTGGCCTGGCGCATGCATCTGTGCGCCGGGTCCGCGACCTTGGGTCCGGAAGCCGTGCACCGGGTGCACGCCGGGTCTGGTGGACCGCGTGGCCTGATTCTGCCGGATGAACAGTAACTCGACCCCTTTTCCGGCTCCGGTTGCGACCCCGCGACCCTGCCGACTGCGGCGACGACCCCGTGAACACGGTAACGGCGGCGGCGGCCTCCCGTTTAGCACCCAACTCGCCTCGCACCCGACACGACAAAAAGGAAAACCTCATACCGAAAAAGAACGGAAAGACCCGAACCGCTCACCTCGTTTTCGCCGGTAAGGGAGGAAGAAGGAGGATCGTCCCGTTCTCGTTCGCCAGATTCCGCAGGAAATGAGATCGTCCTTCCTTCTCCCCGTCTCGTCGCCTCGGTTCTTCACGCCAATCGATAGAGGGGAAAAAGCTAGGGATTGGGTTCCTCGCACGCGTTCAGATGGGGAACTAACGCACAGGAAATGAGGAGTGGGGAAAAATCCTACACCCCAAACAAAAAGTAAATTAATCATTCTGGCGTGAATGGGGAGTGGGATTGAACCCTAAATCCCCAAATTCAACACTTAGCGATCGGGTGCGGACCAGGGGTCCAACTTACCTTGAAAAGTGTGCCGATCTCCCGCACGCTTTTTAATGCACCCGGAATCGCTGGTTTACCTCGAAAAGCGTGCCGATCACCCGCACGCTTTTTGATGCACCCGAAACCGCTGGTTTACCTCGAAAAGCGTGCTGATCGCCCGCACGCTTTTTGATGCACCCAGAACCGCTGGTAACCATTCAGAAATTTATTCTGGGAGATCCCGGGGTCGGAATTCGAATCCGATCGCGCCACCGTTCCCCGTTTCGCGAGCTCTACCACTTAAAAATACCCGCGAGCCCCGACGGTCTGCCCAGAAACAAAGAATTATTAACCCACCCCCCGTCGGGCCACTAAAAGGGGTAAATAAAAAAATAAGAAATTCCGAAAAGACAATTAACGAAGGCGGTTACTACACCACTCACCTCTAAAAAATGAGTTTCGTCCCCGAAACTCAACTCTGGGTCGCGGTGAAAAGATTGGGGTAGCACTCCCTCATTTTTGACTCCAGTTCCCAAGTCGCTTCACGTTCTTCATGGTTGTTCCACAGCACCTTCACATAGGGGATCGTCCGGTTGCGCAATCCTTTTTTTTTTGTCCTCTCATGCTAAGATCCTCACCGGTGTTTCGTCGAAGCTCAAGTCCTCTCTAAGCTCAAAAGCAGTGACCATCCATCACCCAAATCAAGTACGCAGGCTACGAGTGTCACGCCCCGGGGGTTTGTTTTAGCGGAAACGATTCATAAAAGCCGAATATTTGACGCGTAAATTTTTTTTTTTTTTTTTTAAAAGAGAACCCCTCTTCCCCGGCGCGTGCCCAGACCCGCCACACGTACAGGGTCACTCTGCAACCGGACAGAGTCTCCCCTGTACGTGCACGGCGTAGCGTTCAGTACGTGTTCCAACATACACAACCAATCAATCAATCACAACAGTTGTTCACAAGCAACCAGTATTCTAAACTAATAAAAGAAAAACGTATGGCCGATCAATTTGGAAAGGATAAATCCACAGTTTTGAAAGAGCGCCTACCCGGCGCTTACGTTTTGAAAGCTAGTTTCGAAATCAGCATAAATCCACAAGGTTTGAAAACGGTGCCCACACGACACTTAGATTTTTAAAAACGGTTTTCGCAATCTTTTCCTTGGCTTCTGCCTTCTTGATTTTCAAATGGCCGATAGAAATAAAAGGGAAAGATATTCCACTAGGGGCACTAAATGTAGCCCGTACCGACATCCATGCCGACCCCACGAGGGTATCGCGAACCACTCACATGACTACAGAGTAATGAAAAGCGAGAATAAAAGAATAAATACAGTCCAGGGTCCCCAGCGACCCAGCTGCTCCTGTCCCGTCCTCACCGCCGCCTACCTCCCTCCCCGTCTGGACCCTGTCACGAAGTGGGATGTCAGTGACGCAGAAACAGTAAAGCAGGAGAATATAGTAAAACAAACCGTGAAGACAACTGGAGCAACCATCCTCCCAAGGAGGAAAGGCAACCTGTACACCTGCATCCTGTAACACCCGGCCGCGTCGGTCCACTACCGACGGCCCCATACCGTACCTGCAACACCGCGACCGCGCCGGACAACTAAACCGGCGGGCCGCTCCGCTCGCACCTAGGCGCCTCAACCCCACAACTAATAAGGGGCCCCCACTACGTCACCTCGTGGGTATACACGGGTTCTACGACCTCTTTTCCGGAAAAGCGCACCCTCTGCGGTGGCCAAACCGCGGGTGCGCGTGTGGCAACCTCGAGCCCAGTAACCGTAACCACCATCATGTCAGTATCACAATAAGAATAATAAGAGTAATGAGGTAAATGAGGTTAAGTGCATAATCGAAAACAAGGTAATACTGCGCGCACTCGAAGGTGGCCCGCTGACATATAAGGGTTGAAAAAGAAGAACACCGTCGGCAATCGACGCTAGTCATTATAGCGAACCCACTAACATGCATAAGCTATCACCCGTCATTATGTAACCCCAGTACACTTAGAATAGACCCCGTCCAATAAGATAGAATTTAGAGGCTAGGAATAAAGTAAAAACAACCCACCTGAATGTAGGCCGATCCCGAACTCCCGCTAGACTGCCGGGAGGCTGGTGCTGAACAACTGGGCCCTGAACAAGGGCTAAAAATCAGTAATAGACTCACACAAACCCATCCCGATGACACAACAGTAATGCGATGCTAATAAGGAGCAATGTCGTCGATTTATTGAATACAAATCCGATTTCCGATCAACGAGAGTCCACGGGACTCTAACAAAATGTTCAGTTAGTGTAAAAACACTGTTTAAAGAGAGCTAGCATGTTCATTTTACATTTTGGTCCATAATAACTTTTAATTTGCCTAAATACATTAAGTTAGTTGACTGTTTCGACTTGTTCTTGCAATCCGGGGATCCAAAAGTAAATCCGTAAATTCCAGTGTGTTCATTACGACGAGACCAGGGCCGTGCTTACAAGTTTGGCCTGGCACGGATCCCGAGGGCAAGGTTGGCCCAACAACTACTAAGTCCAACAAGCCACTACGCTACCACTTAACCTATACATGATCAATCTGAGAGTTAACTAGAGCATGGTGATCAGTATGGACCATGTACAACGGGGCTCACCTGAGGTTTGCCGGAGATCGGCCGGAGGAGTTGCCGGAGCGGCACCACCCAAAAGGCCCAAGCTCGGGTTGGGTGTTCTTGAGCAGCACAGGTGCAGACCTGTTACCAAGAGGAGCATCAGGTAAATGGAGGTCCCAGAAGCTGCTTGGTGCAAGTGGGGTCGAGCCCCGGCGGCCGGAGGCGGCGGCGGCCGGAGATGAGCCCGAGAGGGTGATCTCGGGTGCAAGGCTGGAGAGCCAACACAGAGAGGGTCCTAGGCCAAAACCAAAATCATGGAGTGCTTCAATAGGTACTTTAGGCCTTACCTGTACGGTTGGACGGAGCCCAGATCGCCGGGGATCGCCGGAGGCCGAAGCTAGGTGTAGATCGGGTGCAATGCTACAGATTAAAAACCCGACGTTAAGCTTTGCATGCAACTCGATGGGAAAGCTCCTAAGGACCAAATAAGCCTACCTGGATAGTTTTCCGGGATCTGGAGGCGCCGGCGACGCGCGGCGGCGAAGCTCGGGGAAGCTTCGTTGGCCGTTAATGGTGTTTTCCGGCCGGCAGCCTCCGGGCCGGAGAAAGTTGGACCAGAAGCCTCTACTCCTCACCGCGAGGCTCGGTGCAGCGGTGGCCGGCGTCGGGAGGCCGCGGCGGCGCCGGACGGCGACGGTCGGCGCTTGTTGAAGAAGACCGGGTTCTAGGGCTTCCCCGCGCGGGCCCGATCTTCGTCCGATCACCCTCAGCTCTTGTGGAGATGTTGCAGTCGTTCAGAGGAGAAGATCCGACGGTGCTGATCTCCGGTTTGCCGGTCGGATAAGTGCGGCGATCAGCGGCGGCCAAGGGGCAATGATCCGGCGATAATAGCCCTCCGCCGGAGATCAGGACGACGGCGCCGGCTGGGCCTGCACCCGCTCGATGCTTTCGGTGTCAGGAACACAGTGCTAGGGTCTACGTGCCAAAATAAAGAGAAAGGTTCCCAGCTTACCTTCGCCGGAATTTCGAGAAGGAGGAGAGAACGGCCGCGGCGGCGCACGGCGGCGGCTGGGTCCGAGGTCACCTTGGCTCGGATGCGGCTTCACAGAAGGTGTCCCAGGTGCAGTCTTGGTCCACCCAGGGTCCTCCCAAGCTTCCTCCACCACACGACCCGGGATCAAGATGTTCTTGATCTTCTTCTCCGGCGATGGCAAGGCGGCGGCCGGTGCGGGGAGGTTCCTGGGGACGCGGCCGAGGAGAGGGGGGTGTTGAGAGTGCGGCTAGGGCAAGGGTTATGGGTTTAGGATTTGCGGAAACCCTAGCCGAGGACACGTATATATGTATATTACAACTTTGCAATTTGCCCCCTCCAACCACAACACTTGCAACCCAGTCCTTCACAATACTTTAGTTCCACACTCAAGTCCTTCTCCAAGAGGTAGCATGCAAAACGAGGCAAGATATATAGGGTTCCAAGTGCAAAAGTCGCATTTTTCGCTGTATTTTATGCTTTTCGAGGCGATCCGGTCGTTGAAACGGAAAATGGACTGCGCCATGGCGTCCGGCTCGACGAGACCTATCAGGTGGCGATTTCTAATTTTCGAAAAACTGCCCGGATAAAATCTCGGTCCATAATAACTGTGTCAAAATGCAGTTTTCCGCGCTCTTCGAGATTCCAGAGTCGTCAAACAGAATTTTCGACTGCGCCATTGCGTTCAGAACATCGGAGCCGTTCAAATCGACTACCTGAAATGCTATGTTCGGTTTCCGAACAGTGAATTAGTCAACGTTGTATTCGTCAGGTCCCGAAAATCAGGGTTACTGTTCATATACAGTAATTCACTTAAGCGACCTCTGCGCAGACCACTGTTATATTGGTCGCGGTAATTTTGCCCGCTTCTTCGCTGAATTTTGGAAGATCCGACCGTCAGATCGAAAAGTGCTGAATATAAATCTCGCTCAGTTCGACGAGACGATCGCAACGGTCAACTCGGATTTCCAGGATCATGTCCGGATTGGAAAGTAGCCTTTTTGTCTCGTAAAACGTGCAACTCGCACACAGGCAAATGACTAGATAAATCAACATAGGTCTTTTGAATTCAAAAAACCAGGTCAAAATTCACTTTTAGACTATTTATTAAAAATAAAATATTTAGAGTTTTTACATCACTTACAACTTAAAAGAAGTTTCGTCCCCGAAACTTACAACTTAAAAGAAGTTTCGTCCCCGAAACTTACAACTTAAAAGTTTCATTCCCGGAGCTTACAGCCTGAAGTCATACTCTATGAAAATGCTCAGAAAGTTTAATCGAGGGCTACAAGTCAGTCGCAAGGTATCTACAACTCTAAGGCTACTAATTTAGACCCAATCTGGTACTCCTCATTATAGGGCAGAGTATTTCCTCAGTTCTTTCGACCGTCTGTTGCCTGCAACCAGCGTGCTTACCAAAAGAACAGCGGAATACCAAAGGGTTGTCGCCAACAACAAGTTGGGGACGCAACTCCTACCGGAAGGTATATCATATACTTCCCAACACAATCTCAGTGCCAAAACATAACCTTTGTCGAGGATTACTACCGCCTCGTGGTCACAAACATCGCCAGGACTAACACTTAGGCGAGTTCACGTCGGTTCACAAAACCTGTGCAAAAGGTGGGGTCAATTTGCGTCCGTCCCAAAACAAGGTTACCATCGGGCCCATAGGCCAACGAATTAAGACACGGGGACACTGAAGGGTCGGCAATTTGTTCAACCTCTGAGCAAACTGCGAGGCTAGTGCAACAGTAGCAGTCATCTACTGCTGTGCCATCAGCTGGAAGAGAACAGTGATTTAACCCTTAACCACCGTAACTGATCCGAGCACTCTGGCTCCATTGAAAACATCAGCCCACAGCCGAAACCATGACCGCGGCTAACCCTGCACAAACAACGATCCCAAAAACCGGAGTGCGTACGACTAATAACCGGAACAACGAGACTCAACTGTGTGACACACACCAGAGCTCCAAACCGCTATGCCAAATGCCCTACGCTCCCTTGTGAACACAAGTCATCCTAGGGGTCGTTCCTAACCAAATACCCAGGTATCGGATCGGGAAGGCAGAAATTCGTGCATCGGAGACTGTGCAATTCGCGCACCGGTATGCAAATCGCTAAGGTTAGATTTGCTTCCTCGCCCGTAAGCACACTAGGCCGGAACGGTCGACGAAGCGAGAGGTAGAGCTAAAGGCAGGAGGGCTCGCAAGGGTCTGGTAGGGTCGGGTTGCTCCGGCCCAAACGGAGCTTCTATGAAGCCAAGGGAAGGGAAGGTAAACGGAAAAAGGGAAATGTAGAAAACAAAGAGAGATAAGTTCCTGTCATTCCCTATTTCGGGACGACGCGTCGTCTGCCGGGGCGGCCGGGGGAGTCCGCCCACAATCCTTGGGCCAGCGTCGCACCGCGTGTTGGGGTGGGGGGTTGCTGTCTAAAGAGTCCGCGCATCGTTGGTCGTCGGGCGAGTTCTTTGTCTGCACGGGGGCCGCCGCGCTCTCTGTTCCTCTTGGCGGTGGTGGCACGGCGGCGGAGGCGGGGGTGGGCCCTAGAGGGCAGGAGAGGTGATTGTGATCTGGCAAGCCGCACCGGTTACAATAGTGGTACCTCCAAGTGTATTCCGTCACTGGGTGCGCGCCCTTGCAGATGACGCAGGATTCCGGTCGCACGTGCGCGCTCCCCTTAAGCCCTCGTTCGACCTACGGTGCTTGCGTCGGGCGTGGATTAGGTCGGCTCTCTGGATCGGTGCCCCCTTGAGGGGTGGAGGCGGCGGTTTCCCTTGGGCTCGACATGTCGCGGCGCCGGGGGTCTTCTGACAGACGGCTTCAGAGGGCACTCATAACGCGTGTGGCCCGGCTTGCCACATCGGAAACAGTGTCCGTCCCGCCACGGGCAGCTCGTTATGAGGTGTGCATTGCCGCATATGACGCACGGTTTCGGCGGCTTAGGTCTCTCCTCCGTCGTCTGCCCGAGGTTCTGCCCGGCTCTCGGGCGTTTGCTCGCCCGGCCCCTCCGATGGGGGTCCCCGGCCGACTCGGGGCGAGAGTATTCCTGCCGGGCGCGCTCTACGTTGGTGTGCACGGTCAGGTTAGTAGCCTCCTGGACGGCGGGAGGGCCCGTCGGCGGCATCCCGGGAGGGGCAACGCCTCTGCTGCCGCCCCGGAATCGGTCGACGCCCTCGAGTTCCTGTGTCAGCATGCTCAGGCGCTCCGCGAGAGTCAGCAGTTGCCCAGCCACGTCGCGCAGCTGGTTGCGGAGCAGGCGGTTGGCTTCGTCGGCGATGTCCATTTCCGTCGTCGGTTGCTTGCTGAGTCGGCCCTCTATCTGAATGTACACAAGGAAGGTCGGCTTTAGTCTTTGCTAATCATCAACGGTACATCGCACCTCTTAGCGAGGGAAGGGACTCGGACTCTGACTCTGTGTCCCCGGCCGATGATCTAGTACGGGCCCTGTCTGTCACACATCACAAGAGTCAACTTTAGACTACCCTACTAACAACAACCATAAAGTGAGAGAAAGGACTCAACATTTCCCCCCCTCGGTCACTCACGTTCTACAGTCCTATGCCCTACCCATTTCATTCGTATGTAGGCATGTGAGGGTTGTCCACGGATGTCGGCACTAACTGTTGTGATTGAAAGAACGCTCTGATACCATTTAATCTGTCACGCCCCGGGGGTTTGTTTTAGCGGAAACGATTCATAAAAGCCGAATATTTGACGCGTAAATTTTTTTTTTTTTTTTTTAAAAGAGAACCCCTCTTCCCCGGCGCGTGCCCAGACCCGCCACACGTACAGGGTCACTCTGCAACCGGACAGAGTCTCCCCTGTACGTGCACGGCGTAGCGTTCAGTACGTGTTCCAACATACACAACCAATCAATCAATCACAACAGTTGTTCACAAGCAACCAGTATTCTAAACTAATAAAAGAAGAACGTATGGCCGATCAATTTGGAAAGGATAAATCCACAGTTTTGAAAGAGCGCCTACCCGGCGCTTACGTTTTGAAAGCTAGTTTCGAAATCAGCATAAATCCACAAGGTTTGAAAACGGTGCCCACACGACACTTAGATTTTTAAAAACGGTTTTCGCAATCTTTTCCTTGGCTTCTGCCTTCTTGATTTTCAAATGGCCGATAGAAATAAAAGGGAAAGATATTCCACTAGGGGCACTAAATGTAGCCCGTACCGACATCCATGCCGACCCCACGAGGGTATCGCGAACCACTCACATGACTACAGAGTAATGAAAAGCGAGAATAAAAGAATAAATACAGTCCAGGGTCCCCAGCGACCCAGCTGCTCCTGTCCCGTCCTCACCGCCGCCTACCTCCCTCCCCGTCTGGACCCTGTCACGAAGTGGGATGTCAGTGACGCAGAAACAGTAAAGCAGGAGAATATAGTAAAACAAACCGTGAAGACAACTGGAGCAACCATCCTCCCAAGGAGGAAAGGCAACCTGTACACCTGCATCCTGTAACACCCGGCCGCGTCGGTCCACTACCGACGGCCCCATACCGTACCTGCAACACCGCGACCGCGCCGGACAACTAAACCGGCGGGCCGCTCCGCTCGCACCTAGGCGCCTCAACCCCACAACTAATAAGGGGCCCCCACTACGTCACCTCGTGGGTATACACGGGTTCTACGACCTCTTTTCCGGAAAAGCGCACCCTCTGCGGTGGCCAAACCGCGGGTGCGCGTGTGGCAACCTCGAGCCCAGTAACCGTAACCACCATCATGTCAGTATCACAATAAGAATAATAAGAGTAATGAGGTAAATGAGGTTAAGTGCATAATCGAAAACAAGGTAATACTGCGCGCACTCGAAGGTGGCCCGCTGACATATAAGGGTTGAAAAAGAAGAACACCGTCGGCAATCGACGCTAGTCATTATAGCGAACCCACTAACATGCATAAGCTATCACCCGTCATTATGTAACCCCAGTACACTTAGAATAGACCCCGTCCAATAAGATAGAATTTAGAGGCTAGGAATAAAGTAAAAACAACCCACCTGAATGTAGGCCGATCCCGAACTCCCGCTAGACTGCCGGGAGGCTGGTGCTGAACAACTGGGCCCTGAACAAGGGCTAAAAATCAGTAATAGACTCACGCAAACCCATCCCGATGACACAACAGTAATGCGATGCTAATAAGGAGCAATGTCGTCGATTTATTGAATACAAATCCGATTTCCGATCAACGAGAGTCCACGGGACTCTAACAAAATGTTCAGTTAGTGTAAAAACACTGTTTAAAGAGAGCTAGCATGTTCATTTTACATTTTGGTCCATAATAACTTTTAATTTGCCTAAATACATTAAGTTAGTTGACTGTTTCGACTTGTTCTTGCAATCCGGGGATCCAAAAGTAAATCCGTAAATTCCAGTGTGTTCATTACGACGAGACCAGGGCCGTGCTTACAAGTTTGGCCTGGCACGGATCCCGAGGGCAAGGTTGGCCCAACAACTACTAAGTCCAACAAGCCACTACGCTACCACTTAACCTATACATGATCAATCTGAGAGTTAACTAGAGCATGGTGATCAGTATGGACCATGTACAACGGGGCTCACCTGAGGTTTGCCGGAGATCGGCCGGAGGAGTTGCCGGAGCGGCACCACCCAAAAGGCCCAAGCTCGGGTTGGGTGTTCTTGAGCAGCACAGGTGCAGACCTGTTACCAAGAGGAGCATCAGGTAAATGGAGGTCCCAGAAGCTGCTTGGTGCAAGTGGGGTCGAGCCCCGGCGGCCGGAGGCGGCGGCGGCCGGAGATGAGCCCGAGAGGGTGATCTCGGGTGCAAGGCTGGAGAGCCAACACAGAGAGGGTCCTAGGCCAAAACCAAAATCATGGAGTGCTTCAATAGGTACTTTAGGCCTTACCTGTACGGTTGGACGGAGCCCAGATCGCCGGGGATCGCCGGAGGCCGAAGCTAGGTGTAGATCGGGTGCAATGCTACAGATTAAAAACCCGACGTTAAGCTTTGCATGCAACTCGATGGGAAAGCTCCTAAGGACCAAATAAGCCTACCTGGATAGTTTTCCGGGATCTGGAGGCGCCGGCGACGCGCGGCGGCGAAGCTCGGGGAAGCTTCGTGGCCGTTAATGGTGTTTTCCGGCCGGCAGCCTCCGGGCCGGAGAAAGTTGGACCAGAAGCCTCTACTCCTCACCGCGAGGCTCGGTGCAGCGGTGGCCGGCGTCGGGAGGCCGCGGCGGCGCCGGACGGCGACGGTCGGCGCTTGTTGAAGAAGACCGGGTTCTAGGGCTTCCCCGCGCGGGCCCGATCTTCGTCCGATCACCCTCAGCTCTTGTGGAGATGTTGCAGTCGTTCAGAGGAGAAGATCCGACGGTGCTGATCTCCGGTTTGCCGGTCGGATAAGTGCGGCGATCAGCGGCGGCCAAGGGGCAATGATCCGGCGATAATAGCCCTCCGCCGGAGATCAGGACGACGGCGCCGGCTGGGCCTGCACCCGCTCGATGCTTACGGTGTCAGGAACACAGTGCTAGGGTCTACGTGCCAAAATAAAGAGAAAGGTTCCCAGCTTACCTTCGCCGGAATTTCGAGAAGGAGGAGAGAACGGCCGCGGCGGCGCACGGCGGCGGCTGGGTCCGAGGTCACCTTGGCTCGGATGCGGCTTCACAGAAGGTGTCCCAGGTGCAGTCTTGGTCCACCCAGGGTCCTCCCAAGCTTCCTCCACCACACGACCCGGGATCAAGATGTTCTTGATCTTCTTCTCCGGCGATGGCAAGGCGGCGGCCGGTGCGGGGAGGTTCCTGGGGACGCGGCCGAGGAGAGGGGGGTGTTGAGAGTGCGGCTAGGGCAAGGGTTATGGGTTTAGGATTTGCGGAAACCCTAGCCGAGGACACGTATATATGTATATTACAACTTTGCAATTTGCCCCCTCCAACCACAACACTTGCAACCCAGTCCTTCACAATACTTTAGTTCCACACTCAAGTCCTTCTCCAAGAGGTAGCATGCAAAACGAGGCAAGATATATAGGGTTCCAAGTGCAAAAGTCGCATTTTTCGCTGTATTTTATGCTTTTCGAGGCGATCCGGTCGTTGAAACGGAAAATGGACTGCGCCATGGCGTCCGGCTCGACGAGACCTATCAGGTGGCGATTTCTAATTTTCGAAAAACTGCCCGGATAAAATCTCGGTCCATAATAACTGTGTCAAAATGCAGTTTTCGCGCTCTTCGAGATTCCAGAGTCGTCAAACAGAATTTTCGACTGCGCCATTGCGTTCAGAACATCGGAGCCGTTCAAATCGACTACCTGAAATGCTATGTTCGGTTTCCGAACAGTGAATTAGTCAACGTTGTATTCGTCAGGTCCCGAAAATCAGGGTTACTGTTCATATACAGTAATTCACTTAAGCGACCTCTGCGCAGACCACTGTTATATTGGTCGCGGTAATTTTGCCCGCTTCTTCGCTGAATTTTGGAAGATCCGACCGTCAGATCGAAAAGTACTGAATATAAATCTCGCTCAGTTCGACGAGACGATCGCAACGGTCAACTCGGATTTCCAGGATCATGTCCGGATTGGAAAGTAGCCTTTTTGTCTCGTAAAACGTGCAACTCGCACACAGGCAAATGACTAGATAAATCAACATAGGTCTTTTGAATTCAAAAAACCAGGTCAAAATTCACTTTTAGACTATTTATTAAAAATAAAATATTTAGAGTTTTTACAACGAGCACATCTTCGAGAATCCGGTTCACTTGCTAGGACTGTCCGTCGGTCTGGGGGTGAAACGCCGTGCTGAAGTGTGGTTTAGTCTCTAGAGCTCGTTGTACACTTTGCCAAGGGTTCGACACCAGCCGAGTGTCTCTAGTCCACGTCGTACAGATGGGTGGAAGGAGAGTCGACTTCGTCAGTCGATCCACTGTGACTCAAACTGCATCGTGCCCTTGATGCGATGCATAAAACCCGTGACGAATTCCATGCTGGTTCGCTCCCATTTCCACTCTGGTACAGGTAGAGATTGTAGTTTTCCCCGCTGGGCGCTGATGTTCGAACTTTACTTGTTAACCATCTAAACAGCGAGTAGTGAACTGTGTTGCATCCCCCTTTGGTTTAGTCCACCAAAAATTTTGCTTGAGGTCCTTGTACATCTTCGTGTCACCTGGATGTGCCGCATAGGGAGCGCAATGCGCCTCTGACAGCATCTCTTTCGTCAACTCTGGCAGCTCGGGCACGCAATTCCGCCCTCGAAACGTATTGCGTCGTTCGCACTCGCCGAAAAGTCGCTCGCATGGTCCGGGGGGTCTTGTCTCGAATAAGCTGTATCTGTGCGCCTGTTTTCTGACCTTCTAGGGTTTCTCTAAAAGGGTTGGCTTGACCATCAAGGACAAAAGTCGCGTGATAGTACCGGTCCTGCTGAGTACTCGTGCTCATCGGTTTTCCCCTCAATTTGACCCTTTCTGCTCAAAACATCCGCTACTACACTTGCTTTTCCCGGGGTGATACTGAATGGACAAGCCGAGTCCTTCTGCAACTCCAACCGATGCTTCTGCCGCAAAATCAAATCCTTCTATGTGAACAAAACTTAAGACTCTGGCGATACGAAAACACATCACGATGAACTCCAAAAAGGTGGTGTCTCCAAAGCTTTAAAAAGAAGACGACTACTGCGAGTTCTGGATCGTATGTCGGGCAGTTCCGCTCACATTCTCTGTGATTCCCGTTGCTGACACGATGTGCCCCAAAAAGCCCACTTCGCAAAGTCAGAACTCACATTTCTTAAACTTAGCAAACAGCCTCTGGTCCCTGAGAGTCCGGAGAATAATCTGCAAGTGCCCCTCGTAGTTGATCGAAGTGGTCATCAATCCCGGACTTGTTCTTCACCGTAACCTTGTTTATCTCCCTGTAGTCGATGCGTAGACGTAGGCTTCCGTTCTCTTTTCGCACAAGGAGCACGGGTGCGCCCCCAAGGCGACACACTCGGTCTGATGAACCCTTAGAAGTCCAAAACAACTAACCCGACGACAAGGAAAACAACCCACACTAACGCCCTCACAAGGCTCCAAGAGGTGCCAACAAAACAGGCTGGGTTACTAACTACCCGAAATTTTCCCCCCGAAAACAACGAACTTACCTGTCACCAACACGGACCGCTCCCCTCCGTCACCAACACGGGCCACTTCCACCCATCACCAACACGGGCCACAAGCTCGGAGCATAACCACCATCCCGGACCATTCGTTTCGACTGTCCGTCCTACCGAGGCGACAGTCAAAACTAACGTTAGGTTTTAGCTCTAAGACTTACCACAAGGTCTACCCCACAGAGAGTGTTGCGTACAGGGCCTCCTAGCCGAAAGTGACCAGTGCCAAAACTCCAAGTAGTCAACAGATCCCAAACGTTCCCAAAGCTAAGCCTCAGAACCCATCAACACAGGGGCCTCCAGGCACAAACGACTGCCCATCCGAAACCTAGCGGGTCGGAAGAAAACATGCAACGAAAACAGCGAGAAAGACCCTATCTAAAATGGTTGCCTAGGTTTTCCAAGCGCACTCAAGGGAACACGCGCTAACCCACAAGTGGGACAACCTAACCGACCCTCTTGTGCAGAAAACAGGAACCCAACCCAAAGCTACACCACCATAAACCCTTAAAAGGGCTAACAGGCTGTCATGCCCCCGGGGGTTTTTGAGTCTATCAAAGCGGAAATTGCGTGTATCATTTTTTTTTTCTTTCTTAACAAGGTATTTTAAACCTCATCCCCGGTGCGTGCCAGACCGCCACATACACAAATTTTCCCTGCCCACGGACAGAGTCTCCTTTGTATATGCACGGCGTCTCATTTACAACAACATACATCAAACACCAACCATCAACCATACAATAGACATACATCATCAAGCGGAATATTAAAGCGGCAACAGTGTTTAGAAAGGATAAAGCCAGCGGTTGCAAAACCCGTGCCCACACGGCACTTCGTTTTGAGAAAACCTTTTCGAAGTCATTTGGTTTATCATGAAAACGTGCCGCATAAGAAAACATCACCAAAAGAACCGAAATATAAAAGTACACCTCATCCACAGCGCTAAGTAATACATGTCCACGAATATTATGACCCACAAGCAAATTAACTAAATTAAGCGTAAGAGAAATGAGATAATAAAAACCAAGTGTTCTGACTACGGCCCTCGCGACGCAGTCTCACCGCCCTCCCGGCTAACGCACCTCGTAACACCTGTCACGGAGTGGGTAATGTCAGTGACAAACAAAGTAGATGTCTAATAACAATAAGGAATAAGGAGCAAACCGAAAACACCGGAACCATTTCGCTAAAACCCTGCACATATTAAGCTGGGCCCCAACCCCAGATTTATCAATTTAACTGGGCACCAACCCCAGATTTATCATTTTAATTGGGCACCAACCCCAGATTATTTGTCGGAGAGACTAAAGTCTCCCCTCGTGCGCAAACACCTCTTTGATGCTTTTAACCTCTTCGCGGTGCTGGTGTGCTATTTTCAGCGGGCGCGAAGAGGTCCTCACGGCACCCACACCTTTGTGAGGAACACGGGTCATAAGAGACCACTCTTCCGGAAAAGTACACCCATGCGGAGGCCAATCCGCCTGTGTATGTGCAGCATCCGAAAACGGATTTGCCGAGATCGGCGTGTCATGAGCACCTTCAATTGTTAGATAAAAACACAATTATGCGAAAGGTTAAACTGTCCATCTACTTTGTTAGATAAATTAAGAGCACTTTAATGACGATAGATGCACTTACTGCACTTGTTGCACTTATCGCAACCGTACCCACCTATTTGAAGAGAGATCGGAACACCCGAAGCCTTTGCGCACCCCCACTGCGCGTTTGGACCTAAAGAAAGTCCGCACGGATAACTATAGTGAAAAGCGTGTACTAACATCCGAAAACACAAGACCCAATTTACTATTTTCGACGGAAAAGTCCAACAAAACTCAATCCTCAACCGGTAGCCCACTCGGGACGTCAATGGTTAGACCAAGAAGGCCCCGGCGGCGAAAATGATGAGAGAAGAGACCCGACGGCGCGCCCCCGACAATTTCGTCGAGGCGGGGAGCGTCGGCGAAATCGGCACCCAACAAAATAAAACAGTGAACAAAAAGATCCCAAGTTGCCATGCCAAGAAAACCGCGGAGATTGTGATCCCAACGGCGAAGACGACGCTCAAAACGGTGGAAAAACGGACCCAAACAGAGCAAATGAACTTCGGGCTGTCGGTTGGTGCACGGGGGCAACCGTGCACCGGGTTCACGGCGTCAGGCGGCGGCGGCATGCGCCGGGTGCACGCAGGAAGCATGCACCGCGCATCTCGGGCCGGGCCGTTGCACGACCCGAGCGTGCACCGGGTCCTTGCCCTTCGGCCGCAAGCGCTTGCACCGGGTGCACGCATGAGGCGTGCACCGCGCGCCTTGGGCCGGGCCGGTGCACGAAACCGTGCACCGGGTCTGGTGCTTCCGACGCTGCGGGCATGCACTGGGTGCACGCCTGGACCCGTGGACCGTGCTGTACGGACAAGCACAGTAAACCCTAATTTCGCGGTTTTCTTCGCCATTTTCGCTCCCGTTTCGCGATTTCTTCTCCGTTTTCGCTCCCGTGCGACTCCGGCAAAGACCCCGCGACCATGGTAACGACGGCGGCGGCCTCCCATTTAACAACGGCGGCGACGGCCTCCCGTTAACCCACTATGTTCCAACGAAACATCCCCAAAAATCTCCGAATAAATCCGCGGTAAATCTAACGGCTAAACCGTTGATCCACGAACAACCAAAACATAAATCGGAACCCCGATCGAATTTTCGACCAAGTCCGATAAAAAGAAACCGACTAAAAATCATCGATTAAACTCGATAAAAACCATCGATCACCCTCGATCAAGAACGAGAATAAAACATGGATCAAAACCCGACGAAAATCCGCGATCGATGTACTAATTATAACGACCTTACGAGAACACGGAAAACCCCCGATTAATTCTACAAAAAGATTAACGACCACTAACCTCAATCTATCAGAATTAAAGAACCGATCTTGTTTCCTTTTGGCGTTGGAGACCCGGATCCGCTCCCCGTAGACGATGGCGTCTCGTTCTCCGATCTCCGGCACGTGAATCAGGGCGATCGGGTTCCTCCGCTTCCTCCTTCTTTTCCTCTTCTCACCGATTAGGGTTTTTATTTCTTTCTTTTCTTTTCTTTTCTTTAATCGGGATCCCTTATATAGCTCGTATTAAATCTTTAATTAATTTCCTTTAATTAATTCCCCTTTTAATTTGTACGTAAGAGAATTCTATTTTCCCACATGGATAATTAATTAACTAATTAATTATCCCCTACGAGATAACCCACCTTATCTCTAACGGGTGCAAGATATTTTGCACGGATTCCGATGCATGACTAATCATCGTATCACTTTGAATCCCGTTCTGGGGGATCCCGATATCGGATTTCAGATCCGATCGCACCGTCGGCTTTCTTTTTCCGCGCTCTATCGCAGAAAAATACTAGCACCCCACAATGGCCAACTTTTAAGAATTGAATAATTTTATTTCACTTAAGGGCTTAAATGACTACACGTAAGTCAAAAATACCCCGAAAGGCCGGATCACTACACCACTCACACTTTATAAAAAGTTTCGTCCCGAAACTTAAGTACAAACACCACTAATCAATTCGGGAAAACATTCTCTCATTTTCGATTCCAGTTCCCACGTCGCCTCGCGCTCTTCGTGGTTGCTCCACTGGACCTTCACATAGGGGATAGTTCGATTGCGCAACTTCTTGTCCTCTCTTGCAAAAATCCGCACCGGCGTCTCCTCGACGCTTAAATCCTCTCGCAACTCGATGGTGGAGGCATCCAAGGCATGAGAGGGATCAGCTAGGTATTTCCGGAGCATTGAGACATGGAACACGTTATGGACTCGTTCGAGATTCGGCGGCAGGGCTAATCGGTACGCCACCGGTCCTACGCGTTCTAGGATCTCGAACGGTCCTACGTACCTCGGGCTTAACTTTCCCTTTATGCCGAAGCGTCGGTTCCCCTTGGAGGGCGAGACTCGGAGTAACGCGTGCTCACCCACCATGAACTCTATGTCTCGGCGTCTGTTGTCCGCGTAGCTTTTCTGTCTGCTCTGGGCGGTCAGTAGCCTTTGCCTAATCATTCGCACCTTCGCTTCGGTCTCCTCCACCAAATCTGGGCACAGAAACTTACGCTCACCCAAGTCGTCCCAGCATATTGGAGACCGACAGCGGCGCCCGTACAGGGCCTCGTATGGCGCCATCTGAATGTTGGCCTGGTAACTGTTATTGTAGGCAAATTCCACTAGGGGCAAGCACCGTGCCCATCCTTTGCCCAGGTCTAAAACGCATGCCCGAAGCATGTCCTCCACAATTTGTATCACTCGCTCTCATTGTCCGTCGGTCTGCGGGTGAAAAGCCGTACTGAAGTGCAACTTGGTTCCCATTGCTCGCTGTAGGCTCTGCCAAAAGTTTGACACAAATCGCGTGTCCCTGTCCGACGTGATGGATGTCGGCACCCCATGCAACCTTACTATCTCGTTGATGTAGGTTTGTGCCAGTCGTTCCCGCGTCCACGTCGTGTGTATGGGCAGAAAGTGGGCCGATTTCGTCAGATGGTCCACAATTACCCATATTGCATCGTGTCCCTGTGACGATCTCGGGAACCCGGTCACAAAATCCATGGTAATCATGTCCCACTTCCACACGGGCACCGGTAAGGGTTGCAATTTTCCTGCTGGACGCTGGTGTTCGGCCTTCACTCGTTGGCACACCAGGCAGTGTGCCACAAACCGAGTCACGTCTCCCTTCATTTTGGGCCACCAGAAGGTCTGCTTGACGTCCTTGTACATCTTCGTTCCCCCGGGATGCGCTGTGTATGGAGCAGTATGCGCCTCCCGCAGGATTTCCTCTTTGAGTTCCGGTAGATCCGGCACACAGATTCGTCCCCGAAATCGTATCGTGCCGTCGGAGTTTACTGTGAAATCACCTTCTTGGTCGGCAGTTACTCTACTTCGCACCAGCTGGAGTTGGTCATCAGTCGACTGCCCCTCGAGAATTCTGTCAAGCAGGGTAGGTCTGACCACCAGTGTCAGAAGTTGTTCGACTGTACCCGCTGGTACTACTTCTAGTCTTAATCGCGAAAATTCCGCAATCAGACTATCTTGTTGGGTGATGGCACTTACGCCTGCCTTCTCGGCCTGCCCCTTACGGTTCAGGGCGTCGGCCACCACGTTTGCCTTTCCCGGGTGGTTGTGGATCGTTAAATCGTAATCCTTCAGTAGCTCGAGCCACCGTCTTTGTCGCAAATTTAACTCCTTTTGGGTGAAAAGGTACTTAAGACTTTTATGATATGAGTACACATTGCAGTGTGCCCCATACAGGTAGTGTCTCCAAAGCTTGAGGACGAACACAACCGCTGCGAGTTCCAAATCGTGCACGGGGTAGTTTCGCTTGTATTCCTTGAGCTGCCTTGACGCATAGGCTATAACCTTTCCCCGTTGCATGAGTACTCCACCCAGTCCGTTTCGCGACGCATCGCAATACACTTCATAATCCTCCCCTGGTTCCGGCAGGGTGAGAATCAGAGCTCGCGTCAATCTATCCTTGAGCTCCTCGAAGCTCCTCTGACATTTGTCCGTCCAGATGAACTTTTCCCCCTTTTTAGTCAAACGGTTTAAGGGGGTGGCTATCTTGGAGAAACCCTCCACGAAGCGCCGGTAGTACCCAGCTAATCCTAGAAAGCTTCGAACCTCTGTTACCGTCGTCGGTTGGGACCAGTCCGTCACCGAATCTATCTTCTTCGGATCGACTGCGACTCCAACTCCCGAGATTACGTGCCCCAAGAAGCCAACCTCTCGGAGCCAAAACTCACACTCTTTGAGTTTGGCGTAGAGTTTCTGTTCCCGTAGGGTCTGGAGGACTGTGCGCAGATGTTCTTCATGTTCCTCGTCTGTACGGGAGTAGATGAGGATATCGTCGATGAAGACCACCACGAATAAATCCAGGAAGGGTTTGAATACCCTGTTCATCATGTCCATGAACACCGCCGGGGCATTCGTGAGCCCGAACGGCATTACTGTAAATTCGTAATGACCGTAGCGAGTCCGAAAAGCCATTTTGGGGATGTCCTCCCCCTTGACCTGGACCTGATGATAGCCCGACTGCAGGTCAATCTTTGAAAACACCGTCGCCCCCTGTAGTTGGTCGAAGAGGTCGTCGATCCTTGGCAGGGGGTACTTGTTCTTAACGGTGACCTTATTTATCTCCCGGTAGTCGATGCACAATCGGAGACTTCCGTCCTTCTCCATCACAAACAGGACGGGCGCGCCCTAGGGTGACGCCCTAGGTCTGATGAAGCCCTTATCCAAAAGGTCCTCCAACTGTGCCTTGAGTTCCTTCAACTCCCCGAAGGCCATCCTGTACGGTGCCTTGGTGATGGGTTTGGTGCCGGGAAGTAGTTCAACAGGAAAGTCGACTTCTCGTTCCGGCGGCGCTCCGAGGAGCTCTGCCGGAAACACGTCGGGAAATTCCCTTACCACGGGACCGCTGATCCTTATCTGGGGAGCGGCCCTGAACTACCTATCGGCCCATTGAGTTCTCGGCTGCAAGGCATAGGGTGGAGCCTATTTATTCCTTGCACGGCCCTTAACGGGCCCCGAGTACACAGGGTTCTCCTATGCTTCGAAGCTCATCCGCGCACATCAGCCGGGGGAGGCTTCGCCTAGTACTTAAGGATTCTAGAGAGAGAGAGCGAGAGAGAGAGTCTAACAGGGGTAGCAGGTTAAGGTGTGACCGGTGCTCCTAATCTAAGAGGAAAAAGAGAAACCACAAATCTTACAAACTCCCTTTGATATTCCATGACCGAGCGGTTCCCTTGTCTAATGTTCTTCAGGTCGTCTTCCAATTGCCGCTTGACGCTATCGGAGAAGAAAGCGCCAAAAAGTTCCTCTCTAAAGGCCGACCATGTCGGTAGCGGGTCGTTTGTAGATGGGTCCGGGCGTACCGTCTTCCACCAGATGCGTGCATTCCCTTCGAGAAAGTGGACGGCTAGTGGAACCCGCTCGTGTTCCTCCATCAGTAGGTCCTCGAAGAGTTTTTCCATGGTATCTACCCATTTCTCGACGACCCATGGATCGGTCGTCTCTCCCTCAAAAGTGGGAGGGTCATGCTTCTTGAACCTAGTCAAATTCGTCCTGACCCTTTCTCGCGTCGTTCGTTGCTCCGTGGTCCCTCCTACAGCGGCGGACCCCCCGAGAGTAGGGGTCGTTCCTGCCTCCCCTGCTGTCGCTCCCATCACGGGCCTCGTGGTCGTCGGAGTAGGTAAATCCCTTGGGGATGGGGGCTGTTCCGTCGTCGTGCCACCCGTCCCTTGCGGTCCCGTAGTGGGTGCGGTGGCTTCGGGCGGAGGGGTCGGATCGCGCTCGGCTGGCGCGGTTGCCTGTTGCTGCGTCAGGTGACGAACCTGCTCCGTTAGTGTCGCTAATTGCCCGGCCATTTCCCGTAGTTGTCGTTGGAGGAGCTGGTTCTCTGCGGTGGTCGGGGTCACTCTGTCCGCGTCCGCATTCTCGGTGGACGATCTAGTCCGGGCCATTGTCCGCTATAGACAAAGAAACCACATTAACCCTAAGGTTATAACCCTAACACCCTGTCTTACGATTACACCTACATTACGTTCCCTTTTCCCCGTACTCTCACGTACTACGCACCTATACCTTGGTTTTCTCATGTCTAATTTGCTTGTGGTACCCTACACTGTGGATGTGGATCACGTCTACTATGGTTATGGTTGTTTTTCTCTGATACCATTTAATCTGTCACGCCCCCGGGGGTTTTTGAGTCTATCAAAGCAGAAATTGCGTGTATCATTTTTTTTTTCTTGCTTAACAAGGTATTTTAAACCTCATCCCCGGTGCGTGCCAGACCGCCACATACACAAATTTTCCCTGCCCACGGACAGAGTCTCCTTTGTATATGCACGGCGTCTCATTTACAACAACATACATCAAACACCAACCATCAACCATACAATAGACATACATCATCAAGCGGAATATTAAAGCGGCAACAGTGTTTAGAAAGGATAAAGCCAGCGGTTGCAAAACCCGTGCCCACACGACACTTCGTTTTGAGAAAACCTTTTCGAAGTCATTTGGTTTATCATGAAAACGTGCCGCATAAGAAAACATCACCAAAAGAACCGAAATACAAAAGTACACCTCATCTACAGCGCTAAGTAATACATGTCCACGAATATTACGACCCACAAGCAAATTAACTAAATTAAGCGTAAGAGAAATGAGATAATAAAAACCAAGTGTTCAGACTACGGCCCTCGCGACGCAGTCTCACCGCCCTCCCGGCTAACGCACCTCGTAACACCTGTCATGGAGTGGGTAATGTCAGTGACAAACAAAGTAGATGTCTCATAACAATAAGGAATAAGGAGCAAACCGAAAACACCGGAACCATTTCGCTAAAACCCTGCACATATTAAGCTGGGCCCCAACCCCAGATTTATCAATTTAACTGGGCACCAACCCCAGATTTATCATTTTAATTGGGCACCAACCCCAGATTATTTGTCGGAGAGACTAAAGTCTCCCCTCATGCGCAAACACCTCTTTGATGCTTTTAACCTCTTCGCGGTGCTGGTGTGCTATTTTCAGCGGGCGCGAAGAGGTCCTCACGGCACCCACACCTTTGTGAGGAACACGGGTCATAAGAGACCACTCTTCCGGAAAAGTACACCCATGCGGAGGCCAATCCGCCTGTGTACGTGCAGCATCTGAAAACGGATTTGCCGAGATCGGCGTGGCATGAGCACCTTCAATTGTTAGATAAAAACACAATTATGCGAAAGGTTAAACTGTCCATCTACTTTGTTAGATAAATTAAGAGCACTTTAATGATGATAGATGCACTTACTGCACTTGTTGCACTTATCGCAACCGTACCCACCTATTTGAAGAGAGATCGGAACACCCGAAGCCTTTGCGCACCCCCGCTGCGCGTCTGGACCTAAAGAAAGTCTGCACAGATAACTATAGTCAAAAGCGTGTACTAACATCCGAAAACACAAGACCCAATTTATTCTTTTCGACGGAAAAGTCCAACAAAACTCAATCCTCAATCGGTAGCCCACTCGGGACGTCAATGGTTAGACCAAGAAGGCCCCGGCGGCAAAAATGATGAGAGAAGAGACCCGACGGCGCGCCGCCGACAATTTCGTCGAGGCGCGGAGCGTCGGCGAAATCGGCACCCAACAAAATAAAACAGTGACCAAAAAGATCCCAAGTTGCCATGCCAAGAAAACCGCGGAGATTGTGATCCCAACGGCGAAGACGGCGCTCAAAACGGTGGAAAAACGGACCCAAACGGAGCAAATGAACTTCGGGTTGTCGGTTGGTGCACGGGGGCAACCGTGCACCGGGTTCACGGCGTCAGGCGGCGGCGGCATGCGCCGGGTGCACGCAGGAGGCGTGCACCGCGCATCTCGGGCCGGGCCGGTGCACGACCCGAGCGTGCACCGGGTCCTTGCCCTTCGGCCGCAAGCGCTTGCACCGGGTTCACGCATGAGGCGTGCACCGCGCGCCTTGGGCCGGGCCGGTGCACGAAACCGTGCACCTGGTCTGGTGCTTCCGACGCTGCGGGTATGCACCGGGTGCACGCCTGGACCCGTGGACCGTGCTGTACGGACAAGCACAGTAAACCCTAATTTCGCGGTTTTCTTCGCCGTTTTCGCTCCCGTTTCGCGATTTCTTCTCCGTTTTCGCTCCTGTGCGACTCCGGCGAAGACCCCGCGACCATGGTAACGACGGCGGCGGCCTCCCGTTTAACAACGGCGGCGGCGGCCTCCCGTTAACCCACTATCTTCCAACGAAACATCCCCAAAAATCTCCGAATAAATCCGCGGTAAATCTAACGGCTAAACCGTTGATCCACGAACAACCAAAACATAAATCGGAACCCCGATCGAATTTTCGACCAAGTCCGATAAAAAGAAACCGACTAAAAATCATCGATTAAACTCGATAAAAACCATCGATCACCCTCGATCAAGAACGAGAATAAAACATGGATCAAAACCCGACGAAAATCCGCGATCGTTGTACTAATTAAAACGACCTTACGAGAACATGAAAAACCCCTGATTAATTCTACAAAAAGATTAACGACCACTAACCTCAATCTATCGGAATTAAAGAACCGATCTTGTTTCCTTTCGGCGTTGGAGACCCGGATCCGCTCCCCGTAGACGATGGCGTCTCGTTCTCCGATCTCCGGCACGTGAATCAGGGCGATCGGGTTCCTCCGCTTCCTCCTTCTTTTCCTCTTCTCACCGATTAGGGTTTTTATTTCTTTCTTTTCTTTTCTTTTCTTTAATCGGGATCCCTTATATAGCTCGTATTAAATCTTTAATTAATTTCCTTTAATTAATTCCCCTTTTAATTTGTACGTAAGAGAATTCTATTTTCCCACATGGATAATTAATTAACTAATTAATTATCCCCTACGAGATAACCCACCTTATCTCTAACGGGTGCAAGATATTTTGCACGGATTCCGATGCATGACTAATCACCGTATCACTTTGAATCCCGTTCCGGGGGATCCCGATATCGGATTTCAGATCCGATCGCACCGTCGGCTTTCTTTTTCCGCGCTCTATCGCAGAAAAATACTAGCACCCCACAATGGCCAACTTTTAAGAATTGAATAATTTTATTTCACTTAAGGGCTTAAATGACTACACGTAAGTCAAAAATACCCCGAAAGGCCGGATCACTACACAGGCATCACCCAGCGTCAAAAGCGAAACCCCAACAAACAAGATTTACTAGTCCCGGTGGTCTCTACTTTTTAACCCCAAAGGAGCACCCCGAGACCCCATCACGACGACTTCTACAACCATCGGAGTGTCTACGGTAAAAAGCCGAACTATGGGTAACAACCATATGGGAAGAATCCTCATTCCCACCCATACCTTGCCCATGGTGCAAAAAGAATCGGCCGATTAGTTGTTATATAACCTAATACCAGAAGACCTAGAAGGTACAAGTTTAGACAAACGGCTGTCCAGTTACCCACGACCGACAAACGGCCGACACACTAACCAACACCGGTGGGCTGCACTACCACCCGTCACTGTTATAGGCGACGACCCGAACATCGGCAGAGGAGGGGGTTCGGAAAAAAAAACAAAAGCCGGCGCAACGATCTGCCGTGCCAACAGCCGCACCAAGTGCAAAAACACCGTCAATAGACCCACCGTGTCCTATGCTGGTTGCCTAAACCGTTTACTCATAGCAACCATCAAGGCCCCGGTGGCAGCCGGCCTCGACGCCAACCTCCAAAACAACCCGACTACACTAGCACAACACCCGAGCTAAACCGGAAAACTAAACTCAACAGTCCCGCACTCTCGCATCTCTACGCAATTATACCCTAATCATTTCATTAGTTAGTAGCCAGTGGTAATGTTCTCCTGTGGATGTTGCACGGCGACTACTGTGGTTAAAGCTGTTTTTCTCTGATACCATCTTAATCTGTCACGCCCCGGGGGTTTCATTAAGCGGAAGACGACCACTAAAAAGATTTGAATTTTTGGGTATATATATTTTTTTGAAACCAACCTCCCCCAGTGCGTGCCCAGACCCGCCGCATATACAAATTCACTCTGCGAACGGGCAGAGTCTCCTTTGAATATGCACGACGTCCTGACTACAACAACCATACAATCATCACTTTAACCACACTAGTTCAACAGTCGAATACATACAACCATTTTCCATAAGTATTAAAGAGGCCGGCAAATTTTGAAAGGATAAATCCACAAGTTTTTAGAAACGGTGCCCACACAGCACCCAGGTTTTTTAAAACGGTTTTCGAAATCCATAAATCCACAGGGTTTTAAAAAGGGTGCCCACACGACACCCACATTTTTAAAACAGTTTTCGAAATATTTTCCTTTTTCTTTTCTTTTGTAGTTTGAAAACGGCCAATCGGGAAAAGCAATGCAACCACCCACAGGGATAATAAAAGACATTCCAACATCCACATCGACCCCACAAGGGTATCGCAATCCACATAGTAAGCTACTAACAAGTAATGAAATGCGCGATATACGAAGTAAATACCGCCTATGGCCTCGAATGACCAAAAGTACTCCTGTCACGGCCTCACCGTCGCCCTCGCTCTCACCCCCGGGGAAACCTGTCACAGGGTGGGGAGTCAGCGACACAAGGTATAAAAGATGAAATGCAGGAAGACTGTAACTAAAGCAAACCGTAAGAAAACCAGAGTAACCGCCCTCCGCATCGTGCGATCGACGGTGTCCCCTCCCCCTGCAGAACCTGAACCGGGCACCTGCCCCGGCAACCCAGACCGAGCACTAACCTCAAGAAAGAAAACCAAACCGAGCACCAACCTAGGGAAAGAAAACCAAACCGAGCACTAACCTCAAGAAAGAAAACCGAACGAGCACCAACCTCGGGAAAGAAACCAAACCGAGCACCAACCTCGGGAAAGAAAACCGAACCGAGCACAACCTCGGGAAAGAAAACCGAACCGAGCACCAACCTCGGGAAAGAAAACCGAACCGAGCACAGCCTCGGAAAAGAAAACCGAACCGAGCACAACCTCGGGAAAGAAAACCGAACCGAGCACCAACCTCGGGAAAGAAAACCAAACCGAGCACCAACCTCGGTAAACCACGCCGAGCACCTACCTCGACGGGTCGCATCGCTCACACCTTGGCGCCTCAAACCCCCAACCTACGGGGGCCCCCACTACGTCACCTCGTGGGTATACACGGGTCATTGACCACTTTTCCGGAAAAGCACGCCCTTTGCGGTGGCCAAACCGCGGGTGCGCGTGCTGCAGCCTCGAGCATCGTAACCAAGTGCACGAAACCAAACCAATAATAAAAAGCATAAACACTACCAACATTAGTACAGTTAAACGAATAATTGGAGATCATCAACAGCTTTCGAAAAGTCCCACACTAAGTCTCGAATGAAAACCCACAACATGATAAACATGAAAATAACGATAGTGCGCAAAACGGGATTCTAAGAGTGTACCCACCTCGAACACGAAGAAGAAGACGATGCGGAAACTCCAGCTAAAACACTCCCACCTTGTGCCCGAAAAAGAACTACAGTAAGAATTATCGTTAAGAACATTGTCGCGGTCAAAAACACTCAAAAACGGGGCGAAATGGGCCAAAAACGGAGCTTCTGGACTCTCAGGCTGAAAGCTGGTGCTCGCGTCTAGGCGTGGACCGGGTCCACGACGCAAGGCAGCCGCGGCGCAGACTGGGAGCACGCCGCAGCGGTGGACCGCTGCGGCATGGGCCGGGCCGCGCATGGGCTAAAGCGCGCGCCGGGTCCACATAATCGGGCTGTGGACGCGTGCTCCGGGTGCACGCCGGGCCGGTGGACCGCGCGGCCTGGCGCACGCATTCGTGCGCCGGGTCCACGCCCCTGGGCCCGGGAGCCGTGCACCGGGTGCACGCCGGGTCCGGTGGACCGCGTGGCCTGGCGCACGCATCTGTGCGCCGGGTCCGCGCCCCTGGGTCCGGAAGCCATGCACCGGGTGCACGCCGGGTCTGGTGGACCGCGTGGCCTGATTCTGCCGGATGAACAGTAACTCGACCCCTTTTTCGGCTCCGGTTGCGACCCCGCGACCCCGGCGACTACGGCGACGACCCCTTGAACACGGTAACGGCGGCGGCGACCTCCCGTTTAACCACGGCGGCGGCGGCCTCCCGTTTAGCACCCAACTCGCCTCGCACGCGACACGACAAAAAAGAAAACCTCATATCGAAAAAGAACGGAAAGACCCGAACCACTCACCTCGTTTTCGCCGGTAAGGGAGGAAGAAGGAGGATCGTCCCGTTCTCGTTCGCCGGATTCCGCAGGAAATGCGATCATCCTTCCTTCTCCCCGTCTCGTCGCCTCGGTTCTTCACGACAACCGATAGAGGGGAAAAAGCTAGGGATTGGGTTCCTCGCACGCGTTCAGATGGGGAACTAACGCACAGGAAATGAGGAGTGGGGAAAAACCCTACACCCCAAACAAAAAGTAAATTAATCATTCTGGCGTGAATGGGGAATGGGATTGAACCATAAATCCCCAAATTCAACACTTAGCGATCGGGGGCGGACCAGGGGTCCAACTTACCTCGAAAAGCGTGCCGATCTCCCGCATGCTTTTTGATGCACCCGGAACCTCTGGTTTACCTCAAAAAGCGTGCCGATCGCCCGCACGCTTTTTAATGCACCCGGAATCACTGGTTTACCTCAAAAAGCGTGTTGATCGCCCGCACGCTTTTTGATGCACCCAGAACCGCCGGTAACCATTCAGAAATTTATTCTGGGAGATCTCGGGGTCGGAATTCGAATCCGATCGCGCCACCATTCCCCGTTTCGCGAGCTATACCACTGAAAAATACCCGCGAGCCCCGACGGTCTGCCCAGAAACAAAGAATTATTAACCCACCCCCCGTCGGGCCACTAAAAGGGGTAAATAAAAAAATAAGAAATTCCGAAAAGACAATTAACGAAGGAGGTTACTACACCGGCCCGCCAAAGCCGAACCGGGTTCGCTACAGTGCCCACACCCCGTCCTGCTACAGAAATTTCCGGGCGCCCGGAAACAACTTTCGGGCGCCCGAAAGTTGGCCCAACTTCCTTTTCTCCCGTTTTCGTCCATTTTCGCCCGTTTCTCGCCCGTTTTCGCTCAAATTTGACAGGCAGCCACAGTTTAACTTAATTTACCTCAAGGTACTTTAAATTTTCAGTTTGGACCATTTCTGGGTCGCCAAAAGTCTCGCTGTATTTAGAATCGCTGGCGGACCCCGTTCTTACTACCCGGGGATCCGATCGACGCGAAACTTTTACTGTGGCCCTAAAACATAATTACGGAGCTCCCAAAATGTTCTCAAAATTTTCTGACACAGTGAATTTTCTGCTAAAAATCTGGGCCCACTTTCTCATATAAGATTCTAGAAGCCTCCTTTTTAATCCGATTTCGGCCCAATTCGCTTCCAGATCATCCTTTACTTCTCTAAATTCCATAAAATTAAATAGTGTTTCATACCATTTTTATTTACATATACTTATATACCAAAATCTTGTACATTACATGAAGACCGTGGACTCGGTTGGACGTCGTGGATTCGACGTTGAGCGTCGTGGATTCGTTGTTGGGACACAAATCGTGGATTCGAGGAGCATTCGGAGCGAACGGAGAATATCAACTAGGAGCGTATGGAAAAGATTGAGTCGTAGGGTTACGGTAAATCACCTTGTACGTGTTTAATCTTAGTGGATTTCGCCGTGTTATCGGTCCTGTGGTTTTTTACTCCTGTGACGGAGTTTTCCACGTAAATCTTGCGTACTTTATTTATTTTCCGCATTGGGTTATTTTTTACGCAATGATTTGGTGTGTTTATTGTTTTCACCTATTCACCCCCTCTCTAGGTGGTTTTTTCCCTATTCAGATCCATATTATCCATAACCCACAAGTGGTATCAGAGCGGGAATAGGGTTGTAAACAATGGTTGAAGGTGGAAACATCAATAGACCACCGTTCTTCGATGGAACAAATTATGCATATTGGAAAGTACACATGAGAGCATTTTTAATTTCCATCGATGAACGGGTTTGGCAATCAATTGAGTTTGGATGGACAAATCCTACTGAGATTATTGTCGATGTTGTCACCATCAAACCTAGGTCGAAATGGACTAAGGAAGAAATTGATGCTTTTTCTTACAACGGCAAGAGAATTAACGCCTTATTTAATGCCTTGTCACAAACCGAATTCTCTCGCGTCCCGGCATGTGAGACTGCGAAAGAAATCTGGGATACTCTATAAGTTACACATCAGGGAACAAGTTTAGTGAAGATTCAAAAACTACAAATGCTTACGAGCAAATTTGACTCTATTTTTATGGCAGAAAATGAATCGTTCACAGATTATTACACACGATTGCAAGATATCGTTAATATATGTGCTAACTTGGGAGAGAAAATTCCAGAATCTAAAGTTGTAAGAAAGATTTTGAGAACTCTTCCTGAAAGATTTCGTCCTAAGGTCGCAGCCATTGAAACAATAAAACACCCGGACGAAATCAAGGTAGAAGAATTAGTTGGTGCACTTCAAACTTATGAAATGACTTTTCCTACTAACTATTCTTCTGGAAAGCCTTCCTCTTCTTCTAAGTCTTCAGGTTTTGCATTGAAATCAACAAAAGAAGAAGACGCGGATTCACCTTCCTCAGACGCTGATGATAATCTATCCATGGAGGATTTCGAGAAACAACTTGCACTCTTGACGAGGAAATTTTGCCGAAACTTTCGAAGGGGAAATTCAAGTAAATCTTCATCCTTCGTTAAGTCCAAGAAAGGCAAAGGATCTTCAAGCTTTAAGTCAAGAAAGCATGAGGGTTCTTCAAAGGACAAGAAGAACTCTTAGGGACAAATCCAGTGCTTCAAGTGCCAAGGTTATGGCCATATCTCAACGGAGTGTCCCAACAAGAATCCGTCAAAGAAGAAGGCTATGCAAGCCGTCACATGGGATGACACTTCCACTTCCAATGAGTCATCTTCCAGTGATGAGGATAACAACGCCACAGCATTCCACGCATCCACAACTTCACCTTACATGTGCTTTTCAGCGACGTCCTCTGGATTATTATCCAACTCCTCCTTAAATGAAAAGAACGCAACGGATGATGAACCGAGTGATTCTGAAGGTGAAGACTTTGCTTTTGCCTACCATAAATTATTGAAGGATTCAAAGAAATTGGCAAAGCAAAACAAAAGTTTGAGAAGAAGATTGCGGGATCTTGAAGAACAATCTAAAGAGGCAACTTCTCTCTCAAACGCTCTTGAAGAGGAAAAGGATAACTTGGTCAAAATAAATGTTTCCCTTCGAGAGAAGAACGAGCATTTCGAGAAGGAGCACATCAAATTGGTGGATAAAGCAAATCACTTCTCAAAGCTCAACTTCGAGGCTCAACAAGAAAAATTGGAGATGACGAAGACCATACTCCAACTTAAGGAAGATTTGAAGCGATTCTCTTCTGGAAGGAGCAAGTTGGACAAGCTGCTTGGTCTCGGTCAAACGAATCGGTTGGGTCTTGGATACACTCGAACCAGCAAGAATCCAAGTTCGAGTGGAATGGTTTTTGTGCCCCAGTTGGTTTCTCCTCCGACGACGAAAATCACTGCATCCAACGTGAACAAGCCTACCTCATCTACTTCGGGTTCAACATGCACAAAGGTATGTTTTCGTTGTGGTTTTGCAGGGCACATAAGATGAAATTGCAAGAATGGAGCCAAGCGATCAAATCAAGCGCCCCTTGCAACGACTACCATCAAGAACAAAGATCGGAATTCAAGAAGAAATCAACCAAAGGTCAAGAACAATGGTAGTACACCCCACAAGACGACGTCATCATGGATTCCAAAGAAAAGTAATCAACCGAACAAGACGCGTTCACCAAGGAGATCAATGTCACGATCATTGCCGACGTACTCCAAAACTCGTAAGGTTTGGCTGCGCAAAGGTGAATTCTTCCCTTGTCTTGTCATTCACACATCACTATATGCGTATGACAATTCGTCTTGGTATCTGGATAGTGGTTGCTCACGCCACATGACCGGAGATAAAAATGTTTTTCAAACCCTTGAGAAAACCTCCGGAGGACATGTAGTTTTTGGAGATGGACGATCTTCAAAAATAGTTGGCAAAGGAACAATTGCTATTCCAGATGGCCCGGCTTTGAACAATGTTTTGTTTGTTGAAGGCCTTAAGACTAACCTCATAAGCATTAGCCAACTGTGTGATGATGGTTTTTCAGTTAATTTTTCTTCTGTAGAATGTCTTGTAACTGATGTAAATCATTCATTCATTTTGAAAGGGGTTAGGTCACAGAACAATTGCTATGTAGTTCCTGGTAAAACAAGTCAAAATTATAACCTAGTGTCACTTGGTAATGAAACACTTTGGTATGAAAGACTAGGTCACATTAACTTTACGGAACTATATAGAATATCTAACAAAGACATAGTTAGAGGTGTTCCTAAATTGAACTTCAAAGAAAACCTTGTGTGTGGTGGTTGCCAAAAGGAAAAACAAACTAGATCCACTCACAAGAATTTGAACCATGTAGGAACAAAACGCCCATTAGAATTATTGCATATGGATTTAATGGGGCCAACTCGTCAACCTAGTTTGGGTGGAAAATAGTATATTTTTCTTTTGGTTGATGATTTCTCTAGATATTCTTGGGTAGAATTTTTGAAAGAGAAAGCGGATACTTTTGACTCTTTTCATGATATATGTCATCGTATTATGATTGAGAAAAATGAATATGTAGTGCACCGATTTTTGCAAAATGGCGAAACTCAGCAAAAATACTTGTAACACATTTCAAATATAATTACAAGAGAGTTGGAAGCATTTCGAATCGATGCAAAAGTCATTGAGTCGAAGAGTGAGTTGGAGTTGAGAATTTAGAGCATCAATTATGAAGCTTAAGTCCTTATTTGGCGATTTTCGCGAAATGGCGAAACTCAGCAAAAATATTTGTAACACATTTCAAATGTAATTACAAGTGAGTTGGAAGCATTTCGAATCGATGCAAAAGTCATCGAGTCGAAGAGTGAGTTGGAGTTGAGAATTTGGAGCTTCAATTGTGAAGCTTAAGTCATTATTTGGCGATTTTCGCGAAATGGCGAAACTCAGCAAAAATACTTGTAACACATTTCAAATGTAATTACAAGTGAGTTGGAAGCATTTCGAATCGATGCAAAAGTCATCGAGTCGAAGAGTGAGTTGGAGTTGAGAATTTGGAGCTTCAATTGTGAAGCTTAAGTCCTTATTCGGCGATTTTCGCGAAATGGCGAAACTCAGCAAAAATACTTGTAACACATTTCAAATGTAATTACAAGTGAGTTGGAGGCATTTCGAATCGATACAAAAGTCATCGAGTCGAAGAGTGAGTTGGAGTTGAGAATTTGGAGCTTCAATTGTGAAGCTTAAGTCCTTATTCGGCGATTTCCGCGAAATGGCGAAATTCAGCAAAAATACTTGTAACACATTTCAAATGTATTTACAAGTGGGTTGGAAGCATTTCTAATCGACTCAAAAGCCGTTGAGTCGAAAAGTGAGTTGTAGTTGAGAGTTTGAAGCTTTAAATTGCAAAACTTAAGTCCTCGTTCGCCGAATTCGCAAAATGGCAAAATACGACAAAAAGACTTGTAACATATTTTAAATATGATTACAGTCGAGTTCGGTGCGTTTCGGACCGACGCGAAGAGCATCGGGTCGAAAAGTGAGTTGAAGCTCAAGGACTTAGCAAAATTCAGGAATCCTGAATTTTATTATCGGCAAGCTTTTTCGGAGCTCTGTTTCGAAGACTTAGATTAGTCAAAAAATTTAAAAGAAATCGTGGCGTATCTCAGAGAAGTTTACTGATTAAAAGGGGTGAAGTTCTGAGGTGAGAGATTGAAAGAAAATAGGAGAACGAAGTGAAGCAAAATGCTTCAAGAATTCTGAAACTGCAGTTTTGCTGATGCAGTTTATCGCGAAGCTTTTTCGGGGCTCTCTTTTGAGGGCTTAGAGCAGCCCAAAAATTTAAAAGAAATCGTGGGGTATCTCAGAAAAGTTTACTGATTAAAAGAGGTGAAGTTCCTAGGTGAGAGATTGAAAGAAAATAGGAGAACGAAGCGAAGCAAAATGCTTCAAGAATTCTGAAACTGCAGTTTTTGCTGATGCAGTTTATCGCGAAGCTTTTTCGGGGCTCTCTTTTGAGGGCTTATAGTAGCCCAAAAATTTAAATGAAATCATGGAGAGTTTAATAAAAATTTGTATAATAAAGGAGAGAAGAAAAATTGAAATTTTGATTTTCCATTTGACGGCAAAATGCGGAGAAAGAGGGGTATCCAAATTTGCTCTCTGCAGGAGCAAACTGCAGGAATTGGGATAAATTGGGAATTTCTTTTGTAAGTTGGGGCATTTTAGTAAAGTCACTATTCCCCCCCAACCACCCACCTGCAGGAATTTAACTCTCTCTCTCTCTCTCTCTCTCTCTCTCTCTCTCTCTCTCGTCTCTCATCTCTCTCTCTCTCTCTCTCTCTCTCCTCTCTCTCTCTCTCTTTTCTGCTGGAGAGGAAACGAAGAAGAAGAAGAAGAAGAAGAAGAAGAAGAAGAAGAAGAAGAAAAAAAGGAGAAGAAGTAGAAGATCCCTCTCTTCCTCTCCCTCTCTGTGGCAAGAAAGGTACTCTTCTCTCCCTCCTTCTCCTCCTTCTTGCGCAGGAACAAGGAAAACAAAAAAAAAAAAAAAAAAAGGGGATTGAAGGCTGCCAGCAGCAGCTACATTAAGTGCAGCTGCTGCTGCTCCAAGTCAGCAGCAGCTGCAATGCTGCTACTGCCAGCAGCAGCAGCTGAGCAGCAAATTGCTGCGCAGGCAGCTAAGGCAGCTGCCAAGCAGCTGCTTTGGCAGCTGGCCTAGCTGCAGCAGCTGCTGCTGCTACAAGCAGCAGCAGTAGCTGCAGGAGCTGCTGCAGGGGCAGCAGCTGTGCAAGCTGCTGCCCAGCAGCAGGAATTTGTACAAAAAAAAAGAAGAAAAGAGGAAAGAAGAAAAGAGAAGAAAGAAGAAAGAAAAGAAAAGAAGAAAAGAAAAAAAAAAAAGAAGAAAATTTCTTCTTCTTTTCTTTTCTCCAATGAGCAAAATCTGTAATTGGAGTGAATTGCTCAAATTGAGTTCTTCTCAAATTTTGAAGAAGAATGAAATGAAAAAAATGCAATTTCTTGATTTTGCCAGTGTGCAAAATCGGTAATTGGAGGGGAATTGCTAAAATTGAGTTTCTCTCAAATTTTTGAATGCAATTTCTTAATTTTGCCAATGTGCAAAATCGGTAATTGGAGGAGATTGCTCAAATTGAGTTTTTCTCAAATTTTTGGAGCATTTTGGCCCATGGCCAAAGAGATCAAATTTCTTTTTGGCAATATGTCAAGATGGGATTATTCTTCTTCCATTTTTGTAAACCAATCCAAAAAGAGTCTTTTTGTGAGGAAAGTGACCAAATAGGGGTTTTTCCCCTTTTAGTGGTCAAAGGGGTTTAGTTTTATCATTTTATTGGAATTAGTGAATCATGAAAAGTAATTGCTTCATGATTTTCCTTTCAATTTAGGAAAAATCTTGGAGATCAAAAGAGCAATTTTCGTCTCTTTCAAGCACAAGGAAAAAATATCGAGGTGGGGGATTCTACCGAAAATGGGTGGCCTCTCCACTTTTTCCTCTGCTTTTGATCTTGAAGCATTATAGTGAGCATGCTAGTGTGTTGTAATTTTAATTGTGATTATGAATGAGGAAAAAGGAAAATAGGTGATTTATTTACATGTTTAAATGAACATAGAGGAAAATGTAATTTTGATTTATCTACATAGATGATAAATATTATTCATGATTGAGATGGAAATAATTGCATGCATAAGAAGGGATTAATTATTTTATGATTGTGATCATGTTAGGGTGTAACCCTAGGAACCATGTAAAAGTATAAGGGAAAAGAGCATGTTGGTAGTAAGACCTAGGAGAAAACCTAGAATTAGGGTTAAATGAGTGACATCAAACTTAAGAACTTATCCTAGGATTGAACGAGTGGCATTGTCTTAGGAGATAACCTAAGGACATTGGATAGAGTGATTAACATAGAGTCAAGGAACTCTAGGATGAGTATGACGTGAAACTTAGGTAAAGGAAACCTAAGGTGAACTAGTAGAGTTTAAACTCACAGATAATGAATTAGAGTCAGTGTAACTCTAAATGAAAAGTGGAACAGGTAAATAGAGTTAATGTAACTCCAGGTTCAACGTGGAAAAAGGAAAAGAGTATGTGGCCACAAAGTTTAAAGAATTAAACAGATAGCAAAGTAATTAACTTAGAGTCAAACTCTAAGGACAAGTATATGTGATCACAAAGTTAATGAGCTAAGTAATATAACCCTAGAGTGGGTTATAGGGTGTCCGGGTAAATGGACAATCACTTTAACTTCAATTTGAGTTAAATGAATGAAAGAGAAATGATAAGAGTCCAAGAGACTCTCTAGTTATCCTTATGGCGAGACCTAGGATAAGAGGTAAATTAATGCAAAAGGCAAAGTTTAAAAGCAAACTAAAAGTGGCTAAAGAGCATAGAAGAGAATGTAAATGGCGCCTTCGAATTTGAGACTCGTTATTTGAGGAGCAGGACTCCTTGGGCAGTGACCCGTCGGACGAGATACTTTCGAAAGGCTAAAAGTGAAAGTAAAGAGATAAATGCTTAAAGGAAAGAGAAAGAGATTGCCGGTGGCAAAGGGAGCTATAAGCTCGAATAAGAAAGAAAAGCAAGTGTTTAAGAGCAAAGAGGCTAAGTGATAAAGTAAAAGAAAATGAAAAGAAAAAGATAAAATGGGCGTACCTTCGGGGGTGAAACGTAGCCCTTGTTGGAGTTATGGGCAGTGTCCCTCTCCCGGGCAGCGACCCATCTGGCACGTTTCTCCCGTAGGACGGGGTAACACTTGCGGGTGTTAACGGCAACCTTAGAAATCTTGTCTTGTGGTAGCATGACTACCGGGCTGGGGCCCGTTGGACAAGAATTTCCGAGGGTTAACTTTAACTAAAGCACCAGAATGTAAAGAATAAAGAGAAAATAGAGTGACCAAGGTGGCCGGGTTAGTTTAACCCTGTATACAGCGGCATAGTGGCCGAGTTTGTGAATAGTAGCCTAGTATGGCTGGACAGAGTAGTGTTGGGTCGATGAGTATACACAGATAGTGTAGTGACCTATTATATGCATGTCAGCATTTTAATATTGAGGTTTATATTCCCTAGCACTCTATTATTATTTCTTCCATTGGACCAAGAGGTGTAGGACACTTTTTCTCGGTGGTTGAACCCACTGAGAACTTTAAGTAGTTCTCACACCCTCGGGTGACCATTTTTCCAGGTTCAGATGCAGTCAGCGAGGCATTGTGTCAGGGGCAAAGGCCCAGCAGCACAGAGACCTAGAGGGTCTAGCAGAGGTACCCTTTTTATATTATTTTGAGTGAACCTTGTATGGTGAGGAAAAGATGTAAAAGAATTGTAATATTATTCAAGTGCTAGTTGAGAGATGGAAGTGTAATAAGTTTATATTATGGTTCACTCTTGTATACTTTCATTTCCGCTTAAACTATTTGTTTATTGAATGAAAGTTTTAAATTAGTAGTGATTTTTATTACTCTAATATTGAGCTTCCGCATACACTTGATGTATTGTTTGGATGTTACCGTTCCTTTCGGGTAGTGAAAGGTCATACTCGATAGGCGGGTCTGTTGGCGTGCCCGAACTGTACAAATTGGCGGTCTCGGGGCGTGACAGAATAGATTGTCCGTGTTCGCAGTGATAGAGGTGGAGAATTCATCAATTCAAAATTCATTGATTTTTGCACTTCAAATGGCATAAAACATGAATTCTCTGCACCTTATACACCGCAGCAAAACGGTGTAGTCGAGCGCAAAAATAGAGTTGTTCAAGATATGGCGCGTGTTATGCTTCATAGCCGGAAACTCCCTTTATATTTTTGGGCTGAAGCAATAAACACCGCGGTCTATGTGATCAATCGCATCTATTTGCGCCCGGGTACTTTGAATACCCCATATGAGCTATGGTTTAGTAGAAAACCTAATATCAAGTATTTTCGTATCTCCGGGAGTCGCTGTTACATTTTACGCGATCGAGAAAATCTTAGAAAATTCAACTCTTGAAGTGATGAAGGAATTTTTATGGGTTATTCTACAAACAGTAGAGCATATCGAGTATACAATCTTGAATCGAAGACGATGATAGAATCAATTAATGTTAAAGTAGATGAAGCTTCTCATTTGTCTTCTGATAAATCTACTCTTAATATGTCTCTTGATGATGAATCTCCTGCTAATGATATTTCATCTTTGCATGATAAGTCTTCTGAAAATTTTGATGCATCTCACGGTTCTTCTAGTTTATCTAATGTGCAAGAATCATCACAAATTCTCCCGAGTACTCCGTTACCTCAAACGCTACGTATCTCCAAGGACCATCTGGAATCAAACATCACTGGAGATCCTCAAGAAGGAGTAAGAACTCGGAGACAATTGGAATGTGGAGTCGCATGCTACGTCTCCATGGTAGAACCAAGGAATATTGATGAAGCTCTTCAGGACGACTACTGGATAGAAGCTATGCAAGAAGAGCTCAATCAATTTGAAAGGAACAAAGTCTGGGAATTAACGAAGGCCCCAAAGCAACAACATATAATCGGTACAAAAATGGATTTTCAAGAACAAGAAAAATGAAGAAGGTACCGTTATTCGGAACAAAGCACGGTTAGTTGCTCAGGGCTATTCACAAGTTGAAGGTATAGACTTTGATGAAACTTTCGCCTCGGTAGCCCGTCTCGAGTCTATTCGTATCTTATTTGCTATAGCTTGTCATTTTAAAATAAAACTTTTTCAAATGGACGTGAAGAGCGCGTTTTTAAATGATTTTCTAAATGAAGAAGTTTATGTTGCTCAACCGAAAGGTTTCATTGATCATAAACTTCCAAACCATGTTTTTCGATTGGAAAAGGCTCTTTACGGTCTAAAACAAGTACCGCGAGCATGGTACGAAAGACTGACAAAGTACCTTTTGGAAAAGGGCTATATTCGAGGGGGAGCCGATCGGACACTCTTTGTGAAGCACTTTCAAGACAACTTCATTGTAGCACAAATCTATGTGGATGACATTGTGTTTGGTGCTACAAAGAATAATGATGCTTCAAAATTCGCCGAAACAATGGAAAGCGAATTTGAGATGTCCATGATGGGCGAGTTGACATATTTTCTTAGATTGCAAGTTAAGCAAACTAAAGAGGGCATTCATTTGTATCAATCCAAGTATGCAAAGGAGTTGGTCAAGAAATTTGGATTAGAAGATTCTAAAGAGTTTCCGACTCCCATGGGAACTAACAATAAGGGACTTGGATGTGAATCTCATGGAAAAAAAGTAGACGAGAAGCTCTACCGAAGCATGATTGGAAGTCTACTTTACCTTACGGCTAGTTGCCCGGACATTGCCTTCAGTGTTGGGATTTGTGCGAGATATCAATCAGTACAGAAGGAAATTCACCTGAAAGCGGTGAAACGGATCATCCGGTACATTAAAGGTACGTTAAATTTCGGAATTTAGTATCCTATGGGCACATCTCTCGACATAATAGGATATTCGGATGCCGATTGGGTTGGATCAGTGGATGATCGGAAGAGCACGAGTGGTGCATGCTTTTACCTTGGCCATTGTCTTGTTGCATGGCATAGTAAGAAGCAAAACTGTATTGCTCTCTCGACTGCCGAAGCGGAATACATTTCAGCGGGAAGTTGTGCAACTCAATTGATTTGGATGAAGAGTGTATTGAGTGACTTCCGCATCCCGGCGACTTCGGTAACAATACTTTGTGACAACACTAGTGCCATTAACATTTCAAAAAATCCTGTGTTGCACTCAAGAACAAAACACATAGAACTTAGATATCATTTTCTTAGAGAGCTAGTTGAATCAAGTACTTTACAACTTTCTTATGTTTCAACTGAAGATCAATTAGCCGATATTTTGACAAAACCTTTGGATCAAAAACGTTTTATTCATTTGCGAAAAGCAATAGGAATTCTTTCATTAAAATAATAATTTTTGAACCATTTCTTAGGTTAGGTTTTGTTTAGTGTTTTGTGTTCTTTTTATTGGTATATGAACATTAACTGAGCATTTGTTTTTTTTTTGAGGTAAAGGCAGCATGATGCCGCTTCATTCAATGCATTGATGAATTTAGCTACAATGGTCAAGGCAACCAGGCCTTGAAGGAGAAAAAAAAAAAATAAAAAAGAAAAGAAAAGAAGAAAAAAAAAGAAGAGAAATAAAAAAACAAGGAAGAAAGAAGTCAAAAAGACAGAGCTCTCAGACACAAACTAAGGGCACGATCCAGACCAGGACTCCAACCGCTCTTGAGCAACGGCGCGCATAAGGCCCGAATTGCTGGATACCGAATCGAACCTCCTGCTGTTCCGCTCCAACCAGACCGTCCACCAAATTGCCGCGATAGAGATTAGATCCCCTTGTCCTCTGGAGCTCCAACTCTTCGCGCCCGCCTTCCACAGCGCTCCAGCATTGGTTTAGCAATAAGCTGTCGCCTGGTTGGGGAACAGGGAGGCAAGCAAGGAGCGCACTACCACACAGGAGGCGAACAGATGGTCTACCGATTCCACCATACACGGACAGAGGACGCAGTTGGTAGTCCCAACCCAACCCCATTTGAGCAGTCTATCCATGGTTAGCACCTTTCGATTAAGCACTAGCCAGATGAAGATCTTCACCTTTAAAGGAATCTTGACCGCCCAGAGTTTCTTAAAACCTCTTTCCCGTACACCAGTATCCTGGAGAAAGCGGTACAGAGAATTTACCGAGAAGGTTGCAGAATGTGACCATCTCCAGTTGAAAGTATCCCTTCCAATTGAAAGTCGTACTCCAGCTATGATACCGGAAAAGCTACAGAGCATCCCTGTGTCCTGCACTGAGGAAGGTACAAACCCAGCCAGGGTCCTTCTCCGCCGCCAACCATTACTCCCAAAGCAATCCGAGACCCGACAGACTTTGTTGTGGACCTCTCCGAAAATTCGAGGATAAAGGCTGCGGAGCGCGGTGTTCCCAATCCAGATGTCTGACCAGAAATTCGTCCAACGTCCATCGCCAACCACACGAGAGGTGCTGCAGATGAACAGATCTTTCGTACTTAAAACGCCTCTCCACCACTGGGAGTGCGGCTTAAAGGAGCTACCTTCACCCAGTTGGCGTCGACGAACGTAGTACAACCTCTGGAGCAGGAGTCCCCAGGCTGTGGAATCCGCTGAGAAGAAGCGCCACCACCACTTCGCCAGTAGTGCAGTGTTCAGGTTCCCAACTCTAAAACCCCTAGACCTCCATCTCTCTTAGCTCTGCAGACCGTCTTCCAATTAACTAGGCGCTTGCCACGCCAGAAGAAGGCCCTCCGCAGTGAATCAATGCGGCGTAAGACCCATTTTGGCGCTTTAAACACCGAGAGGAAGTAAAGAGGAAGGTTAGACAACACCGCATTAACAAGGGTCAGTCTCCCTCCCTTAGAAAGCAGTTTGGCGTGCCAACCTTCGATCCTGTTTTCAATCTTGCTGTTGATACCACTCCAGTCCTCTTTCCGGATTCGCCCCCTAGACAAAGGTAACCCTAGATACTTGGTTGGCAGAGAGCCCGCTTTACACCCCATGAACTCAGCCAGCCTCTTCCCTTTGTTTTCAATCCTCCCAAGGAAGAACAGCTCAGATTTTCTTCTGTTAATCTTTAAGCCGGAAGCCCATTCGAAAATCTGCCAGATGAGCCTCAGATTTCGTAATTGTCGTTTCTTTGCCTCGCAGAAGAAGAAGGTATCGTCCGCGTACTGGATGATGGCGATTTTTGCATCATTGGTTGGGCCCACACCTTTGAGCAGGTTATTACAGATTGCGCTTTCCATCATTCTTGCGAGACCTTCGGCAACAATCAAAAACAGGAATGGGGAAAGAGGGTCCCCCTGCCGCAGGCCCCGTTTTAGTTTGATCCACTTCGATGGCATACCGTTAACCAAAATCGCTACCTTGGCATTGGAGATGCATTGGTCTATCCAATCACACCATTTCTGAGATGCTCCTAGCCAACCAAATTAGTAAGCTTCTAAGATAGTTCCAGTCGACTTTATCAAAAGCTTTCTCGAAGTCCGCCTTGATACCAACACTCTCTGTTTGCACTTTCGAGCCCCAGCTGATAATCTCACTGGCCGTGACGAACGAGTCCAGAATTAGGCGACCTTTGAGGAACGCCATCTGCGAGGGTGATATAATCTTATGCATGACCCCTTCCAGCCTGGTCGCCAACACCTTTGAAATAATCTTTTGCACACAGTTAAGAAGACAAATTGGTCGGTAGTCGTTTGCCGATTTTGCCCCTTCTTGTTTAGGGATTAGACAGATGTAAGAGTAATCAATCGGCCCGGTGTTTACAAAACCGTCAAATAAATCTTCGAAGATTTTCATTAGGTCCGTTGCAATTACATCCCAGAACTTTTGGAAGAACCGCATAGTGAAGCCATCGGGGCCGGGAGCTTTGTCCCCGTTCATCTGGAAGGCGGCTTTTTTGATCTCTTCTAAGGTGAACGGCTCCGTAAGATGGTCCGCACTTAAGAAATCTCTGCCGCCGAACAGGTCACTCCAGTCCCCACTCGAAGCAGAGCGGGTGCCCTATGGGGTGAACCGATCCTTGAACTTGCAATAGAAGTAATCACACTTGTCCTGTTCCCGCTCTATCGTCCTCCCATCGTCTTCTAACACCCCGATATGATTAGATCTTGCTCTCCCATTAGCCATGGCATGGAAGAACTTGGTGTTGCCGTCACCTTCCTTGAGCCAATGCTGTTTCGCTCTTGCTTGCCAAAGCAGCTCCTCGTCGGCAATAATCTTTTTAAGCTCCGATTTTAGCCGAATCCTAGAGTTTATCTGAGTGTCGGTCAGGCTCGTCCGCTCTTCTAATAGATCCAGCTTTTGGATCTCCTCAATTGTGGCCCGCTTGGTGTTCCTGATATTATAGAAATTGGAGGTACACCATTCTTTAATCCTCTTGCGACAGTGTCGTAGTTTGGCAGCAAAGGAAAGGACCCCCCCTTTCGTGGATGGCAGCTCCTTCCACCAAACAGGTACTAGAAGATTGAAATCATTCCGGGTCAGCCACACCTTCTCGAATCTGAAAATACGGGTGCACAGTTTCGACTGGGTCTTAAGCAAGAGAGGCGTGTGGTCTGAAATGATGCGCGGTAAAGCCGTGACTTTAGATTCGGGAAGATTGACGTCCCACTCCGTTGAAATGAGGAATCGATCGAGCTTTGCCATAGAGGGGTTGCGTTGGAAGTTCAACCAGGTATACTGTTGATTACCGATCGGGAGATCAATCAATTCCAACGAATTGATGAGATTCGCAAACATTCTCATAAGTTTCGAACTCCACATCCTGCCCCTTCGCTCGTCCTGGTTCCGTGTGAGGTTGAAGTCCCCGCACACACACCACGGGCCAGTACATAGGGCTTTGAGAGCCCCCAGTTCAGAACAGAAGGCCTCTTTCTGATCCCAACCAGGCGGACCATAGACATTGGTGAGGTAGAAGGAGAAACCACTGGCACGATGTACAAGACGAAGCGAGAGGGAAAACACCCGCACCAGTACCTCGGTACAGGAGTAGGTATCAGAGTTCCAACAAGTTACAATACCCCCGGAGGCACCGTTGGAACTGACGCACTGGAATTTGTTGAACTGGCGACCGGCAAAAGACAAGAGAAAGGAGCGGGAAACCGAGTGCACTTTTGTTTCTTGAATACATAAGATAGAGTCCTTAAGACTTGAAACGACCGACTTGACAACCAACCGCTTGGCTCGGTCATTCAGGCCTCGGACATTCCAACAGCATACTTGTACCATTAAAAGTAAAGCAACACCGAGTTGACTCTCGAGCACACTAAACAAGGTGACCGACGGTCATCCCGAAGTCCACCAAGCTAGCGGCTTCATCCGTCGACAACTTGATTCCCAGCTTTGCTCCTTTGGCGATGATCTTCTTGAGGGCACGCGGAACGGTGGGAGAGTCTGAGGCGGGTCCTGCGTGCTTCCCGGTAATGACCGAGCCCGGCGAGGCGTAACCCGATTTTAATGCCGCTTTACGATCCATCTCGGCCGTCAAGACGCTGACACCAAGTCGCTTCGCGAGTCGTGGGCTCCTCCTCGCTCGAAAAGTGGCACGCCCGGCCACGACGGCTGACCGAGCGGTTCCTGAAGCAGTAGCTGGGTCAGGTGGATTCTCCAATCCTGTCGGGGCCACGGGCATCTCCAACACTGTCGGGGCCATCTCGGCCTCGGTAAGCAAACACCCAGATGGCGAAGCCATCGGTAGCAAACACCCAGATGGCGATAAGGCTGCCGGCCCTCCACCCACCGGCAGGCAAAGAACATACCGCCGCAGATCGGGTTGACGGGAGGTCCCCGATCCGCTAAAGTTGTCGGGTTGACGGGAGATCCCCGGGTCCGTACAAGTAGTCGGGGTAGGCGAGACCGGCGGGGTGCCGGGATCGGGAGATAGCAACAAGGTTGCGCAGGCTGCAACCGCCGACACGGGGTTGCGGCCTCCTGGAACCTGCAGGCCGGCCCATCCACCTTCGAGGAGAGGCCCCTCCAAAGAGATCACCACCGGGCTCAAACCTGGGCACAAGAACGGCCCAAACTTGATCCGGAAAAGAAGAGGGAGGCCCGGTGGAATGGACACACCCTTAAAGTCCATCATGGTTGGCCCAAGAGATCTGGGGGAAGCATTGGACGGGCTAAGGGGCCCGGTCCAGGTCAACTTAAGAGAGGGGGCCCTCAAGATCAAGTTCGTAGGGTGGAGCAAATCCCTCTTGATCCCCGAGCGGGGTAAGGTCTGCAGCGGAGCACATGGCAGGGGCTGCGACACCAAGGACGAGGGACCTTCGATCGTCGAGCCGGAGAAAGCACCCAACAAACCCGACTGGTCCATGGGTTACTTGCTGCGGCTCTCCACCCAGCGCTTTCCCGATCCGGAGCTGAAATTTGAAAAGTTGCCCGAAGAGGATTGCACCCTGGTCCCGAGGCGTGGGCACTGCGGAGGAGGCCTGCCGCTTGCCATGAATCGGGCGCATGCCGCCCTAGGTGCTGTCGCGGATGGCTGTGCGCTTGGGAGGCTACCCGGCGGTTGGGCTGCGTCGGTGGCGACCGGCAACTCCGCCGGACGGGCGGCCAAGGGCCGAGTCGCAGGTCTGCATCCCCCCCCGGCACGCCGTCTGTCATTCAACTCGAAGGGGTTCCCACAATGGGTGTTGCCCGATCTAACCCCCCCCCTCGAGTCCACACCTTCAACAACAGTGCCGGTGACCGGGAGTCTCCGAGCAAGGGACCTCCCCAAGGGGTCGGATTGATTCCCCCCTTTGATGGCGTCGCCTCCGACGAAGGGGGTCCCCCGATCGTCGCCACCGAAGGGAGCCGAACTCTCGATGCTCACCGAGACCGTGACGGTGATGTCGCCCATCGAGATTGAAAGCTGCTCCGGGATATCGGCTAGATCATCAACCGCAATCAAGCATTTGAATCCGATGAGATCCGCCACGTTGACACTGCTGGGGTCTGCACGGAGGAAGCGCCCGAATCCGTGTACCATGGCGCTCACACATCGCTCGGTCCAGCATTCGAAAGGTAGTCTGTTAATTTTTATCCACGCTTTGTATCTAAAACTTGAAAGACCTGCATGCCGATAGGGTTCCCACCGGTAGCAATGCAGCCTGCAATGCGGGAGCCGGATGATCGAGTTACGGATGAGTTCCTCCGGGCGGACCCATTCAGGGAGGAGAATCACAAAGTCCCTCTCCCGGAACTTCGCCACCAAGAAATCCGAAGGAAACCCTCCAAACTTTGCCGCGAGATCGGCGGCGATGGTCTCCTGTGGGAGGTGACCCAGATTGGGCCTACCAATCACGTCCGCCAGCACCGAGGCTTGCCGTTGCAGTTGCCATTTGCGATAGTCCTCGGATAAGGGAATGAAGATCTTCGACAGTTGGGGTCTGGAACCGCCAACCCTTAGCATCTTCGTAGGTGGCGGGGAGCCCCGAAATCGGCACTGGCGTGCCCGGTGACCAGTGCGCAGACACACGGCACAGCGCAACGGGTCCCTGCAGTTTCGAATCCGGTGGTCGCTCGCCAAGCACCGGAAGCACCTGTTCTTGAGCACGAGATTGCTGGAAGGACGACGAGTCCGCGGGGGGGGGGGGGGGGGGGGGGGGGGTGGATGGGTGCTTCAGGTGCTGGATCCCTCTGTTGAGGACTTCTTTATAAGATGGGGGCCTTTCTCTAGCACCCCTCCCCTGCCGTTCCCCACGAGGACTGAAGGAGCAAAGCGGGTATCCAAGTTGGTCCGCCCAGGTAACCCTTCGCAAGTTGTAAGCAGCTTCCGAGGTCGGCTGGGATTCCTTGTCAATCAACCTCACAGGTACGGTGCCCACTCCTTGACAACCTTCTTTTAATTTTAGGAATCTAGCCAGAAGGGTACTTTCCAGGGGAGCTGAGCAGCTTCCCATCCATTGTCTTGTTCTGGCTGAGGTGGACAATTCCGAGTGACTGCACCAGGGAGCCTTGCCGCGCCATCCAGCTTGAAGATGGTGAGGGGCCTTTGCAATGTTACTTGGCATTTTCTCCTCCGCTTTGACTTTAATTGCATCTTTTCATGTTTTGAGAAATCTATTATGTTTTGAATATCATTATAATTCATTTGATGCAATGATCATTTATATCATTTATTTCATCTTTAATTGATCAAAGTCAATTCCTCTCTCAATGATCTCTTGGTATAGTTTTTATCTTATTTGATAATTGAGTTAAGTATGAACATGAGATCAATGGTTGGTTTAGTACTTAATATTTTACATAATTGATAGCCAATTAAGGGGGAGTATTATTTAAAGTTCATATTCAAAAGATGTGGAAAGAGTTACATCCCTAGTGGAGTGTGAAAACTACCACCACATGGAGGAAAGAGCTACCACCTCGGTCGTCCGAGTATTGTGTGCAGCTACCACATGTTTACCAAGCATGGTGATTTTTTGTTTATTAGATAAAATGTTTTTTGGAATACTTGACTTTGTCGAATTCCAAGGTTGGTATAAGGTGGGATTTCAAATTGAAATATGCTCAAAGAGCCACTTCCCTAGATGTATTGACTAAATACATTATTTAATTTATTTGGGATGTCAAACATCTGTCGATCTGTGTCTTTATTTCCTATTCAATTGATGATTTGATAAACACATTACTCATTAGATCGTGATTGATGTTTTGAACTTGCTCAACTTTAGAGGATATAACTTTTATAAATTTTCGTTTCATTATTTGATTATTAATGATAGATTTAGCATAATCTATTTCTTTTGATGTGAAACGATACTTTTTGTTTAAAGTTGATATGCAAGAATGCTTACATACTTTTTCTGGATTTTCTGATTTTTTTACAAATTTTTATGGAGAAAAAGTTGCAGGCAGTCCGGACTGGATGGACTCAGTTCGGATCCCGAACGATGGGATTTCCTGCGTGAAGCCGATCCGGACTGAACTCCAACCCGATCCGGACCGCGGCTAGGTTTTAATAGAAACGAAGGATCTTTTGATTTCTATTCTCTTCTAAACTTTTATCTCTAGCTTCCTAGAGTTTCTCTCTCTAGAATCAAGAACTTTTGAATCTTTTGCAACTTGTTTTCACCCGATTCAAGTAAGTTATTTTGATAAAAACCTCTGCTTTTCACTGTATGTTTTGCTATTGTTCTTCAAAATGTGAGTGGATTTCATGGTATGAATTCGTTTTTAAACGGTTTTTGGTCAAATTTATTTTGAAATAAGAACTCTGGATACATTAGTTTTGTTTCTATGCCTTGTGTTCATTTGATTAACGATTTTTTGGGCTTCGATTTCAAAAAATTCGATTTTAGGGCAAAATTTGGGATTTTTCAAAAATCATGTGATTAATCTATTTTTAAAATTCTTTTTGCAAAACTAACTTGATTCCTAGTCTCTCTACATGATAAGGATTGTTTGGGTAAGTTTTTTCAAATTTTTGGAAATTAAACAATTTTTCATGTTCTTTGAGTTCTTGCTCACAGGCAACTTCTTCAAAATGGTGTTTGGTTGGGTAATTGTGCTTGTTGTCACAATGGTTGGCACACGAGCAACTAACAAGCTCAAGAGAGCTAGAAAGACTCAAGAGGAGGGAGAATATGTTTCTCTAGATGATTCGGACACTGAGTCTGAGGACTGGGAGAAAAGATGTGAAGACGCCGCGACCAAGGCTTCATCTGCACCGAAGGGGAAAGCCCCTGCTTCAACAAAGGCGAAGACTCCACCTACTGCTGCCAAGAAAGGAAAAGCTACCATGCAACCGACATCCATGTCCATGAAAAGGAAGAGTGTTGCTAGGAAAAAAGGTAGATCCAGTGGAATTGAGATCGAAGAGCCACTTGCAAGTGAGCCACCTCCACAGGATTTTGTTCACATTAGCACAGAAAGGATGAAAGATTTTGAGAAACAAGAATGTATTGGTGAGAGACATGTAAATGTCGCAGCTCTCAGGGAACGCTCTGTAGCGTTTGGAACCTTGTTTGATCGAGCCGGACTTGCACAAATCTGTAAATTTTCTGAAACTTCAGGATATTGTCTTCATCTTGTTAGGACTTTTTACTTGTGTGCTACGCAGCTTCAAGATCATGAGGACGGACCCAAAGAATTTGTCACAATGGTCCGGAATGTCAAGCTCAAGATCACGCCTCAATTAATTGGTGAAGTGCTGGGAATGAATGCCCAAGTTGAAGGGATTCATTATTTGAAAGGTCAAGCCATGACTAATCAATCATGGAGAATAGTTGTTGATGGAATTTGCTTACCAGATACTCGGTCGGCGGGAAATTCGGTTCTTTCAAAAGAACTTCGACGGGAGTATAGATATTTGAATTTTATTGTTTGCTACAACATCTTACCAAATATGCAAACTAAGGTTCTCCGTTGGGATAGAATGTTGTTTCTATATCTCCTTGGGCACCCTACAGCTTTGTTGGGATCAAATTTCAACATTCCTTATCTTATCTGGTCAAGGATGGCGAGATATGTGGAAAATACGCATCCTACCGAGCGACTTCCATTCCCATTGATTTTAATGCGTATTTTGAGAAAGTGTGATGTCGATATTTGTTCATCAACTTACATGCATAGTCTGGGAACGATCAATGATTCAACCATTGTGAAGTCACTCTCAAGTAAACTAGATGAGAGCCCAACCCCTTCTCGAAGTAAGAGGACATCAGTTTCAGCACCAATAGCAAAAGCAGCAACAACAACAGCAGCAGCAACAGCAAAAGCAGTAGCTTCTACTTTAGAGGATGACGCCTCTGTAACATCAATTTACCGCGAACAACAACGTCTTTCGTCGGAACAAGAGCGCATGTCAAACGAAATCACTAAGATCTCTACAGACATGGATCATATTTCTACCGTCCAAGGTGACTTGAAAAGGAAATACAAATCTCTTGCCAAATTGGTGAAGAAGATTTTCAACAAACTGGGTTGTAGCAGCTCTGACGACAACGACTCCGACTGACTTTATTCTAATGTCTTCTCTTGCAGGTTTTTAGTTTCTTTTCTTCATCTTTAAGAACTTTGCTTTACCCTTTTTTAGCTTTGGCTAATATTTGTGCCAAAAAGGGGGAGAGACACTTGAACTTGAAAGTTTGGAGAAACTTGAAGCAATTGAACATTGAACTTTGAAGGTAAGTTGAATGTAAGTTGGATGCATGCCACTACTAACTATTTGACTAACTATTTGGGCATGTAATATTACTAACAAGTTTCTTGATAACTGACATATTTGTTAACTTGTTAATTGTATGACATGACATTTGGATTTTAATGATTAGGGATATATGAATCTTTGTTTGCTAAATTTTCATACATATCAGATAATTAATGTCATGGTGAGTATAAACTCTATCTCTCTGACTGATTATTGAATGTTTAAATTCTTGAGATATCTAACTGTCACGCCCCGGGTGTAAACCAGAACCCGAGCCCGTCTACAGATCCGCCGTGCACACGGTATTTCCCGTGTGCACGAAGCGTCGGTAACCTGCTCAGATATAAGAGATAATAATAATAGAGCATAAAATCAGAGCTGAACTAAAACTACCACATCTCAGACCACAGCTGGAAATAAAGTAAAGAACAACAGTAAATAAATACAAGTACTATCCCAGCTCACCACAAATATACAACCAGCTGGCTAAAGCCAGACCCAAAAGAGAGTATAATAAAAACTGTCTGAGAAGATAGGGGTACAACAAAAGTCCAGCTAGCTACTGTCGGGTGGACTCTCTATCTAGTCCGCCATCCTCTTACCTCGATCTGCTGCTGAGAGCCCAGCAACTCCCGCAGAAGACTCTGCAAAACAAAGGGAGAAACAAAGAAAAAGACGATGGGGGGTGAGAACTACTATAGAAACAGTAGCCTTCCCTAGTGGGTTAAGCCTCAACTCTGACATGCCCACTAGGTCTACTAGAGGCGAAAAGAAAAGGAGTAAGGTGGTAAGCTAATAAAACTGCCGATAAAGGAAAGCTACCACTAATATGCCTCTAAATGCGATACCGAAAGAAATGACTGTATGAATGCATCAGGAAACAATCTGTCACACCCTGGGTGTAAACCAGAACCCGAGCCCGTCTACAGATCCGCCGTGCACACGGTATTTCCCGCGTACACGAAGCGCCAAACCTGCTCAGATAAAAGAGATGATAATAAAAGAGCAATAAAAACAGAGCTGAACTAAAACTAATACATCTCAGACTGAAGCTGGAAATAAAATACAATACATCTGTATAAATGATGCATCTGTCTCTCCCAGCTCACCAAAATAAATACAACCTGCTGGCAAAAGCCAGTCCCAAATGTAAAAGTACAACCGTCTAAGGAAACATGGGTACATCAACAGTCCAGCTAACCTGCTCATCCTGCCACGAGATCTATCTACTCAGCCGTCCTCTCTCCTCGTCCCGCCGCTGAAAGCCCAGCAGCACCCGCAGAAGACACTGCAAAACAAGGGAGAAGAAAAAGAAGAAAGAAGAATGGGGGTGAGAACTACTAGTAAACCAATAGCCTCCCCTAGTGGGTAAAACCTCAAACTCTGACACACCCACTAGTTCTACCAGAGGCAAAAAGGAAAGAAGAGTGGTAAGAAATGAACTGCTGAAAAAGGGAAATCTACCACTACAATGCCTCTAAAATACAGTCCTAGACTGGAATAACCGTATGCAACAATAACCAACCGTCCCAGATGAACCCAATCTGTGCCGCCCTCATCATCGGGCAAGGAAGCCGCGCCGATGTGATAGCAAACCTCCTGCTGCCGTCCTCATCATCGGGCAAATAAGCCGCGCCGATGTGATAGCAAAACTATCCATAACTGTCCGGCCCCGGCCTCCGGAGGGGATCTCGAGGGGAGCGACCCACACAAGGAAAGCATCACCGGGCAATAACCGCGCCGGTGTGATAAGTAACAAAAGCAGGATTGGATCGCAACTATAAAGCCCTAGTGGAACACAACCCTCCACTAAAAGAAAACTGATTCCCAATCAGATGCAAAAGTAACCATCCGGTCAATCGCCCAATATCTGCGATTGCCGCAATACCCCACAATCAACAACCCAGTCTCACAACCGACCTCCGGTCAACCGCCCAATATCCGCGGTCGCCGGAATAACCCACAATCACAATTATGTCCCACATCTGACATCTGGTCAACCGCCTACTATCCGCGGTTGCCATAAAACCCTATAGTCCATAATCATGCCCTATCACCGATGTCCTATAACCGACATCCGGTCAACCGCCCAATATCCGCGGTCGCCGCCAAAACCCATAATCCACAATCCAGGCCCCGGCTACACTGTCCCAAACCTCTGCTCAAACCCGAGCAACAAGAACCGCCTGACTAACGAAAAGGAGAAAAGAAGCAAACAAGGTTTCTCCTAAGTCAGGTTCCAGCATGAAAGTGTAGCGATAAAAGATGGCCTATCTAGATGTCCAAACAAGCATGCAAGTGTTCTCAAGGAAACAAAGGAAAAGGTGACCAATAGTGGTTCCACATGTGTAACAATTAATAGCTCCGCATAGATATAACCATCATGCTAAAACATTATCCAACCACACATGTCTATAATCCATGTTCCATAATAAAGCATCACTATCCACCTATGCATGTCATGAAATCCTCAAATAGTACCAACCACTAACAGGATAATCATATAGTCCAAAATAAATAATCCATTCCACATGCAAGGTTAAACGCTAACATAGCAACCCAATCCCCACACAGGCATGCATAACCCAACCCCGATAATGATTAATCAAAATGTCCAAGTAAAGGGGGTCACTCTAATATTCCTAGTGAGCATGTCAAAATAGAGGTAAGCAACAACCACCCACCTCGATCGCTAATTCCAAGTCCAAAAAGTGCTCTCGCCCAAACCGATAAGCCGCCGCGATCACTGTACAAAATTCCCAAAAGAACATATATAATTAACATACAATGCTCACACAAAATCTGTCTCAAATACAACAGTCCACAGTTTGCCTGTTTTCACCTGCGAAAAATGCTCGAAAAAATCGAAGAAAAATATTGTCACGATCCTCGCGACGAACCCGTCGAAACAAGTACCTGCACGCTCAAATCCGAGTTCCCTACACTGAGAAACAAATCCACAAGGGAACCACCCCGAAATAAACTGCTCTCAAAAACTGAACCACAAGGTTCCGTAAACAGGAACTTCTCACCTTCGGGGAGAATTCAGAAAATTCCAAGAAATTTTGGGGATATTCCACATGATGTGTAGATGCAGAACGCCTTTTGAATCACCCCAATCCGATGCCTGTACGCGTAGATATCGCCAAAACACTGTGGTGCTGTCCAAAACTCCGCCCATGAAAATGGGTCAAAAGAAAGCTCGGGAAACTCCAAGATAAACTCGAAAAGAGGAGGAGCTTGAAACACGAAGATCAAAGCCCTACCTGTCATGAGTCCAACGGCGCAAGAATCGCCTCAATCGGAGGTTGGAGTAAGCCGGGGGAGTCCTCGCACCAAAATGCGACGAAGAAGATCACAAACGAACGAGCGTCGTGCCGCGCCGTAAAAATGGTAACCTCAGGATGCGTGCCGCAGAAAAATCCTAGAATCTGCAGATGGATCCGGCTCTGGGAGAGGAAGAAATCTCGTGAAGGTGGCACTGTGAAAGGAGGAACAGGGAAAGAGCTAACAGCAGCTGAACTCGGCCTATATATATGCTGGAAGAAACAATCCAAATAATACCCAAAATGTCCTTTTTTCCTGGCGCTGGGGGTTTTCGGGCGGCTACAGTGTTGGGCCCGGCCCAACACTGTGCGGGCCCGAATCACCCTCGGGCCTCCACGTCTCCCCCGCAACAGCGTACAGCCGAACCCCCCGCTCACGCCCCGCCGCGTGGCCCACACGGAAGGTCGACACGTGGTGGCCCACGCGCGGGAACCGCGCGTCAACGCGCCCACGTGCGCCTGCGCTCGCTGCCTGCGCCCCCTGCCAGGCGCGAATCCCGAGGCCGGCACTCCAGCTCCTTGGACCGGACTCACGTGGACCGGACAACCACCGGTCGCCACATGGCACCACCTGGTCCACCGCACACCCCGCATCACCCGTGAACCTCGCCCACAGCGCCACCCAACCACGCGATGCCACGTGTCCCCATCCTCTGGTGCATGCCGGCCGTGGACCGCGCGCCTGCCCGCGCACCAGCGCGCCTGCCCGCGCGCTGCCGGCGCCCGCGCGCTGCCCGTGGCCGCTCCGCCGCCTGCCCGAGACCGTCCACCGTGCTCCGCCGCTGCCCGCCGCCGCCGCCGCTGCCCGCCGGCGGCCGGAAACACTGTTCCGGCATGAACAGTGACCGGTTGTCCAAAACTTCAAGTAGGTAGTCCATTTTAACCGTTTTCGCGCGCTGAATCCGAATTTGATGTCCGTTTTGCCAAATTCCAACTCTAAAAATTGCCGAAGGCACCCAGAGTCTTCTTTTGTCCAAACTTCGCGACGAGCCCAATTTTAATATCCGTTTTGCGCGAAACCACTTCTGAAGATCCGACGGAGTCCACTGATCACCCACGTGATCCATTTAAGCCCGAAGTCCGCCACTTGTGTCCAATTGGTGCACAAACACCTCCGACACACAAAACAGGCTCCCAGAAGCCACCAATGACTCCACCACAGCTCTGCAGAGATCCAGGTCATCACACAATATCTGACCAAATAAACCCAATCTAGCCACCAGTAAAACTGGTAATGCCTGCTCTGCTGTCGAACTCAAGAACTCAGTATCTCCGCTGTCCAAATGACCGGAACCCAACACGTTCTGACCGGAACCCAACACGGTCAAAAGCCTACTCCGGAGTGGCACTCGAGGGGAGCGACCCACACGAGTTAAGTAACTCTGTCATCAGTATCGCAAGTATCTCTGTATCGAGTATCACAGTATCAAGTATCACTGTATAGCAGGACTGGATCATGACAATGATCAAAGTGGGGATAAAACCCTCAACTAAAGATAACCCGAACCCCCAATCAATGCGATAATAATCAATAAGTGGGAAACTCCATCCACTAGAGGAATCCTATCCCCAATCTGATGCATAAGTAAACATCCGGTCAACCGCCCAATGTCCGCGGTTGCCGCAGTAACCTGAAACCCCAATCTAGTATGACGAACCCACTCAACAAACCCAGCTACACTATCCTACAATCCTGCTCAACCCGAGCAATACCCCAAATATCACAATGAAAGGAGAAGAGGTGACAACATGGTTTCTCCTAAGTCAAATCCCAAAGATAGTGTAGCAGTAAGTAGTGGCCTATCTAGATGTCCATACAAGCATGCAAATGTCCTCGTCTAGAATAGAAGGAAAAGCGTCTACTAGTGCACTGACATGTAATAAATCATAATGTCCCAATATACTAATCTATTCACAAGAATAGTTATGATATGGCAACGAGCTCCAACACTAATGTCTCAAGTGATGATCCCTATTTGCATAATCACTAAGTACTAATATACAACTGATCATGTTGTTCAAGATAAATAAATACTTTAACAGGAGTGATTATGGCATAATGATCATGTTCCCATACCATTGCCTCAATTACATGGATAGGCTATCATTTATGTGGTCCCTTTTTGCATACAAGGTTTATTAACATTTGTTCAATATTTTCTAACATCGGGTTATTCTGATTTTCCTAGTGAGCATACCAAAAGAGAGGGATACAACAACCACCCACCTGAAGAGCTGACTGTCCAAATCCCACAGCTGAAAATACCAGGAAATCCAACTCTCCTACTCCAAAGGGTCCAGTAATACCCGCAACTTTCCTGGGTACAACACAAAGTTCACAATTACACTTAAATTCCAAAACTACCCACGCAAACACATACAAAAATCAGTCCCAAAGATGCCCTTATTTCACCTGCTGAAAATGCCCAGAAAATTCCAACAAAAATATCACAGCGATCCTCGCATCGAGACCTTCGAAACGGGTACCTGCACGTCCAAATCCGAGTTCTGTAGGTCAAGATACAAATTCAGCAAGGTGGCCTACTCAGAACATTTTCTGTACCAAACACTGTAGCACTGTTTACAGAGAAAAGGTATTTTTCACCTCCGATAAAAACTCAGAAAAATCTAAGAAAAATACGAGCATGTTCCTCGTGATGGGTAGATGAAAAACTTGTCCAAGCACGTTCCAATCTGATGCTCGTGCGCGAAGATATCGCCAAAATACTTCAGTGCTGTCCCAAAAACCACACAGAAAAAGGGGTCACAAAGGAACCTTGGGAACCGAGCCAAAAACTCGAAACGGGAGTGCGCGATCAACAGAAAAGATGAAGCCCCACCTCTCAGGAGTAAGTCGGCGCAAGAATCGCGGAAAACGAAGGTCGGGGTGGCCCAGGGGAGTCCTCACACTGCATTGTGACGAAGAAGATCACCGGAAATGAAACGTCGCACCGCGCCGCAAAATCCGAAACCTTGGGATGCGTGCCCCTAAAAATCCCAAAACTCTGCAGGTGAAAGCCGCACAGAGGTAGGAGAAACTTTGCAGAAAGGAGCTCGGAGAGATCAAGCCTGAAAATGGGAGAAAAGGGCTCAAGAAGTGAATTCGGACTCTATTTATAGGCCCAAAAAAAACAAATCCGAAACTACCGAGCGTGTCCCCATTTCCGGGCGCGCACAGTGCGGCCCGGCCCAGACCGCTCGGTTTCGGGCGCGCACAGTGCGGCCCGGCCCACCCGGTTTCGGGCGCGCACAGTGCGGCCCGGCCCGGCCCACTCCGCGCACGGGATCCGATCGATCCCCCGCAGCCGTCCAACCCGCCTTGGGGCTTGACACGTGTCCGCCGAACACGGCACAGCCGTGCAAGCCCCGCCAACGCCCGCCACGCGACCCCGCCTGCGGTCAACGCGGTGGGTGGCGCCCGTGAATCAGCGGGCGCCACGTGGCGCTGCCCACCTGCCCGCGGTACGGGCCAACTGCCCCCGCCTGCTCCCGCCTGCTCCCCGCGCTGCGTGGACCGCGAGCCCGTGGACCCGCCAACCGGGGGCTGCCACGTGGCGTGCCCCGGTCCACGGCTCCCCCACGCACTCCCGTGGACCGAGCGCGCGTGGGCCGCCCAATCCGGCGCTGCCACGTGGATGCCCGCCGGTCCACGCCTCCCGCGGTGCACCCCGGCCTCACCCCTGATGCTCCGTGGACCAGGCCGCGTGCGCCGACCAACCTGAGGCTGCCACGTGGCACCCCCGCCGGTGCACGGCTCCCCCATGCACCAAAAATCCAGTAAAACTTTCGGGAGTCCGTTTTTGGGCATCTGGACTCAGAATTTAACAAGCAAATAGCCGTTTTCAAGCGTTTTTCCGTGCTGAATCCAAATCCAACATCTGTTTGGCCTAGAACCTTTTCTAAAGTTCAGCAAAAGTAGCCGAAGGCCAACCTAGCTAACAATAACTCATAAGGTCCATCAGTGGCATCCCTTTGATGCACCATGGGCCAGACACACCATCAACAGGCGTTTGCACAGTGGATTCACAGGAAAAAGCTGCATGGGGTTCAGGGGTCCTACATCCTCCCCCACTAAAAAAAAAGTTTCGTCCCCGAAACAAAGAAAGCAAAACAGACATACCTCAACCGGAAGTCTCGAACAGAAAGGGGTAGGTATCTCTCATCTCCGTCTCCAGCTCCTAAGTAGCCTCTCGCTCCTCGCGATTGCCCCACAAGATCTTCACATACGGAATGGCCCGGTTGCGCAATTCCCACACCTTACGAGCAAGAATTTGCAACGGGCGCTCCTCGTACACCTGGTCCTCGCCGATCCCTAAAGAAGTGAAGTAAATCACGTGCGACGGGTCAAAAACATAACTCCTCAGAGCTGAGACGTGGAAAACATCATGAACTCTGACCAGGCGTGGAGGTAGGGCAACGCTGTAAGCCACAGGTCCAACTCTGTCAAGTATCTGGAAGGGTCCAATAAACCGGGGACTAAGCTTCCCTCGAACTCCAAATCTCCGGACCCCCTTCGAGGGCGTGACTTTCAAAAAGACATGATCACCAACCTGAAACTCTAAGTCTCACCGTCGGGTATCAGCATAACTCCGCTGTCGACTCTGGGCGGTCTCAAGATGTCGTCGAATCAATCTGACCTTTTCCTCTGCCTCAGATAGTAAACCAGGACCCAAAGTCTTCTTCTCACCCATGTCACTCCAATATAGGGGTGACTGACACTTGCGTCCATACAACGCTTCAAACGGAGCCATCTGAATGCTCGCTTGATAGCTGTTGTTGTACGCAACCTCAACCAATCCCAAGTGTCGGTACCACCCTCCACCAAAATCCAGGACGCACGCTCTCAACATATCCTCAAGGATATGTATGGTGCGCTCAGACTGTCCATCGGTCTGTGGGTGGAATGCTGTGCTAAATCGGAGCTGCGTCCCCAAGGCTGCCTGTAAACTCCTCCAGAAATGCGAGACAAACCTCAGTCTCTATCTGATACAATGGGGATGGTACACTGTGTGATCTCACTACCTCATCCAAGTGTAACTGTGCCGGTCGCTCCAAAGGCCAAGTCACCTGCACCGGTAGAAAATGAGCAGACTTGGTGAGTCTATCCACGACTACCCAAATCGCATCAGCTCCAGACTGTGCTCTCGGCAATCCAGTGACAAAATCCATGGTGATAAGATTCCATTTCCATTTAGGGATTGGGAGACTCTGCAACTTGCCAGCAGGTACACGATGCTCAACCTTTACTTGCTGACAAGTTAAGCAGTGAGCCACAAATCTCCCAATGTCTCTCTTCATGCCACTCCACCAAAAATGTGCCTTGAGGTCCTTATACATCTTAGTCCCACCAGCATGAATGGTATAAGGTGTATAGTGGGCCTCCCTCAAGATCTGCTCTCAAATCTCTGAATCCATAGGCACACAAGCTCGGTCCATGTACCGCAGTACTCCCGAAGCATCAACTGAAAAATCCCCTGTCAACTCAGTCTAAATCTTCTCTCGGATCCTTATCAAGTGGGGGTCCTCACTCTGTTTCTCTCGAAATTCTGTCCAACAGAGTGGGCTGCACGACCAAAGACATAAGTCTAGCAGAGACCCCAGGGGATACAACCTCAATCTGTAATCGTCTCATCAGCTCAACCAACGGTGCCTGCTGCGAAATCGTCATACTCAGACTCGTCCTCCTACTCAAAGCATCTGCCATGACATTGGCTTTGCCGGGATGATAACGGATACTCAAATCACAATCCTTTAACAGTTCCAACCACCGGCGTTGTCTCAAATTCAGCTCCTTCTGAGTGAACAGATACTTCAAGCTTTTATGATCAGTGTAGATCTCGCAGTGCTCTCCAAACAAATAATGCCGCCATAGCTTCAGAGCAAACACCACCGCTGCCAGCTCAAGATCATGAGTAGGGTAATTTTTCTCATAGTCCTTTAATTGCCGTGAAGCATAGGCAATTACCCTACCATGCTGCATCAACACACATCCCAGACCACTGTGAGAGGCGTCGCCGTAGATCACAAACCCTTCTCCCATAACCGGGATAGCCAAGATCGGAGCGGTCATTAATCTCTGTTTCAGCTCTTCAAAACTACTCGGACAAGTCTCACTCTAATAAACTTAGCCCCTATCCTGATCAGACGAGTGAGGGGAGTGGAAAGCTTCGCAAAGCCTTCCACAAATCGACGATAATAGCCAACCAACCCAAGAAAACTCCGCACCACGGTGATAATCGTCGGCCTCGGCCAATCTCGAATAGCATCTACCTTTGCCGGATCAACCGCCGCACTCGCAGCTGAAACTACGTGGCCCAAAAAGGCGACCTCCCAGAGCCAAAATTCACACTTCTTAAGCATGGCATCTTCTTCTCTCGCAGAAACTGTAGCACTGTCCTCAAGTGCTCCTCATGCTCCACATCACTCCGGGAGTAAAACAGTATATCCTCAATAAATACCACAACAAACCGGTCCAAAAATGGCTGAAATATCCGGTTCATCAAATCCAAAAATGCGGCAGGGGCATTAGTCAATCCAAATGGCATCACCGTAAACTCATAATGCCCGTACCGAGATCTGAATGCCGTTTTGGAGATGTCCTCGGCCCTCACCCTCAGCTGGTGGTAACCTGACTGAAGATCAATCTTCGAAAATACCGAAGCCCCCTGTAGCTGGTCAAACATTTCGTCGATCCGCGGTAATGGATACTTGTTCCGGATGGTCACTTTGTTTAGTTCCCTATAATCCATACACAGTCGAAGTGAACCATCCTTCTTCTTCACAAACAAATCAGGCGCTCCCCACGGTGAAATACTGAGCCTAACAAAACCCTTGTCCATCAGATCCTGTAGTTGCGCCTTCAGCTCTCTCAACTCTTGCGGGCGCCATCCGATAAGGTGCCTTCGAGATTGGCGTGGTTCCCGAGACCACGTCAATCACAAACTCTATCTCCCTCTCCGGCGGCATACTAATCAACTCTGGTGGAGAAACATCCGGGAGCTTGCGAACAATAGGGATATCCCCGGGTCCCAGCACCGCCGTAGGCTCCTCAACTACACTAGCCAAAAATGCTGCACATCCACAGCGGATCATCTACCTCGGTCGGGAAGTCGAACCCATAAGGCAAGGAAAACACTCGGACATCCCCGGTACACAACATCTCTTGGCCTGGCTCGCAAAGGGTGACCGTCTTCGCGGCGCAATCTATCATCACGAAATACCGAGCCAGACCGTCCAACCCGAGGACCACATCAAAATCCCACAACCGTCTCAAGACCATCAACATTCCTCCACGTGCGACGTGTAATCGGGAGTCAAAACCTCTCGTGCACGTGGTAACCATCCTACCTCTAACCCATGCAATGATGCACATTCTACTAATAAAAGAAATGAAATACTCCGATAACAATAAGACACGAATCCTACCGCCAAAAATAAAACATACCTGCCACAACTCGGTCAGCGATAGTAGAATCCTCCATCTGTGCTAGGCAATCCTGGCCGCTCGACAACGGCCGTCTCTCACCAGATAAGCGGGGCGGCGAAGATCGGTCTACCTGGAGATCCGTCGGTGGAGTTCCCGGTCGTAGCTGGGAAGTAGTAGGAACAAACGCTGAAGTGGGTGCTGTAGCTGTCCCTGCTGGGCACGTAGCTCGCATGTGCCCAGGCTGTCCACACTTGAAACAGCGACCCCACCTCAGCTCACAAGTACCGGCGGAATGCTGGCCCCCGCAAAAGATGCAACTGACAGCCTGCTGGGGCTGCCTCTGCTGCTACTGTCGCCTCTGCTGTCGTGACCGCGACCTCTGCTGGGATGCGATAGGGACCAACGCCGAAGAAGGTGCTACAAAGGTCGGAAGGGGGCATGTAGCTCGGATGTGGCCCGGCTGCCCACACTTGAAACAACGACCCTACCTCAGATCGCAGGTATCTGATGGATGCTGTCCCCTAAAAAAAATACACATGCTGCGAAGCCGAGGCCGTCTCCGAGAACTCGCCTGTCCATCAACATCCGGGGCTGGGCGTTTTCTCTTAAAATGCTGCTCTGGAGCCCTGGCCCTCTCCCCGACTGCCGGATCACTCCTCTGCGCCAACAGTTGCTCCAAGCGCTGGTCCTGTCGATAGCTCCTCTCCACCAAATGGGTCACTAAGGCCCGCAGTTCCCCCAGCTCGGCGGATACCGCCTGTCCAGGCTCCTCAGGGGGAGTGGGGGTACCCTCGGCGGAAAAACGACGCCGGAGCGACATCCTGCCACAATAAACCACAAATCAGAAACAAAACCCCACACGACCCAATTTAGCGAAAGTCAAAAGACATCCCCCTATTTCTGTAACTTTATGTTGTCTGCAGCCAACATAACTGTTCAACAAAAATAAGATATGTCGATCCCTCTTCCCTCACTGGAAGAGTCAAATGATAAATCACTGACTTTCGCAAAATATCACGCCACTCACGCCCTATCATCCTAGGGTCTGCCCAAAAGCCTAGGATTTCCTAAGTCCCAACTGACCTATCCCTAAGCTCTGATACCACCTAATCTGTCACGCCCCGGGTGTAAACTAGAACCCGAGCCCGTCTACAGATCCGCCGTGCACACGGTATTTTCCGCGTGCACGAAGCGTCGGTAACCTGCTCAGATATAAAGATAATAATAATAGAGCATAAAATCAGAGCTGAACTAAAACTACCACATCTCAGACCACAGCTGGAAATAAAGTAAAGAACAACAGTAAATAAATACAAGTACTCTCCCAGCTCACCACAAATATACAACCAGCTGGCTAAAGCCAGACCCAAAAGAGAGTATAATAAAAACTGTCTGAGAAGATAGGGGTACAACAAAAGTCCAGCTAGCTACTGTCGGGTGGACTCTCTATCTAGTCCGCCATCCTCGTACCTCGATCTGCTGCTGAGAGCCCAACAACTCTCGCAGAAGACTCTGCAAAACAAAGGGAGAAACAAAGAAAAAGACGATGGGGGGGGAGAACTACTATAGAAACAGTAGCCTCCCCTAGTGGGTTAAGCCTCAACTCTGACATGCCCACTAGGTCTACTAGAGGCGAAAAGAAAAGGAGTAAGGTGGTAAGCTAATAAAACTGCCGATAAAGGAAAGCTACCACTAATATGCCTCTAAATGCGATACCGAAAGAAATGACTGTATGAATGCATCAGGAAACAATCTGTCACGCCCCGGGTGTAAACCAGAACCCGGGCCCGTCTACACATCCGCCGTGCACACGGTATTTCCCGCGTACACGAAGCGCCAAACCTGCTCAGATATAAGAGATGATAATAAAAGAGCAATAAAAACAGAGCTGAACTAAAACCAATACATCTCAGACTGAAGCTGGAAATAAAATACAATACATATGTATAAATGATACATCTGTCTCTCCCAGCTCACCAAAATAAATACAACCTGCTGGCAAAAGCCAGCCCCAAATGTAAAAGTACAACCGTCTGAGGAAACATGGGTACATCAACAGTCCAGCTAACCCGCTCATCCTGCCACGAGATCTATCTACTCAGCCGTCCTCTCTCCTCGACCCGCCGCTGAAAGCCCAGCAGCACCCGCAGAAGACACTGCAAAACAAGGGAGAATAAAAAGAAGAAAGAAGAATGGGGGTGAGAACTACTAGTAAACCAGTAGCCTCCCCTAGTGGGTAAAACCTCAAACTCTGACACACCCACTAGGTCTACCAGAGTGGTAAGAAATGAACTGCTGAAAAAGGGAAATCTACCACTACAATGCCTCTAAAATACAGTCCTAGACTAGAATAACCGTATGCAACAATAACCAACCGTCCCAGATGAACCCAATCTGTACCGCCCTCATCATCGGGCAAGGAAGCCGCGCCGATGTGATAGCAAACCTCCTGCTGCCGCCCTCATCATCGGGCAAATAAGCCGCGCCGATGTGATAGCAAAACTGTCCATAACTGTCCGGCCCCGGCCTCCGGAGGGGATCTCGAGGGGAGCGGCCCACACAAGGAAAGCATCACCGGGCAATAACCGCGCCGGTGTGATAAGTAACAAAAGCAGGATTGGATCGCAACTATAAAGCCCTAGTGGAACACAACCCTCCACTAAAAGAAAACTGATTCCCAATCAGATGCAAAAGTAACCATCCGGTCAATCGCCCAATATCCGCGATTGCCGCAATACCCTGTTGGGTCGTATATAATACGGATCTAAATAGGGGAAGAAACACCTAGAGGGGGGTGAATAGGTGTAAACGTATAAACACTCCAAAAATCGTTGCGATAAAACCCAATGCGGAAAATAAAATAACACGCAAGATTTTTACGTGGAAAACTCCATCACCGGAGTAAAAAACCACGGGACCGATAACACGGCAGAAATCCACTAGAATTGAAACACGTACAAGGTGATTTACCGTACACACTTACGACTCAACCTTTTCCATACGCTCCTAGAGGATCTTCTCCGCTCGCTCCGACGCTTCTCGAATCCACGATCTGCGCCCAACGCCGAATCCACGGCGTCCAACGTCGAATCCACGACGTCCGACCGAATCCACGGTCTTCACCCAATAGCACCGTTCGAATCCACGAACGTGCCTCGCTCCGAATCCACGAGAGCGATTGAACCTTGAATCCACAAGGACACGCGAATCCACGCGCCGATTTTTGGGGTAATCGTTGTTTTTGGGTGGTGATGATCCGCCGAATACTTAGATCAAAGATAGATCGGAAATACCATCTAAGTATTCATTAGTTTGATTCAACTCAAGATGTGAGTATGTAAACCTAGAATCAAACTAATCAATATAGATGAAGAAACATAGAGTATTCTCTAATGATTTCCTTTCTTCTCTATATGTGGATCTATAGCCGTATAAGATGATATATGAAAATGACGGCTATGTGGATTCACCCTAGAAAAGGAGTCATAGGGTGTATTTATAGGTTAGAAACCCTAGGAAGGAGATAAGAATCAAAAACCTGCCATTTCTGGATTTTTACGGACGGCGATCCGGATCGTGATAACTAGGATCCGGATCGTCATAACAAAACAGCCAATTCCAGAAAAACGAAGGTTCGGGATCCGGATCATGTGACTACGATCCGGATCGTTCATACAGTTCACCAAACATCAACGTTCGGGATCCGGATCAAGAGACTACGATCCGGATTGCGACGATGTATGAACGAACCACCTTCGGGATCCGGATCGAACAACCTGATCCGGATCCTGAACATGTCCCAAGTCCAGTTTTTGATTTTTATGCAATGAAAGATTCTTCCAAGTGTTTCTACACTACAAGAAGTATTCGGATCACACAAATTCTTTAGTTAAACATACCTGATCCTTTTGAATTCTTCTTTCTTGAGATTGAGTTAAATGATCCAACTTTCTTCACCTTCAATCTTCAAGACTTGAGACTTTCACGAAACTACGCCAACTCAAAATCCGTAACAATCTCCCCCTTTGGCGGTTTCGTGACAAAACACAGATCCACTAAAGAAAATTCAAAAAGATATTTTTGTTGCTATCACCATACAACAAAAATTTACAATGGAGATCCAAAATACAATACATGAGTTAAACTCCTAAAACAGACTCTAGACTTAGACATCTGTACTCTCTGCAAAAAGAAATCATTCTTGACAAAAGAAATCGTTAGATACCTCAAGAATTTTGTATCATTCAAAAACCACAAACAGAGATGAAGTTTAAACTCATTTATACTTACCATGACATTTATATTCAGATATGTAAACTGATCATAGGTAAAAAAAAAACACCAACATATCTTCTTTGCACGTAAAAACCAAATGTCATGAACATGTTTGTGACAAACTTATATATATATAGATATGTAATTGATCAGAGTTAAGAACCAACTTATCTTCTATGCAATCAAAAACCAAGTGTCACAAACTTGTTAGTGAACATCAACTTGTTAGTTATATTACATGCCCAAATAGTTAGCAAATAGTTAGTCGAGACATGCAACAAATCACAAGATAAAAACCAAAAGTTGAAGTTGAGATCATACTTACCTTGATGTATACAAAATCTTCATCATCAAGATTTTCACAATCAATTGTTCAAAGTTCTCAACAACTCTCTCCCCCTTTTTGTCACAAAACAAAGCCAAAATGTAGTTAAGACTACGAAATGTTAGGAGAGTTAAAAAGTTCCAATAAAACGTTAAACCTGAGAACTAAGCTAAAAGTAAGTATAAGACTAAATCCTAAAATCAAAATCCTGCACAAAAAGAGAAAGGAAGGTGCAGCTCAGTCGGAGGAGTCGGAGCTGGTACAACTGAGCTTGCTCAAAATCCCTTTAAGCATTGTCGAAATAGTTGAGCACTTCTTCTTGATCTTCTTCTGTTTAGAGGAAAGTTGCTGAAGTTCCTTCGACATTCTTTCTTGTTCAGCAGACAGTCTTTGTTGTTCCTGTCGACCGAGTATTTGGAACACAGATTCCATCAACTACCACTCTCCAGGAGAAGGTGTTGAAAACTTGATTCTTCAAGTAATGAGTGCCATCGGCTCGGGCGTCCATCCCAAGTACTTCACCAATTAGCTGAGGCGTTACTTTGATTCTGACATTCTTGACTAAAGTTTGAAAATCCCGACGCCCGCTTTCCTGATCAACTAGATAGCAGGCATTCTGATAAAACATCCTCACTGAGTGAAGACAATACCCAGTGGTCTCCGGGAACTCGCAAATGGAAGCAAGACTTCTCTGGTCAAACAAAGTTCCAAACGTCTGAGAACGCTGCTTTAAGGCTTTTACATCAACATGCCTTTCTCCAATGCATTCTCTGTTTTCAAAATCCTTTATTCTAGCCGAGCTGACAAAGTCTTGTGCAGGTGCTTGGTCAGCAGCTGGTTGCTCAATGGTGATTCCTCGAGCACTTCCTCTCTTGCGAGCAACACTTTTTCTTCTTGTCTTCCCAGAAGTTTCTTCCATTGGAGCTTTCCCTTTTTCAGCAGCAGTAGGCGGAGCCTTCGATGTTTCTGCAGGTGCTCTTCCCTTTGAAGCAGTCGGAACAGTCGTTGCTTCAACTTGCAGTTCATCCCAATCAATTGATTCCGTCTCTGATTCAGTGTCGGAATCAACCTTAGTCTTCTTTGCTTTCTTAGCCTTCTTAGGCTTGGCAGTATCTCTCGTATGTACCATAGCAGCAAGTAGGAAAACAATCCAAGTGATCACCATTGCTAATGGTTTCTTGAGAAAAGGAATCCTGAGTAGACCAACTCAAGAACACAAAAATTCTTAGTTTTCAAAAATTGAAAAATTGTACCCAAACAATCATAATCATGTAGAGAGACTAAGAATCAAATTAGTTTTGCAAAAGGACTTCTAAAAATAGATCAATTGCATGAATTTCGAAAATCCTTATTATATGCCCTTAAACCGAAATTTTAGAAATCGAAGCCTAAAAATCCGTTAATCAGGAGAAAACCTAGCATATAATCAAAACTAATCAACCCAGAGTTCTTATTTCAAAAGAAATTTGATCAAAAACCATCCACAAACAAAGTTGATCCAAGAAATTCGTGCGTTTGAGGAGGAAAAGAGAAAAACGACGAAAAACCGAGATTTTGATCAATAAAACTTACTTGGAATTGAAGAACTTGAGTTTGAAAGCTTCCAAGGAGGATGAAATCTAGAGAGAAGCGCTCTGGAAACTTTTGAACAAAAGATTGGAGTAAAGAAATCAAAAACCCCTTTCGTTCCTTATAAAACCTAGCCGCGATCCGGATCAGTTCATAACTGCGATCCGGATCGGCTACCCGCAGTAAGAAACTGCGTTCGGGATCCGGATCGGCAGATACAATCCGGATCGTCAGCCCGCAGAAGAATTCCTGCGTTCGGGATCCGGATCATCTAGCCCGATCCGGATCGGCCCCAACTTTTTCTTTAGAAAATTTCAGAGAAATTCAGGAAAAACCAGAAAAAGATTGTAAGCACAAAGGTGTATCAACTTTAAACAAAAAGCATCGTTTCACACAACAAGAATTAGATTATGCTAAATCTATTAGTAATATCCAAAAATGAAACGAAAATTTACAAGAATTAAATCCCTTAAAGTTGAACACTTTCAATTACATCTAACTTGATCTTATGAGTAATGCCTTTATCAAATAATCAATTCGGTAAAGAAAATGAAATACAAAGATCAATAGATGTTTGAAATCCCAAATATAGTAGATAATATTTCTAGACAATTTGTTGAAGAGAGTGGCTCTTTGAGCATCTTTCTTTAAAATCCCACCTTATACCAACCTTGAAATTTGACAGAGTCAAGTATTTCAACATGCATTTTACTTAATCAAAAATTTGAACAACCATGCTTGGTATACATGTGGTAGCTGCACACAGTACTCGGACGACCGAGGTGGTAGCTCTTTCCTCCATGTGGTGGTAGTTTTCACACTCCTCATTGGGATGTAACTCTTTCCACATCTTTTGAGCATATTACATTATCTTTGACTCCCCCTCAATTGGCTATCAATTATTTAAGATATAAAGTATTCAACCAAAAATTGATCTCGATTTCATACTCGACAAAACAGTCAAATAAGATAATGACTATACCAAGAGATCATTGAGAGAGAAATTGACTTTGATCACTTTAGAAGATGATTTAATTAACATAAACGATCATTGCAACAAAGAAATATTATGATGGCAAAAGCATAATAAATTTCTAAATGTGTGAACAGATGCAATTAAAGTCAATTATGATCTATGCTCAATTAATGTCCTATGTACAAACATAGATAAAGAACAAAACAAAAACAAATACAAAACCTATCCTAAGCAAAGATTTCAAAAAGAAGATTATTTCAAGGAAAGCATCCCAATTGCTTTTCGTAAATGAATAAAACGTTTTTGATCCAAAGGTTTTGTTAGAATGTCAGCTAATTGATCCTCAGTTGAAATATATGAAAGTTGAAGAGAATTTGATTCAACTAGCTCTCTAAGAAAATGATATCTAAGTTCAATATGTTTTGTTCTAGAGTGCAACACAGGGTTTTTAGAAATGTTAATTGCACTTGTGTTGTCACAAAGAATTGTTACCGAAGATGCTGAAATGCGGAAGTCACTCAATACGCTTTTCATCCAAATGAGTTGAGTTGAGCAACTTCCAGCTGAAATGTATTCCGCTTCGGCAGTCGAGAGTGCTATGCAATTCTGCTTTTTACTGTGCCATGCAACAAGGCAATGGCCAAGATAGAAGCATGCACCACTCGTGCTTTTCCGATCATCCACTGATCCTGCCCAATCGGCATCTGAGTATCCAACAATATCCAAACTTGTTCCCATAGGATACCAAATTCCGAAATTAATTGATCCTTTGATATACCGGATGATCCGTTTCACCGCTTTCAGGTGAACCTCCTTTGGTGCTGATTGATATCTCGCGCAAATCCCAACACTAAAGGATATATCCGGGCGACTAGCCGTGAGGTAAAGTAGACTTCCAATCATACTTCTATACAGTTTCTCGTCTACATTCTCACTATGTGATTCACTTCCAAGTCCCTTGTGGCTAGTTCCCATTGGAGTTGGAAAATCTTTACAATTTTCTAGATCAAACTTTTTGACCAACTCCAGTGCATACTTGGATTGACTCAAGTGAATACCTTCATCATTTTGTTTAATTTGCAATCCAAGAAAATAAGACAGTTCGCCCATCATGGACATCTCAAATTCGCTTTCCATGGTCTCCGCGAATTTAGAAGCATCATTATCTTTTGTTGCACCAAATACAATGTCATCGACATAGATTTGTGCTACAATGAAATTATTTTGATAATGCTTCACAAAGAGAGTCCTGTCAGCTCCCCCTCGAGTATAGCCCTTTTCCAAAAGGTGCTTTGTTAACCTTTCGTACCATGCTCGCGGTGCTTGTTTCAGACCGTAAAGAGCCTTTTTCAAACGAAAAACATGGTTAGGTTGTTTATGATCTACAAAACCTTTCGGTTGAGCTACATAAACTTCCTCATTTAAAAACCCATTTAGAAATGCGCTCTTGACGTCCATTTAAAATAATTTGATTTTAAAATGACAAGCAATAGCAAACAATATACGAATGGACTCGAGTCTAGCTACAGGGGCGAAAGTTTCGTCAAAGTCTATACCTTCTACTTGAGAGTAGCCTTGAGCAACTAGTCGTGCCTTGTTCCTGATGATAGTACCATCTTCATCTTTCTTGTTCTTGAAGATCCATTTGGTACCTATCACATTATGTTGCTTTGGAGGCTTCGTTAATTCCCAGACTTTGTTTCGCTCAAATTGATGGAGCTCTTCCTGCATTGCTTTAATCTAGTAGTCATCCTGAAGAGCTTCATCTATTGTCTTTGGTTCGATTAAAGATACGTAGCAAGCAAATCCGCAAACCAACTGCCTTCGAGTTCTAACTCCTTCTTGTGGATCTCCAATGATGTTCGATTCCGGATGATCCTTGGAGATTCGTAGCGTTTGTTGAAACGGAGTACTCGGAGGTACACGAGATGATTCCTGCACATCAGATAAACTAGAAGAACCATTAGATGCATCATTAATATTGGAAGTATTATTATGAGAAGATGCACTAGCAGGAGAATCATCATCTAGAGAGATATCGAGGGTAGATTTTTCAGATTCAAAATGAGAAGCTTCATCTACTTTAACATTTATAGATTCTACGATCGTTTTAGATTCAATGTTAAATACTCGATATGCTCTGCTATTCGTAGAATAACCCAAAAAGATTCCTTCATCACTTCGAGAGTCGAACTTTCCAAGATTTTCACGGTCACGTAAGATGTAACATCGACTCCCGAAGATACGAAAGTACTTGATATCCGGTTTTCTACTAAACCCACAGCTCATATGGTGTATTCAAGGTTCCTGGGCCGCAAATACACTCTGTTAATGACATAGACAGCGGTGTTCACAGCTTCAGCCCAAAAATGTAGCGGTAATTTCCGGCTATGAAGCATCACACGCGCCATCTCTTGAACAACCTGTTTTGCGCTCAACAACACCATTCTGCTGAGGTGCTATAGGTGCCGAGAATTCAATGTTTAATGCCATTTGAAGTACAAAAGTCAATGAATTTTGAATTTATGAATTCTCCACCCCTATCACTTCTAACACGAATGATCTTTTCATTCTTTTCAATCATAATACGATGGCAAATCTCATGAAAGAGTCAAACGTATCAGCTTTCTCTCTCAAAATGCTACCCATGAAAACCGAGAGAAATCATCAACCAATAAGAAAAAAATATACAATTTACCTTGCAAGGATGGTTGACGAGTTGGCCAAAAGAAAAAGCAAGAAAAGAAAATAGTCTACACAAACTATACAAGATTTAATCGTAGAACGATTAAGGACAAGGAGGGGTTTCACCTTTGCATACCCAAACCTTTTGAGTTTGGAGTATGTTGGGTAAAGGTTGAGAGATTCTCCTTGAAGACGACGTCTTGTATGATTGATCTTTTTCTGTTGTCATCGTCTTGTTTGAGGTGCTACCAATGTTCTTTCCTTTGAAAAATCCTTCCTTGAATTCCGGGAAGTGAGCTTATTGGTAGCAATTGCAAGTTGTGGTTGATTTGTTCTTTTGAGCTCCAATCTCGCAATTTCTTTTGATGTGCCCTGTAAAATTACAACGAAAACATACCTTTGAGCTTGACGATTCCGAAGGGATGAGGTAGGTTTGTTGTCGTTGTTTGTCTTGAATTCCGGTGTCGGAGGAGGAGATACCGACTGAGGCACAAAAACTGTCTCACTCTAACTTGGACTGTTTCCAGTTTGAGTGTATCCGAGGCCGAACCTATTTGATTGACCAAGACCAAGAAGTCTATCCAACTTACTCTTCCTGAAGAGGAATCGCTGTAAGTCATTCTTGAGTTGGAAAATGGTCTTTGTCATTTCCAGGTTATCCTGTCGAGCCTCGTTGTAGAGCTTTGAAAAGTGATTCGCGTTATCCACCAGATTTGTATGTTCCTTTCAAGTTGCTCATTGGACTCTTGAAGGGAAGCATTTTCTTTTATCAGGTTTTCCCTTTCCACTTCAAGAGCGTTTGAGAGAGAAGTCGCTCTTTTTGCTTCTTCTTCGAGATCATGCAATCTCCCTCTCAAACTCTTGTTTTGCTTAGCCACTTTCTTGAGTCCCTCAAAAGTCTGTGGTAGGCTAGAGCAAACTCTTCACCTTCCGAATCATCCGATTCATGTCCATTGCATTCTTTCAACAGGTGGAGTTGGACAATGATTCAGACGTACTTGCCATAAAGCACATGAATGGTGAAGATGTGGACGCGTGGAATGCCGTGGAGCTCTTTTCTTCATCACTTGAAGACGACTCATTTGACGTTGAGTTGTCATCCAAGTGACGACTTGCATCGCCTTCTTCTTTGCCGGATACTTGTTAGGACACTCCGTTGCAATGTGGCCGTAGCCTCGACATTTGAAGCATTGCAGTTGTCTTCTGAACTTTCTTATCCTTTGAGAAGTTTCTCTTGCTTCTCTTGACTTGTGACTTGAGTACCCTTGCCTTTGTTCCATCTTTCTGAAGGATGGAGATTTGCTTGAATTACCCTTCGAAAGTTGCGGCGAAAATTCCTTGTCAAGAGAGCGAGCTGCTTCTCAAATTCTCCCTAGAAAGGTTCCGTCATCGTCGAGGAGGATGTATCCGCGTCTTCTTCCTTAGTTGTTTTTCAACGATAACCTGAAGACTTAGAAAGTGGATGCTTTTCCAGAAGAATTGTTAGTACTTAAAAGTCATTTCATAAGTTGTAATGAACCAACTAATTCTTCTACACGTATTTCGTCCGTGGTGTTTAATAGTTTCAATGGCAGAGTAACCTTTGGGCGAAATCGTTCAGGAAGAGTTCTTAAGATTTTTCTTACAATCTTAAATTCTGGAATCCTTCTCTCCCAGATTAGCACATGAGTTTACGATGTCTTGCAATCGTGTAAGTAGTCCGTGAAAGATTCATTTTCTGCCATTAAGATGAGTCCAAACTTGCTCGTAAGCATCTGCAGTTTCTGAATCTTCACGGGGTTAGTTCCTCATGTGTACCTGGAGAACATCCAAGATTTTCTTTCGCAGTCTCACATGCCGAGACGCGAGGAGAATTCAGTTTGAGATAAGGCATTAAATAGCATTAATTCCCTTGCCATTGTAAGAAGATAACTCAAACTCTTCCTTGGTCCATTTCGACCTAGGTTTTAAGGTGTGAACATCAGAGATAAGTTCAGTTGGATTAGTCCATCCTGATTCAATGAATGCCACACCCTTTCGTCGATGGAAGATAAAAAGGCCTTTCTTCCGTACTTTCCAGTACGCATAATTTGTTCCATCACAAGAAGGGGGTCGATTGATGTTTCCACCTTCAACACATTGTTCACAACCCTATTCCCTATCTGATACACTTGTTGGGTCGTATATAATACGGATCTAAATAGGGGAAGAAACACCTAGAGGGGGGTGAATAGGTGTAAACGTATAAACACTCCAAAAATCGTTGCGATAACACCCAATGCGGAAATAAAATAACACGCAAGATTTTTACGTGGAAAACTCCATCACCGGAGGTAAAAAACCACGGGACCGATAACACGGCAGAAATCCACTAGAATTGAAACACGTACAAGGTGATTTACCGTACACACTTACGACTCAACCTTTTCCATACGCTCCTAGAGGATCTTCTCCGCTCGCTCCGACGCTTCTCGAATCCACGATCTGCGCCCCAACGCCGAATCCACGGCGTCCAACGTCGAACTCCACGACGTCCGACCGAATCCACGGTCTTCACCCATAGCACCGTTCGACTCCACGAACGTGCCTCGCTCCGAATCCCCGAGAGCGATTGAACCTTGAATCCACAAGGACACGCGAATCCACGCGCCGATTTTTGGGGTAATCGTTGTTTTTGGGTGGTGATGATCCGCCGAATACTTAGATCAAAGATAGATCGGAAATACCATCTAAGTATTCATAGTTTGATTCAACTCAAGATGTGAGTATGTAAACCTAGAATCAAACTAATCAATATAGATGAAGAAACATAGAGTATTCTCTAATGATTTCCTTTCTTCTCTATATGTGGATCTATAGCCGTATAAGATGATATATGAAAATGACGGCTATGTGGATTCACCCTAGAAAAGGAGTCATAGGGTGTATTTATAGGTTAGAAACCCTAGGAAGGAGATAAGAATCAAAAACCTGCCATTTCTGGATTTTTACGGACGGCGATCCGGATCGTGATACTAGGATCCGGATCGTCATAACAAAACAGCCAATTCCAGAAAAAACGAAGGTTCGGGATCCGGATCATGTGACTACGATCCGGATCGTTCATACAGTTCACCAAACATCAACGTTCGGGATCCGGATCAAGAGACTTACGATCCGGATTGCGACGATGTATGAACGAACCACCTTCGGATCCGGATCGAACAACCTGATCCGGATCCTGAACATGTCCCAAGTCCAGTTTTGATTTTTTATGCAATGAAAGATTCTTCCAAGTGTTCTACACTACAAGAAGTATTCGGATCACACAAATTCTTAGTTAAACATACCTGATCCTTTTGAATTCTTCTTTCTTGAGATTGAGTTAAATGATCCAACTTTCTTCACCTTCAATCTTCAAGACTTGAGACTTTCACGAAACTACGCCAACTCAAAATCCGTAACATAACCACAATCAACAACCCAGTCTCACAAACGACATCGGTCAACAGCCAAGATCCGCGGTCCCGGAAAAACCCACAATCACAATTTGTCCCACATCCGACATTGGTCAACCGCCTACTATCCGCGGTGCCATAAAACCCTCTAGTCCATAATCATGCCCTATCACGCGATGTCTTATAAACCGAGCATCCGGTCAACGCCCAATATCCCGCGGGTCGCCGCCCAAAACCCATAATCCACAAACCAGGCCCGTCTACACTATCCCAAACCTCTGCTTAAACCCGAAAGCAACAAGCACCGCCTGACTAACGAAAAGGAGGAAAAGAAGCAAACACGGTTTCTCCTAAGTCAGGTTCCAGCATGAAAGTTGTAGCGATAAAAGATGGCCTATCTGATGTCAAACAAGCATGCAAGGGTTATCAATGAAACAAAGGAAAAGGTGACCAATAGGGGTTCCACATGTGTAAACAATTAATAGCTCCGCAAGATATAACCATCATGCTAAAAATTATCCAACCACACTGTCTATAAATCCATGTTCGTCATAATAAAGCACACTATCCACCTATGCATGTCATGAAATCCTCAAATAGTACCAAACCATAACAGGATAATATATAGTCCAAAATAAATAATCCATTCACATGCAAGGTTAAACGCTAACATAGCAAACCAATCCCCACACAGGCATGCATACCCCAACCCCGATCATGATTAAATCAAATGGCCAAGAAGTACAGGGGGTCACTCTAATATTCCTAGTGAGCATGTCAAAATAGAGGTAAGCAACAA